>MCJB01004025.1:196292-232308 GCA_002018475.1 Nicotiana obtusifolia
TATATATATATATAAAATTTTCCCTTTCTGACAATATCATATCTTTACTTTTCCAGCATCTTTTCATAATTTCTGTTCATGTAATGTTTCTAATGCCTTAGCATAGAATCAAATGTAGTTATTGGGCGTTCATTTTTCAGAGGTCCGAACAGGGCCTGACTTCGATACAAATTTTTTTTCTCGAGGCTTCGAATGTGATCGAAAGTTTTTTCAAGATGCTTAAGCGAATTTTAAACGATGTTTTTGCCGAGGGTAACCTTTTAGCAGGCTTCGAGTTCTTATAAAGGCCTTACATTCTGATTAAGGGCTACGGATGTCTCCGAGCCGTTTTTAGAGTGGCCGTAGCCTTTTGTATTTTGTCACCGCCTAATATGTGTGGTGCCTCCATAATTTGGTAGCCCGGGTTGCTCGAACTTTGCTCGGATGACAGTCCCTAAATAGGGGTAGCCCTTGGGCTCGATAGTCCCCGAGTAGGGGTAGCCCGTGGGCTCTTAAGATCCGGAATTTAAGGTTTAGGAAATATATAATATCTAGGCGAAACTTTCTTTCATTTCTCAATATGTACATGATCGAAAACACATAAAAATTGCATGACTATGTGAGCATGGTTCATACGACCGTTTGGCCCTTACACTGAATCCTAACCACCAAACCTTAGCTTCTAGCATACAAAGTTTTTCCTTTTTTCTTGCTAAAAACCTTAATCCGAGGGTAATATAATCCCCCAGTATTCGAGGTCGAGCTTGAGAGGGCTCGGATACTGTTGACATGAAGTGAACGATCATTGATTCTAGTTTGAGACCGGTCTTCGAATCTATGTTAGCATGTTTTACTGTTTCCTCATTAAAAACCTTGCTGAAAAACTCATTTTGGGACAAAACCGGTTCAAGGGAAAAAGAGTGCAACGCGTGCTTTCAGACCTAATACCCATATCCATCCTTGGTCGTTGCCTGCAAGTGTTAGTCTGATTCATAATATTATTAAAGAGTAATTAAGATCGTACCTTAGCAGTAGTACTATTTTAAGTGTGTCACGTTCCAGTTGTTCAGTAGTTGCACACCGTTTCTTGCTTCGAGTTTATATGAGCCTTTGTCGGTAATTCTGAGGACTCTATATGGTCCTTCCTAATTAGGTCCCAACTTCCCCTCATTCGAGTTCCGGGTGCATAATGTTACTTTCCTCAACACCAAGTCCCCGATCTTGAAGTGTCGGAGGTTGACTCTTCAGTTGTAGTACCTATCTATCAGCTGGGCGGCCTCACGTCTTTCATCTAATAGTTCCAGGCTCATGATCATGGCCTCGCCAGTTTGGCTCTTCGGTCACATATTGGAACCCAAGGATCGATTCTCCCACATTGTCTGGTATTAAAGCTTCGGCCCCGTAGAACAACGAAAATAGAGTGACCCCGGTACTAGACTTTGATGTCATGTATGCCCACAAAGGCTTCGGGCAGGATTCATTCCATTTCCCTTTGGCATCAGTCAACCTCTTTTTTAGGTTTTGAAGTATGGTCTTGTTTGTTGACTCTGCTTGTCCATTCCCACTAGGGTGGTAAGGTGTTGATAGTATCTTCTTAATCTTGTGATCTTTGAAAAATTTATTTACCTTGCTGCCGATGAACTGTTTTCCATTATCGCACATGACCTTGACCGGTATCCCAAATCGACATATTATGTGGTCACAGAAGAAGACAATGACTTATTTCACTTGGACCTTTTCGAATGCTTGAGCCTCGACCCATATGGAAAAATAATCGGTCATGAATAGTATGAATTGAGTTTTACCGGGTGCCCACGGTAGGGAGACCGACGATATCCATTCTCCACTTCATAAACTACCACGGGGACATGACCGAATGCAGTAGCTCTCCTGGTTGATGGATCATCGGTGCGTGTCTCTGGAAGTCATCGCATTTTTGTACGAAGTCCTTCGCATCATTCTCCATTTCGGTCCAATAATAGCCAGCCCTGATTAATTTTCGCACCAAAGATTCTTCCCCCGAATGGTTTCCGCAAGTGCCTTCATGAACTTCTCTCAAGGTATATTCGGTATCTCCCGGTCCCAAGCATCTGGCTAACGGCCCGTCAAACATTCTCCTGAACAATGTCCCTTTGACCAATCTAAATATGGCGATATTGGTGCACGGGGCTCTCAATTCTTTAGTATCCAAGGGCGATTTCCCAGTTTTCAAGTAGTCTATGTACTTGTTCCTCCAATCCCAGGTTAAACTCGTTGAGTTTACTTCGGCGTGGCCTTCTTTTATCACCGCTTTCATGAGCTGTATGACTATTCCCAAACTAAATTCATCATCATCAACCAATGACCCCAAGTTAGCCAGACCATCGGGTTCGATGTTCTAATCTCGGGGCACATGTTGTAGGGTCTGTTCCTTGAATTGATGCAGCATTACCTGTAAATTATCTAAATACCTTCGCATTCGTTCCTTTTTTCACTTCGAACGTCTCATTGACTTGATTTACCACGAGGAGGGAATCACACTTAGCTTCAACCACCTCGGCTCCAAGGCTTTAGGCCAATTCGAGACCTGCAATCATGGCCTCATACTCGGCCTCATTGTTAGTCAATTTCACAGTTCTAATAGACTGCCTAACTACATTTCCTGTAGGTGGTTTCAGCATGATGCATAGCCCGTACCCCTTTGCGTTCGAAGCATCGTCCATAAAAGGGTCCAAATTTCCGAGGTAGTCCCCGAGGTCAGCAATAATTCTCTTTCGACTTTGGCACTACGGCCCGTGTAAAGTCGGCCAAGGAGTCAGCCAAAATTTGAGATTTTATGGCGATTCTGGATCGATACTTGATATCGTACTCGCTGATTTCAACGGCTCATTTGGCCAACCGGCCCGAGAGCTCGAACTTGTGCATGATGTTCCTTAGTGGATAAGAGATTACGACACATATGGGGTGGCACTGAAAGCATGGTTTTAAATTTCTGGAGGCGCTTAGTAAAGCGAGTGCCAATTTTTCCAAGTGAGGATACCTTATTTCGGCCTCGCCTAGAGTTCTATTGACATAGTAAATAGGGAATTGCGTACCTTCCTCTTTCCGGACTAAGACTCTACTTACCGCCACCTCAGAAATCGCCAAGTAAAGGTACGGTTGTTCATCCGCCTTGGGAGTGTGGAGCAAGGGCGAACTCCAAAGGTACCGTTTGAGTTCTTCCAAAGCTTGTTCGTATCCCAGCGTCCAGGAAAAGTTATTCTTCTTTTTCAATAGTGAGAAGAATCGATGGCTTTTGTCCGAGGACCTTGATATGAACCGGCCCAGGGCGTCTATACGCCCGGTCAGCCTTTAAACGGCCTTGACGTTGTCCACCACGATGATTTCTTCCATGACTTTGATTTTGTCGGATTGATCTCGATCCCTCAATTGGATACCATGAACCTGAGGAATTTTTCGGATTTGACCTCGAATGCACACTTTTTCGGGTTCAGCTTCATATTGTATCTATTCAATTTGTCGAAGGTTTCCTGCAAATGTTTCAAATGGTCCTTTGCTCGCAGGGACTTGACTAACATGTCGTCAATATATACTTCCATGGATTTTCCTATATGTTCTACGAACATCCGATTTACTAGGCGTTGATAGGTGACACTGGCATTCTTTAATCCGAATGGCATTACGTTATAAAAATAGGTGCCGAATATAGTGATAAAGGAAGTCTTTTCTTGATCGCCCAGGTCCATCCGAATTTGGTTGTACCCGAAATAGGCATCGAGAAAACTGAGTATCTCGTGCCCGGCCGTCTCATCGATTATCCGATTGATGTTAGGCAAAGGAAAAGAATTCTTAGGGAATGACTTGTTCATATCTTTATAATCCACACACGTTCTTAGCTTATTTCCTTTTTTAGATACTACCACTACGTTAGCTAACCAGTTCAGGTATTTAACTTCTTGAATGGATCCTATTTTAAGGAGTTTAGATACCTCATCCTTGATGAATGTATACTTGACCTCAGACTGCAGTCTCCTTTTCTGCTTAACCAGATGGAACTTCGGGTCCAAACTCAGCTTATGAGTGGTTACCTTCGGCGGGATCCCTGTCATATCAATATTAGACCAAGCGAAACAATCTATGTTAGCTTTGAGAAATTTGATGAGTTTTTTCCCGAGCTTGGGAGTTAACCCCGTGCCTAGGTATACCTTCCGATCGGGTAAGTGTTCGATTAATATGGCTTGCTCCAGCTCCTCGACCCTCGATTTGTGGCATCAGAATCATTAGGAGCTATGAACGATCTAGGAAATCCGTAATCATCCTCCTTGCCTACTCCTCGCTCTTCTGGTTCGGTCGTGGCTGGTATCGGTGATTGCTATTTAATTTCTTCCTTCCTGGTTGGCTCTGTGTTCTTTGATGTCGAGACCACGGGCATTGGGATCATCTCATTGACTGCGAACATTTCCTTTGCGGCTTGCTGCTCTCCGTGGACCGTCTTGATTCTTCCGGCATATGGAACTTCAGTGCCTGGTGTAATGTTAAGGGTACTGCCCTCATGTTGTGAACCCATGGCCTTCCGAATAGGGCGTTATACCTCATGTCCCCTTAGATCACGTAGAATTTTGTATCATTGGATCGTCCCGGCGATGTTCACTGGCAAGGCTATTTCCCCTTTAGTAGTTTTGCATACTACGTTAAATCCATTCAACATCCGGACCGCCGGCACTATTTGGTCTTGTAACCCCAACTGCTCTACGACCCTCGATCTAATGATGTTGGTCGAGCTCTCTGGATCAATCAACACCCATTTAACTCGAAGATTTGTTGATAATTACGGATATCACTAGTGCATCATTATGAGGTTGTACGATGCCCTCGACATCCTCTTTGCTGAACGAAATGGTTCCCTCTGGTACGTAATCTCGGGTGCATTTTTCCCTTGTGATGGATACTTTA
Source organism: Nicotiana obtusifolia (assembly GCA_002018475.1). NCBI lineage: Eukaryota > Viridiplantae > Streptophyta > Magnoliopsida > Solanales > Solanaceae > Nicotiana > Nicotiana obtusifolia. Next base: position 201,204 of record MCJB01004025.1, read on the forward strand.
GTATGCTTTATCATTGGCCCCTGGGGGACATCGACCCCTCCAATGACCATGTTGATGACGTGCTGAGGTTCTTCTTGTTCAGTTTGTTTATTGGAGTCCCTGCTCCTAAGTGGTTTTTGGCTCGATCACTCAGAAATTATCGGAGGTGACCGTTATTAAACAACCGAGAAACTTCTTCTCTCAATTGTCGTCAGTCCTTGGTCCTGTGACCATGAGTGCTATGATATTTACACATTAGGTTAGGATCTCTCTGGGTAGGGTCGGATTGCAATGGCCGAGGCTACTAGGTTTCCTTGATGCGCCTAATGGCTGATACGACGCTGGTTGCATCAATGTTGAAGTTATACTCTGATAATCTTGGTGCTTCCCTTCCCCCGAACGGCTTGTTGAAACCATTTTTGCTCATCAGACCTCGGCTATTAGGCCCTCGATCGCTTCTCTTTTCGTTCCTTGTAGAGTTGCGTCCAGGCCCGTTTCCCCTTCGATTTGCAATGTATGGTTGATAACAATCTCGGACTGGCCTTGATTCATGATCGATGATTCTTTCAGACCTGTCATTGGTTTTGATGGGATAAACGGACCCAGAACGGGCCCCGAGCTGGTCGTCCTTGACTTTGAATTTTGACTGGTACCTGTTATGGACGTCAGCCCAAGTTACCGTCGGGTACTCTACCAAATTCTGTTTTAGCTGCTGTGAAGCCAAGGAGCTTCGGTGATTAAGTCCTTGAGTGAATACCTGAACAGCCCAATCATCCACAACTGGAAGCAAGTCCATCCGTTCCATTTGAAACCTTGACACGAACTCCCTAAGTATTTCGTTGTCTCTTTGCTTAACCTTGAAAAGGTCCTATTTTCTAGTCTCGACCTTGATGGCTCCGGCATGAGCCTTCACAAAAGCATCCGCGAGCATAGCGAACGAGTCAATGGAATTTGGCGGTAAGTTCTGGTACTATATCATTGCTCATTTTGAAAGAGTTTCCCCGAACTTCTTTAGTAACACCGACTCGATTTCATCGTCTTCCAAGTCGTTGCCTTTGATGGCGCATGTGTAGGAGGTAACATGCTCATTTAGATCCATGGTTCCATTATATTTTGGAATATCGGGCATGCAAAACCTCATCGGGATTGGCTTTGGTTTCGCGCTCGGAGGGAAAGGCTTTTGGACAAACTTCTTGGAATTCGGTCCTTTCGATTTCGGGGGTGCTCCCGGGATTTGATCGACCCTGGATTGTATGTCTCCACCTTGTTGTCGTTTGCCTCAATTTTCTTATCACCTGATTTCATCCATTTCGTTAATGCTTCCATTATCTTCATCACTTCAGGACTGACACCCGACTCAGCTTCACCCGGTCTTTCGGTAATCTGCTTATTTCTTCGGGTGTTTTCCCGGGATGGTTTGAGCTTATCTCTACTGGGGGCACGACTTTGATTTTGCAGCTACGTTATTGCTGCCTAGTGAGCCTGCAACATTTTGAAGATTAACCGTAGGCTAACCCCGTTGGCCGGGCTCCTCTGTGAACGTTGTTCTCGGGATCGGTAGGTACATTGGCGTCGATGGCCACCTGCTAGTTAGCATCGACTGGGTCTGCAACTGAGACTCCATCGGGATCAGCAGGGGCACCTCGTTGCTAGGTACCAGATTGTTGTTCTCGCCATGATGGCCAGGCTCAGTCTCAACGTTCAAGTGAGCAGACTTAGAATTTGACATTTTTAAGATGACCTGAAATTGAGACCTCAAAGAACAAGCATAAATTAAAGTGTGTTATGGAGATTTTGTATCAAACCACCACTATTATCCTTAGCCCCACGGTGGGCGTCAAACTGTTTACCCTTAAAACGGATAACAATTGATTTTGTACGCGATTTTAAGGATACGTTAATTGATTCAACACAAGAAATCAAGAATGTCAGAAAAACGAATTAAAGATAAAATGAATAACCAAATTAGTTGCGACATTAAAGCCAGACTCGGACTTGAGCTGAACAATAGTTTTGTCATCGACCGGGCCCTCGATACGAGGCCAAATATATATATATATATATAAAGAATAGTGATTAAAATAAGAACTTTTTAATAGCTAGAAAAGCAAAAAAGTAAGTTTGTATTGCCTTGATATGTGTGTTACAATTTGTCTATTGAATAAAAACTTCCCCTTTATATAGTAGGAGAGTTTCATCCCTAGTACAATTCTAAAAAAGGTAAAAGTCCTCCTTTCACGTCAATTATTGATACACTACCGATATCAGGCAAGATCCGCGTCGAGATATGGGGTTGGGTGCGGATATCAGGGCCCTATGTTAGTCGTACGCATCTGTTTGTAGTGGCTTTCGAGGTTTTGGAGCTCGTTCCGGCTTCGGGGAGTGTTGTCTTGTTAGGCACAGTGGCGAGTACCTCGTTTCAGCCTCGATTCAAAGAGTTCTCAGATTCGGTCTCTATCTCATACGTTCATCTTCGTACTTCGTTTAACTTACCGAGAAGTTAGGGTGTGTGCTAACCCCGAGTTCACCCATATGCACTATGAACGACGAGAAAGGAATTATGACCATGAAAGAGGAACTCAATTAGTTTAACAAGAATTTTTTGGAGCATTAATTCCAAGCCAGCTATTTATGCATTTACTACAAGAAAAATGCTAATTACATGAAAAATATTTGATATATGAAATCCTTAATTAATGCATCCTTCTTCAAAAAACAAAAAAAATAATATAAGTGGAAAACATTAAAATAGTACTATGTTAGAGAGAAATTACCATCCACATTGGCCTAAGTGACGTGAGATTCTCCAATTTATAACCTCAGCACATTGGTGCGTCCAGTGGTAATGAACTTCGATGGTAGAAGCTTTTGGTGTAAGTGATAAACTTATAGACGTAAGTTAAAATAAGAAAATAACAGGAGTTGTTTTAATGGAGAAATTCAAAATGACCAAAATACCCTAATAAGGACAGCCAGGCTTGTTAATGATACAGGCTTCTTAAGGAGATAAACTTCACTTCTAATATAAGAAATAAGAAAATTATAAAATACAAAAATAAGAGGGGGTGGTTATAAATAAATTTAGAAAATTAATAGTTAATAATAAATAATACTAATTAGAAATCAAAAATATATATATTGGGGAGTTGCCTTTAATAAAATTAATTTGAATAATAAAATACTATGTCAGTAATTTAATTCATTAATTTGAATAATATTTCCCTATGAAAATCTGAAAGAAAACTCCTAACTTTCATTAAATTTTTCTCGCTTCTAATATAAGAAATAAGAAAATTATAAATACAAAAATAAGAGGGGGTGGTTATAAATAAATTTAGAAAAGTAATAGTTATTAATAAATAATACTAATTAGAAATTAAAAAAATATATGTTGGGGAGTTGCCTTTAATAAAAATTGATTTGAATAATAAAATACTATGTCTGAATTTAATTCATTAATTTGAATAATATTTCCTTATGAAAATCTGCAAGAAAACTCCTAATTTTCATTACATTTTTATCAAAAATTTCATGTGAAATTTTTGAATTTTCTACGAAAAAAGTTGCCAGTAATTTACATGCAGATTTCAAATTCCAGTACATACGGACACAAATCCCCTAGTAACGTACTTGGGATTTATAAATTCCACGGATAATAATTACGCACAGATTTTTCCATCGAATTTTTTTTTTAAAGAAAAATTCGCATGAAACTTAGTTTACTGCGTATTTTTCTATATAATCCCTAAGAAAATTACTATGTAATACGTGATTCTGCAGTGATTAGTAATTAGAACTCGATTGGTATTATTCAACCAGCTAGATTGGATGCTAAGGTTGTGAGAAATAAGCCTAGACTTGTTATCCTGGAATTTCCACAACATAAAGGTATTAATTTTGATTGAAAGGCAGCCCCCGCAGCTAGACTTGAATTCTATATATATATATATAAACATTCAAAGGTTATTAATTATTTCAAATTGATCTTAAAAGTACGTTTATCTTGAATGGTTACAGCAGTGTTTAACATAGCCCTTTACCTTTGAAAGTCGAGCCTTTCTTAATCTTGTTTCTTTTCTCCAAAAATTTGTGACAAATATCAGCCTATCCTCAACCAAACTCTCAAAGCCAACCCTATATCACAACCTAATTTTCTTTTTGAAGTTAACTTTTCATCGTAAAGGAATTTGCTTGCCATCTTGTCAGGGAACGTAGGCGTAAGTCATAACTGTCATAGGCGGAAAAGATTGTACGCTATTGCAAAGAGGTAGATTTATAATATAAAATTTTACGGGTTTAATTTTTAGCTTTTACTATTACACCCATTATAGGGCCGAAATTAGAAGTTCAAAATTAATTTTTTTATAATAGTACTTTTCTTACATCTATATCGATACTTCGTGTCGAAAATATTGGGATCAGTTGAACCCATTAATTATATGCTACGTCATCCGTTCGTACTAGTTATAATATACATAGTTTGTTTAATTATATTAGATTTTACGGTGACAAAAGAAGAGTAGAAATTTCAATGTATAAATTTTTTGAACAATAAATGAAGTACTTAATTAATATGCAAAAATTGACACCAGACATGCCCATCTCCCGTAGGGGCCTAGTTCTACAAAAAAAACCAAAAGAGAAAAATAATAAGATCGACATAAGATTTTAACTCACAATCTCTGTTATTAGAGAAGTGCACCAGATAACCGTTGCATCATAGGATACTTTGAGTTTAGGTGTATACACATATATTTAAGTTTTTGAAAAAATATAATGCTACTATACATGAACTAGAGAGGGGAACATCAGCAGTGGCGAAACCAAAATATTTCCAAAGGTGTTCAGACTTGAAAGAAGTAAAAAGAAAAGTTCCGGATGAAGGGTATTCAATATATGTTTTGTACGTCTAAAATCAATATTTTACCTATATACACAATGTAATTTTTCGTAATATTTTGACCAAGGGTGGTCAGTTGACCACCCTTAGCAAAAGGTGGCTTCGCCCCTGAACATCAGTGGTGGAGGCAAAATTTTCGCTAATGAGGTTAAAAAAAAAGTTAAAAATTAAAAGAGATTGTGGACCGTGGAAGTTGAACCAGTAACCTTTAATATAGAAGCACAAAATGAATTTTGCCTTATATATACAATGTAACTTTTCGGTGAAGAAAGTTCGAACCCTCTTCCGTTCCTCTAAATCCACTGCTAGGAAATATGGGTTCACGTACCCCATGGAAACCCACCCTAGATACACCACCGTACTCCGTAATTTTTCAAGATCTCATACTTTTTGGCTATTGAGATATCGTTTAACCAGAGGCGAAGCCATCTTTTATGACATCCCTTCATCAGAAGATTATACTGTGTGGTTAGGTATAATTTTTTTTAATTATGTATATATTGTTTAAATTCTTTTGATTTCCATTATGTGCTTACTTTATATTTTATTTTTTGATATCATTGATGAAAATCTTGACTCTACCACTATATTTATCGGTCTCCAATAGACTCATAAATTTTCACCCTTCCTAATTAGTGGATTAACTCCAAGTCAATGCCATGTCAGCCACCACTATGAATAGTCAAAACACCAGTAAAAATTAACCTCAGCCAAGAACTGAGGGAAAAATGCATGCATCTATTCCAACTAAGCTTTAAAGCCAGGGATACCGCGTCTGATATGATCGCAGGATAATATGTATCAAAATGCATAACAGTTCATGACAACACTTGACAAACCTTCAACTCGATCATAGTACAATGATCTCAACCAATTGCTATATGGCCAACCACTTCCCATTTTGTCAAGTTCTATTAAAGATCCCAAAATATGGTTTGCCCTGTTCTAAATATCCCTATTGCTATTCAAAGGTAACCTAAAAAACAACTGTATTCGTGAAACCTAGAAAACTACTTTCACTTTTACTCGTTAGGCTCAATATTGTGGATAACAGATGGATACTTAAATTATTAAATTATATATATAAAAAAAGCAACACGATCCAAAAAGTTAGACCTTTATTTAGTGCACCTTTCAACTCCAGTATTTTTCAACCTCTCTTTTTTTGAAGAACTTCCCTTGTACTTCCATCGTACAAAAAAGTGGCACCAAAGCATATTCACTGTAAAATGAAACATTTTACAATTTTTAAATATTTTCTGTTTTGTCAGCATCCATTATTCCTTTATTCCTCTCTTCTTATAAATATAAATATGAAGCCAGCAGACAACATGTGTTAGCAAGCCATAAACTTCTTTGGTTCCTATCTTAGCTTCTTGTCTCTCTTCCATTTGTGGATTATTTGCATTTTCATGCAAATTTTGCTCCTACTGTTTAGCTATGGAAATAGGATCAGTAAGCCATGAGAAGGCTGGTTGTTTCACCAATGGATTGATGTGGTTAAAGTCCTTGCCTGGAAAATTATTTGCTAAGCTAGTTGAAATTGCTAAGCAAACCAAGAAAATTGGCAAAGATGATCCAAGAAGAGTGATTCATTCACTTAAAGTTGGATTAGCACTAACTTTGGTTTCATTATTCTACTATTTCCAACCCCTTTATAATAGTTTTGGCGTTTCTGCAATGTGGGCTATAATGACTGTTGTTGTTGTCTTCGAGTTTTCTGTTGGTAAGTTATATAATATCTTCTTCGTTTATTTTATATGATACTATTTGACTTTTATATACGTACGAAAAATAATATTTGAATTCGTGATTTTAAGCATGTCATAATATTTTTACTATATGAAAGTAAAACAAATGACGGTGATAATCATTAATTTGTAACTTAATTTTTTCAGGTGCAACACTTGGAAAAGGGTTAAATAGGGGAATGGCAACCTTGCTAGCTGGAGCACTAGGGGTTGGAGCAAATTATTTGGCTAGTGCAACTGGTAAAGTTGCGGAGCCAATACTTCTTGGGCTATTTGTGTTTTTACAAGGTTATATTTTTTGCACTTTTTAGCCTACCTAACTATCATATTTATCATCTAACGATTCTCGCTAACATCACAATTTCATCCTTTTTGATTTAATTTCCTGCAGCATTTACATCAACTTTCATAAGATTCTTTCCTCAAGTGAAGGCCAGATATGATTATGGGATGCTAATTTTCATTTTGACATTCTGTTTGGTTTCAATATCTGGTTTCCGAGTGGATGAATTAGTGGATATGGCTCATAAAAGATTGTCCACTATACTCATTGGTGCCTCTGTTTGTGTTATTGTCTCAATCTTTGTTTGCCCTGTCTGGGCTGGTGAAGATCTCCACAAGTTAGTGGCTCAAAATATGGAGAAGCTTGGCAAGTTCTTAGAAGGTAAAAACTCACTTCACTACCTGTACTCTTGTTTAGTGATACCAGCAAAAGTCTTTCACATAATAAGTACAGCTTGCGAGCACGTGATACGATACAATGATAACGAGCTTTTGTAGGAACGAGAAACTAAGAATTAGTGCACCTATTTCCACCCCAATATTTTGCATGACATTGGCGTTACTTTTCACTCTTCATTTTATGTAGACATTTGACAAGTACCAGCATTAGAATCCTCTTTTAGATTAGGGGTTATAACTTTATACGTTTTAATGAAAATTGCAGGTTTTGGAGAAGAGATTTCTAAATCATCAGAGGGCGAAGAATCAAAAGATGCTAAAACATCCTTGGCCGAGTACAAAAGTGTGCTCAATTCAAAGAATGCTGAAGAAATTTTGGTGAGAGAAACTTTTGTTGAACGGTATAAGCATTATTTTCCACTAACCAACTGAAGTATTGTCTTACATTATTCTTAATTTTTCTTTTCAGGCTAATTTTGCAAGATGGGAGCCAGGGCACGGGCAATTTAAGTATAGGCATCCATGGAAACACTACTTGAAAATTGGAAGTCTCACTAGGCAATGTGCTTGCAGGGTTGACGCACTCAATGGCTATATCAACTCTGAAATCAAAGTAATTAACAATTTCTTAAAGTAAATTTGTACGAAAATGAAAATAGAATTTTACTATTCTAGATACATAATACTAATCTTGCTATATATTAACAAAGTCTGAAAACTCAAATACAAAATTTGTTACAGGGGGCAGGTGAGGCTAGTGGTTCTCCCAAAATTTAAAATATCTTTTTATCCCCCCATAGATTACTGTACTCTTAGTCCCTTTTATCCATTTCAAAAATGAATTTACAAATATGCTAACAGTAGTGTAAAGATTTCTACATTATCAACGTAGTTTAGCAGGTTAATTATCATATTATCAGGTTACCAACTAGTAAGAATCATAAAAATTTAACTGTATTACTTTATAAGTGACCTATATAAAATACCTTTTAAACTGTCAGTACATAGAACTTAAACTCTTCAAAAACTTATCTATTCTTATTTAGGAAGAATTAACTTATCTATTCTTATTTAGGAATAATTAACTTATATAAAGTGAGTATGTAATTTTTTATTTTTATTTTTTGCATTATTTATATATGTATTTTAACATGTCGTAGGTGACTTGTTAGCGTAATTTTCTTTACACTATTAATAAACATAGAAGTTAAACGCTTTTAAAACTTAATAATCTTATTCAGCCACTATTAGACCTTTAAACTAACAGTACTAAACTACATTGCAGGCACCAGAAGAGATCAAGGGAATGATCAAGGAAACAACAAAAAAAATGAGCATAGAATCTGGGAAAGCACTAAAAGAATTAGCACGTTCTGTGAAAACAATGACTTCTGTCTTATCAGCTAATAAACATGTCTCAAACGCAAAAACAGCAGCCAAAAACCTGAAATCACTTCTGATATCTGGCTTCTCGGAAGATATTAACTTACTAGAAGTCATACCAGTGGCTGCAGTTGCATCAATACTAACCGATATTGTCATTTGTGTTGAAGAAATTGCCGAATCTGTTAATGAGCTTGCTTCTTTAGCTCATTTTAGCAGCAAAGAAACAAAAGTAGATTCAACAAAAGAATCCAATATTGAAGCAACACAAAGCAGAAAAATACATGCTTGTTCTCAACATGTTGTTATTACTATTCAGGAGAGTGCACAAGTCCAATCTTCAGTTCAACTAACAGACCAGAATATGAAATTGTGACGTGTATTGTAAATATTGGAAATAATTATTACTTAATTGGTTAATTCACGCACTCACATTTATTTTTCTAAAAAAAGCGTTGGGATGTGACAGGAGTCCCACCATTTTGTGTGATGAGAGTCATAAAAAAATTCTGTTATAAAATTTGAACTACTATATGGTTTTCTAACTTTTCATTATCATTCACTTTTTTTGTTGGGTACTTTTTCTTGTAGTAGTGACTTCATGAAGATATTCAAGTGACTCATGAAGTAGATTACGTTATAAGTAGGTAAAACAAAGGGCAGCGGCTAATAAGTAAATTCTTTTTAGAGGCATAATTAGTACACAAATGGTGAAACAGTGGCCTCATGAAGATTGATGCAAATTTTTTAGCCACTAATATCACCATAATAGGCTAAGAGCTAATAACATGAAAGATCATCCAGTTTTTAATGTTATATGAATCTGTCTCCAACATTTTATAAGTACCTTTTTGTATAAATTTGAAAAACTGAAAAAAGAGAGAAAGTTATGGCGTATCCGGAGAACGTCCTTCGGATGCTTTGGTTTGGGAGGTAAGAGATTTTTTAGTTATATGTTATCAAATGTCATTTCATAATTCCATACTCCAATAGAATTTTCCTTCTTACGGAAGCCACTTCTTTTAAGTTTACCTAATCACTCTATCAAATTGTGAATCATAAAAATGCATAAATAAGAGCGCAACGTATAATATAAATGGATCAGCCGTAACTTATGGATTTGCATCGTATTGCAGATAAAACTTAATAGTTAAATGAAAAAAAGTTGAAGGATGAATTAATTATTCATAAAATTCTGAACCGTGACCCTTGAAATTTTTTAATTATAAAAAAATTCATATATGTACGTCTAATATATAAATATTTATAGTCAAATGTGCCAAAAATACAGGAAGTGAAACTCATAATGTAGGGCCGTATTACAATGGATGTTATCAATAATATCAGAACCTTTTACATGTATGGAACTGATCATCAACCACGTGCAAATAACTTTTCCTTCTACCAAAATTACTTCCACTTCCGCCGAAGGCAACTTGTTGTCTCAAACATTATTTATCTACGCACTTGTCCAGGTTTGTCCTTTTGTTTTAGTTTTGTTTTGTTAACCCTATAATAGCTGCTTTTCCTTAAATCTATACTGATGATGAAGTTAACAGCTGCAATTACTCCACTTTATATGAGATGACAATCTTCGCCCTTTCTAAAACATCTCAATTAACTTTTGACAACGAATGAAATTTCAACAAAATATGCAATCTAGCTCAATTCTTTAAATTCATAGTTTTGACGAGACTCGTGAATTCCTATGGTTAAATCATGATTTGATGTGGAAACATGTAATATTTGAGAATATTAAAAGCCAAAACAGTTTTAGAGATCTTGTCTTGGTGCATGGTTTGAGGTGACTGGAGTCGAAATCCTTTCAACCACGAGCCCTTATTCGAAATTTAATATTTAGCTCAAATCACGTATATATGTATGTTAAAGAAATCTACTAAACGTATATAAATTTTAGATTTTAAACTGCGTTGTGACCCTTGAAATTTTTTAATTATAAAAAAATTCATATATGTACGTCTAATATATAAATATTTATAGTCAGATGTGCCAAAAACACAGGAAGTGAAACTCATAATGTAGGGTCATATTACATGGGATGTCAACAATAATATCAGAACCTTTTACATGTATGGAACTGATCATCAACCACTTGCAAATAACTTTTCCTTCTAACAAATTACTATTCCACTTATGCCGAAGGCAACTTGTTGTCTCAAACATTATTTATCTACGCACTTGTCCAGGTTTGTCCTTTTGTTTTAGTTTAGTTTTGTTAACCCTATAATAGCTGCTTTTCCTTAAATCTATACTAATGATGAAGGTAACAGCTGCAATTACTTCACCTTATATGAGATTACAATCTTCGCCCTTTCTAAAACATCTCAATTAACTTTTGACAACGAATAAAATTTCAACAAAATACGCAATCTAGCTCAACTCTTTAAATTCATAGTTTTGACGAGACTCGTGAATTCCTATGGTTAAATCATGATTTGATGTGGAAACATGTAATATTTGAGAATATTAAAGCCAAAACAGTTTTAGAGATATTGTCTTGGTGCATGGTTTGAGGTGACTGGAGTCGAAATCCTTTCAACCCCGAGCCCTGATTCAAAATTTAATATTTAGCTCAAATCATGTATATATGTATGTTAAAGAAATCTACTAAACGTATATAAATTTTAGAATTTGAACCGCGTTGTGACCCTTGAAATTTTTTAATTATAAATAAATTCGTATATGTACGTCTAATATATAAATATTTATAGTCAGATGTGCCAAAAACACAGGAAGTGAAACTCATAATGTAGGGCCGTATTACATGGGATGTCAACAATAATATCAGAACCTTTTACATGTATGGAACTGATCATCAACCACTTGCAAATAACTTTTCCTTCTAACAAATTACTATTCCACTTACGCCGAAGGCAACTTGTTGTCTCAAACATTATTTATCTACACACTTGTCCAGGTTTATCCGTTTGTTTTAGTTTTGTTTTGTTAACCCTATAATAGCTGCTTTTCCTTAAATCTATACTGATGATGAAGGTAACAGCTGCAATTACTTCACCTTATATGAGATGACAATCTTCGCCCTTTCTAAAACATCTCAATTAACTTTTGACAACGAATGAAATTTCAACAAAATACGCAATCTAGCTCAACTCTTTAAATTCATAGTTTTGACGAGACTCGTGAATTCCTATGGTTAAATCATGATTTGATGTGGAAACATGTAATATTTGAGAATATTAAAGCCAAAACAGTTTTAGAGATCTTGTCTTGGTGCATGGTTTGAGATGACTGGACTTGAAATCCTTTCAACCCCGAGCCCTGATTCGAAATTTAATATTTAGCTCAAATCATGTATATATGTATGTTAAATAAATCTACTAAACGTATATAAATTTTAGATTTTGAACAGCGTTGTGATCCTTGAAATTTTTTTAATTATAAAAAAATTCATATATGTACGTCTAATATATAAATATTTATAGTCAGATGTGCCAAAAACGCAGGAAGTGAAACTCATAATGTAGGGCCGTATTACATGGGATGTCAACAATAATATTAGAACCATTTACATGTATGGAACTGATCATCAACCACTTGCAAATAACTTTTCCTTCAAACAAGTTACTATTCCACTTTCGCCAAAGGCAACTTGTTGTCTCAAACATTGTTTATCTATGCACTTGTCCAGGTTTGTCCTTTTGTTTTAGTTTTGTTTTGTTAACCCTATAATAGCTGCTTTTCCTTTAATCTATACTAATGATGAAGGTAACAGCTGCAATTACTTCACCTTATATGAGATGACAATCTTCGCCCTTTCTAAAACATCTCAATTAACTTTTAACAACGAATGAAATTTCAATAAAATACGCAATCTAGCTCAACTCTTTAAATTCATAGTTTTGACGAGACTCGTGAATTCCTATGGTTAAATCATGATTTGATGTGGAAACATGTAATATTTGAGAATATAAAAGCCAAAACAGTTTTAGAGATCTTGTCTTTGTGCATGGTTTGAGGTGAATGGAGTCGAAATCCTTTCAACCCCGAGCCCTGATTCGAAATTTAATATTTAGCTCAAATCATGTATATATGTGTGTTAAAGAAATCTACTGCAACAACCCAACTAGTCGTCTCGTGAGTTACCACTCCGTTTTCCCCATTTCTGCTTTATTATGCTTCGTTATCCGTGTTTTATGTAATCACGGTTAATGGTTTGCGTTCGGAGTTAATTTGGTAAGAAATGAGACACTTAGTCTCTTTCAAGAAGGTTTAAGTTGTAAAAGTCAACCGGATGTTGACTTATGAGTTAGAAGGCTCGAATGTGAATTCCGAAAGTTGCTGTAGCTTCAATATGTAATTTATGACTAATGTGCAAAATTTGAGGTCAATCGAACATGATTTGATAGGTTTCGGCATCGAATGTAGAAGTTGAAATTTGTTAGTTTCATTAGACTTGAATCCAACGCGAATATGGTGTTGAGGGGTTGTTTTGAGCGTTCCGATGGTTGGAACAAGTTTGAATAATGTTATGGGATATGTGAGCATGTTTGGTTGAGTTTCCGGAGGCCTCGGGTGAGTTTTGAGTGGCTAAACGGACTATTTCATCGTTGGAAAGGAAAATCTGCATAAATGTTAGAAATGCTACGCATGCTGTCCAAAATGCGAACAGCATTTTGATTATGCTACGCAGCATTTTTGATTATGCTACGCAGCAAAGTGTAGCAGATTGCAATGTCAAAAATACGACAATGCGAACAGCATTTTGATTATGCGACCAGAATGCTACGCAGCAAAGTGTAGCAGATTGCAATGTCAAAAATGCGACCAGAATGCGAACAACATTCTTATTATGCGACCAGAATGCGAACAGCATTTTGAACACCTGAAAGTTTTATTGTTCCGATTTTTGTCCTCTTTATGAATAGAAATAAGTGCCATTTGCCATGCAAAACCCATTTTCATTATCCACAAAGAGAAACACCTTCAAACACCATAGAATCACAGCAAATCAACCTCAAAACTATATCCAAAAGAGATTATCTTGGACAAATTCTTAAAAGAGGGGATTTTGGCCATCTTGAATATAGTTGGAGCTATAGAACTTGGATTGCAACTAATCTTGAAGGGATTTTTGGAAGATTTTCAAGGGAAATATCGGGGTAAGTGTTCCTAACTCAATTTTTGAGGAATTACCTCAGTTTATCACTATTTTTAGCAATTAATTGGTGCTTTAAGTTTGGAAAATTGTGAAAAACCTTTAAGTTTAGATTTAAGATTTGGAGGTCGATCCGATGTCGGAATTCGATAAATTTTGTATGGTTGAACTCGTGAGGAGATAAGGAACCCGTTGGGATGGAAATTTCTGAATTTCGAGAAATGGGCCCGGGGCTTGGGTTTTGCTAATTTCGGGATTTCTTAGTATTTTTGACTGTTTTCGCTTGGGCTTTGTTCTCTCAACATATTGTGACATAATTATTCTGAATTTGGGTAGATTCGACGCACGCGGAGGCCAATTCAAAGGGCAAAGGCGTCGCGGGCTAAGGATTTAGCCGGTTTGAGGTGAGTAGTGATTGTAAATGATGTCCTGAGGGTTCGAAACCCCGGATTTGCACATCGTTGTGCTATATTGAAGTGAGGCACACGCTCGATGATGAGCGTGGGGTCGTTTACTACTGGGACTGTGACTTGGTCCGTCCCGATTAATGGTTTTTACTACATATTTGATTGAAACTTATTTGATATCATCATGATTTGGGTTGATTGCCATATTTGGGCTTCGTGCCAATTGTTTGAACCCTCCGGGAATTTTTATCACTATTTATACTTATTACTTGAACTCAGTCATGTTGTTTCCACTGTTGTAAAATTCAGCCACTTTTTACTCAGTTTTGAGATTTACACAATATTTGAAATGATGTTTGGGCTAAGAACTACTATTTTACTATGCCCGAGGGGCTTGTGATGATTTTCTGACTGAGTGCGGCCGAGGGCTAGGTGTGAGGTTTTACTGAGTGATATGAGACCGAGGGCCTGAGATACTGTATATACGCCATGAGGTGGCTTGATTGATATGAGGCCGAGGGCCTAGATGTATGCCACGAGGTGGCTTGATATAGCGCTTGGGCCGTAAGGGGCCCCTCCCGAAGTCTGTACACCCCCAGTGAGCGCAGGGTACCCAGAGATAATACAGTTGGTAACAATGACAACTGTAGGTTACGGTTGGTAACAATGACAACCGGTAACCAGAGATATTACAGTTGGTAACAATGACAACTGTAGGTTCCAGTTGGTGACAATGACAACTGGTAACCAGAGCTGTGAGATTGATACTGAGCCCAGGAATATTACAGTTGGTAACAATGACAACTGTAGGTTACAGTTGGTAACAATGGCAACTGGTAACCAGAGCTGGGAAGATTTCTAAATGATTTCTTACTGATTTACTGTTTTCAAATAATAATTTACTGCTTCATTATGCATTGCCTTGTGCCTTACGTGTTTCCTTACGTTCAGTCATTATTTATATGTGCTACTCATTGAGTTGGAAGTACTTACATTACTCCCTGCACCATGTGTGCAGATTCAGGCGTTATCGGTTCCGCTCCGAGGTATTAACTACTATTGTCAGGGCGGTAATTCGGAGACTACGAGGTAGCTGTTGGCGTCCGCAGCCCCGTATCTCTTTTATCTTGTTGTTTCCACCATCTTCAAACAATTGTGCCAAAGATGTTGTAATAGCAATCTTATTATTAGGATTTTCATTAGTTGCTCATGACTTTGTGACACCCCGGTTCGGGCTGTAGTCGGGATGGTTCACTATATTTTTTCGCGAATTAATGTTATTAAACCGTACTTATATTATTTTCGTATTGTTTAACTGTTTGAATGAAGTTTAGTTTGAATTGGCTGGCCTTGTCTTCATGAGAGGCGCCATCACAATCATGGTTGGGATTTTGGGTCGTGACAGCTTGGTATCAGAGCCTAGGTTACATAGGTCTCACGAGTCATGAGCGGGTTTAGTAGAGTCTTGCAGATCGGTACGGAGACGTTTGTACTTATCTTCGAGAGGCTGCAGAACCTTTTAGGAAAAACTTCATATTCTTGATATCCTTATTGTGCGGTTTGATTCTATTGAGGCTTATGCCTTTATTTCCTTCCTACTCAATCTTATGCTGCACGAAGCGCTTGTTATCAATTGGGCGTCGAAGAGTGTAGTGGTACTACAGAAGTGGTGCCAGATGCGTGTTCGGGCAGGCTATTATCGTTGTCTTGTGGAAGGGTGTTCTTATGTTCTAGCTTAGTATTTGTATCGTGTTGAGACCGTGTGCGAATTTCTACGATGTCTATGCGTTATTGTCATACAATGTTGGTGAAATGGTAGAGTGCTTATGTATGGAATGCGGTAGTGAATGAATCGAAAGGAGGATTTCTCATTGTATGATTTAGAGGTTCAGCATTTAATTCCAGCGAAGGAAAGGCAGAGGGACTATAGATGTCCATGTTTGGTTGATGAAGTAACAAGACTTGATATTTTCAAGCATGATGGGATTTTCAATGTGATGTGGTGTCGTCGTCCTTGTTTGAACGCATTATGGTTCGTCGGTGTTACGGCCTTCTTGGATTTTGCCTTCGAGCATGGTGTTGTGAAATGGTGCCTGAGGGGTGGTTGCCAGGGATAGCTGTGTGCAGCGGTTCAAAATTGAATTAGTATTTCTAATGTGGATGGCTCGAGAAAGATGATCTTCAAAGAGGCTTAGAGCCGGTAACATTTTATTGGTTCGGGTGCTACAGAGATGGATTTCGATTTGATGCAAGAAGTGTTTCGCGGTGGTTGAAGTACTAGCAGGCCAAGTATGAGAAACGGAGGTTGAAAAGTTGCTTAAAGGAGAGGGTTTAACCGAAATAAGAGCGACATATTAGCATATGGATTCTGTGGTAGGATAGCCGCGTGCCTTGAGAAAGTGTAGAGCGTTTTGGGAATCATGATGGAAGGTGATTTAGCCTACGTATTTTTTTTGAGTGATGGTTGTCGTACGAAGAAAGATCGAATATGGCAGAAAGGAGTTTGTCTGAAATGAATTGGGGTGTGAAGATCTGATTATCGTTTAAGGTGCAATATGATTTGAGATTCGTAAAGTATTGTTGAACTTTCAGTTGATGTCAATAGGGAAGGAGCAGACTTATACAACTGGTGGGAGAGCATGAGCTCAGGAGAATTTGCTAATTACGGGGTAGTTGTACCCTGTGCAGCGTCGTTAGAAGATGTCGGTAAGGAATTCGACAGGTGGGTTATCTCCTGTGAGCAGGTTAGCGGTGGCATAATGTTGATGAAGCTTCTGCGAGGTATATTACTTGCTACCCAATAAGAGGTCGAGTGCGTGACTATGACTTGTGATCCAGGATGTTCATGAAAAGCTTAACAAAGACTTTGAGAAGTCTGTTGGGTTAATGGCGCGAGATCATAGTAATTGAGAAGGAGGAATCGTCGTGGGCTCTACATTATGTGACGGTGGCTTAGAGCTAAGTGGGAGAGAGCCCCACCGTTTAGAATTGGATCGCGCGGTTGTCTGCTTGTGCGGTTTCTGGTTATCGGTACGTTGGCGGTGTATTTATGACTAAGAGAGGAAATATTAGGGGTAATTCAGCAAAGAACTAGGTGGGCTTGTGCTATATTCAGCGTTATCGATGCATGTTCAGGTTTTTGGGAAGACTCGGAGCTTATGTTTTGTGGACGTGATGTACAAGGAAAAGAGCGCAGTCGGTTGCTTCTTCGAGAGGTTGTCATGTGCTAGTAGAGCGTTGGAGTTGGTTATCTTCGAGACTAGGTCAGAGTTGACTCTCGATAGCGGTCCTAGTGGATCCAAGAACTAAAGTGCGGTGCCTAAAGATTTCGGGTCCGATGTGTGGTTAAGGATCGAGTCTTCACAGTGGATTGCGAACGAAACTTGGAATATTCTATGTTACCATCAGGTATATGGTGTAGTATTGGAGGAAAGGAAGAAATAGCTTCGGATGCGCAGAAGGTCTTGCAAAATGGGTGTACCAGTCTGAGATAATATTGAGCACATAAGGAGGGTATGAGATGGTTCATGAGTATTGAGACGATGTGGTCTCGCGATTCGGGTCACTCGAGGTGAGTGCGAATTGAGTTCTTTATGTTCTGAATGGAGCTATTATATTTCTAAGTCAGGTCAAGAGTAAAATTGAAAGAAGTTTGGTCAGTTAGTAATGGTCGAATCGGTGTGATGGTGGCAATGATCAGTTCCTTCGGCATGTAAAGTTTTTCATGCGGTATGTGGTTGTGCGTGCAGGTCCGATAGCCACCATGACTTGATTGATTTGGGAGATATTTGATTCTAATGACCTTGTTGTGTGAATGGACTCCGGAAGAGTCATGATGGTTTACACCACAACTTGAGGTTTGTATTTCCTGTGGTTATGGGAATTCAGTTGCATGTTGCCATGGTAATTCTGAAATGAGTTGAGTGAAAGGGGTTCTAGCCAATGAAGTATTCATTCTACTAATAGTTCAGGGGTTATGAGAAATTCTTTTAATCTCGAGTAACGGTATCATGTTTGGATCGGGTTGCACGGCGCAACGGTATCATGTGTGGATCGAGTTGCGTGCCGCAACAGTGTTATGTTGAGTACGGTCCCCTATACCTATTCCTGCGTATTTTGTTTCTCATCCTTTGAGAAGGGTTCGTAACATCTGTTTGACCGTTTGATTCGTTACGCGGACTGGATAATTCTTTTCCAGAGTTGTTCCTCTTTACGTGACATGTTCAAATTGTAGCTTGTCGGCGCATTGATGGCGCCATATGAGAGCTGAGTCGATGTTTGAGGCGGATTATTGCGTGAGCATCTTGCACCGAGTGAGACGAGATTATTGGAGCTGAAATCTATGCAATCAGATTTATATAAGGCACATTAAAAGGAAATATCGTTATTCAGTTCAAAATGAGATAATGGTTCTTGACAGGATGAGAGACTCCATGAATTATTGATTCGGTAGGTGGCTACGAGCTTCTACACGTCTCTTTCGTCGTGGCAGTATTGCGAGATTTGGAACAGGATTATATGCATCATGCGATGTGTTGCGGGCACCAGATTCCTGAAATTCTAGTTATTGTGGTCGGAGGATGTTATTATGGGCAATCGACTTATATGGTGAGTTTGTGAAATTGCGCTCTACTACTGTGTTTATCCCTGTTGGGATATTTTGATAGTCTTAGCCGTGTCTATCATTTTTGTTTTGTACACTATGGAGGGCTATGAGTCCAAAAGTGACTTTCTGTTACTCACTACAGTGGGTTTTGATGTAACTTTGAGATAACTGATAAGAGCTTTATGAATTATATGCCCTACCGGTATGGGAGTTCATTATGTGCCGTGATTTCGAGTAAAGGAAATTATTTTTAAAGGAGGAATGGATAGATTTCGGTTGGCACGAGTGCATATTACTTGTGATTCAGAGTTGAGGACGAGATCCTCGCATTTTTAATATGATATGAAAAGATTAAACTAGGCTATGAGCCGGGGTGGAAGTTATATAAGGACGAGATCCTTGTGATGAAAAATTATGTGTTTTAAATTCTCCCTGTGTGGAATTAAATTTGTACTATAGTACTGATAGGGAGCCATGCCTGTTAGGCTTACTTGATAATTCTTCTATGTGTTTTTGTGCATATTTTGCCATATTCGTGCTGTAATTATTGAGTTTTAGCCTACAAGAGGAGTGTTCAGGTGGCATTAAATGTGACTTGTTAATTCGAGTAAATAATTACGAGGTCTTCATGCCTCGTGAATTGCTGTCGGAGTTGTGAAAATTTGAAACGAGGTTTTGGTTAAACTGAGGCTAATTGACGATGCTGGAATTAATTATGAACAGCTATTATGACCAGAGACGTGGTTATGGGCATACATATGATGGGCGCGTAAGCATGAGTTGCTACAGCCGGTTGAGACTAACACGTTGTGTTGAATTAATTGGGCTGTGAGAAATTTGGCTTTGAAGTTATAAATGTGGATAAAAGAAATAACCTTCAATTGAGATGGTGTTGTCGGATCCATGTTAAATTTAAGGTGACGTGGAATCACCCCCGAGTGCGTGTAATAACACACTTAGAAATTTAATTTCCTCGAAATAATTCTTGGCACGTTCGAGGACGAACGTTTGTTTAAGTGGGGGAGAATGTAACGACCCAGCTAGTCGTCTCGTGAGTTACCGCTCTGTTTTTCCCATTTCTGCTTTATTATGCTTCGTTATCCGTGTTTTATGTAATCACGTTGAATGGTTTACGTTCGGAGTTGATTTGGTAAGAAATGAGACACTTAGTCTCTTTCAAGAAGGTTTAAGTTGTAAAAGTCAACCGGATGTTGACTTATGAGTTAGAAGGCTCGGATGTGAATCCGACGATTCGATTAGTTTTAGGAGGTGATTTATGACTTAGGAGTGTGATCGGAATTGGTTTCGGAGAACCCGTGTAAAATTAGGCTTGAATTGGCGAAGTTAGAACTTTGGCGATTTCCGGTTGATAGGCGAGATTTTGATTCGAGGGTCGGAATGGAATTCCGAAAGCTGTTGTAGCTTTGATATGTAATTTATGACTTGTGTGCAAAATTTGAGGTCAATCGGACTTGAATTGATAGGTATCAGCATCGAATGTAGAAGTTGGAATTTGTTAGTTTCATTAGGCTTGAATCCAACGCGAATTTGGTGTTGAGGGGTTGTTTTGAGCGTTCCGATGGTTGGAACAAGTTTGAATAATGTTATGGGATATGTGGGCATGTTTGGTTAAGTTTCCGGAAGCCTCGGGTGAGTTTTGGGTGGTTAAACGGACTATTTCATCGTTGGAAAGGAAAATCTGCATAAATGTTAGAAATGCTACGCATGCTGTCCAAAATGCGAACAGCATTTTGATTATGCTACGCAGCATTTTTGATTATGCTATGCAGCATTTTTTATTATGCTACGCAGCAAAGTGTAGCAGATTGCAATGTCAAAAATGCGACCAGAATGCGAACATCATTTTGAACACCTGAAAGTTTTATTGTTCCGATTTTTGTCCTCTTTATGAATAGAAATAAGTGCCCATTTGCCATGCAAAACCCATTTTCATTATCCACAAAGAGAAACACCTTCAAACACCATAGAATCACAGCAAATCAACCTCAAAACTATATCCAAAAGAGATTATCTTGGACAAATTCTTAAAAGAGGGGATTTTGGCCATCTTGAATATAGTTGGAGCTATAGAACTTGGATTGCAACTAATCTTGAAGGGATTTTTGGAAGATTTTCAAGGGAAATATCGGGGTAAGTGTTCCTAACTCAATTTTTGAGGAATTACCTCAGTTTATCACTATTTTTAGCAATTAATTGGTGCTTTAAGTTGGGAAAATTGTGGAAAACCCTTAAGTTTAGATTTAAGATTTAGAGGTCGATCCGATGTCGGAATTCGATAAATTTTGTATGCTTGAACTCCTGAGGAGATAAGGAACCCGTTGGGATGGAAATTTCTAAATTTCGAGAAGTGGGCCTGGGGCTTGGGTTTTGCTAATTTCGGGATTTCTTAGTTTTTTTGACTGTTTTCGCTTGGGCTTTGTTCTCTCAACATATTGTGACATAATTATTCTGAATTTGGGTAGATTCGACGCACGCGGAGGCCAATTCAAAGGGCAAAGGCGTCGCGGGCTAAGGATTTAGCCGGTTTGAGGTGAGTAGTGATTGTAAATGATGTCCTGAGGGTTCGAAACCCCGGATTTGCACATCGTTGTGCTATATTGAAGTGAGGCACACGCTCGATGATGAGCGTGGGGTCGTTTACTACTGGGACTGTGACTTGGTCCGTCCCGATTAATGGTTTTTACTACATATTTGATTGAAACTTATTTGATATCATCATGATTTGGGTTGATTGCCATATTTGGGCTTCGTGCCAATTGTTTGAACCCTCCGGGAATTTTTATCACTATTTATACTTATTACTTGAACTCAGTCATGTTGTTTCCACTGTTGTAAAATTCAGCCACTTTTTACTCAGTTTTGAGATTTACACAATATTTGAAATGATGTTTGGGCTAAGAACTACTATTTTACTATGCCCGAGGGGCTTGTGATGATTTTCTGACTGAGTGCGGCCGAGGGCTAGGTGTGAGGTTTTACTGAGTGATATGAGACCGAGGGCCTGAGATACTGTATATACGCCACGAGATGGCTTGATTGATATGAGGCCGAGGGCCTAGATGTATGCCACGAGGTGGCTTGATATAGCGCTTGGGCCGTAAGGGGCCCCTCCCGGAGTCTGTACACCCCCAGTGAGCGCAGGGTACCCAGAGATAATACAGTTGGTAACAATGACAACTGTAGGTTACGGTTGGTAACAATGACAACCGGTAACCAGAGATATTACAGTTGGTAACAATGACAACTGTAGGTTCCAGTTGGTGACAATGACAACTAGTAACCAGAGCTGTGAGATTGATATTGAGCCCAGGAATATTACAGTTGGTAACAATGACAACTGTAGGTTACAGTTGGTAACAATGGCAACTGGTAACCAGAGCTGGGAAGATTTCTAAATGATTTCTTACTGATTTACTGTTTTCAAATAATAATTTACTGCTTCATTATGCATTGCCTTGTGCCTTACGTGTTTCCTTACTTTCAGTCATTATTTATATGTGCTACTCATTGAGTTGGAAGTACTTACATTACTCCCTGCACCATGTGTGCAGATTCAGGCGTTATTGGTTCCGCTCCGAGGTATTGACTACTATTGTCAGGGCGGTGATTCGGAGATTACGAGGTAGCTGTTGGCGTCCGCAGCCCCGTATCTCTTTTATCTTGTTGTTTCCACCATCTTCAAACAATTGTGCCAAAGATGTTGTAATAGCAATCTTATTATTAGGATTTTCATTAGTTGCTCATGACTTTGTGACACCCCGGTTCGGGCTGTAGTCGGGATGGTTCACTATATTTTTCCGTAAATTAATGTTATTAAACCGTACTTATATTATTTTCGTATTGTTTAACTGTTTGAATGAAGTTTAGTTTGAATTGGCTGGCCTTGTCTTCATGAGAGGCGCCATCACAATCATGGTTGGGATTTTGGGTCGTGACATCTACTAAACGTATATAAATTTTAGATTTTGAACCGCGTTGTGACCCTTGAAATTTTTTAATTATAAATAAATTCATATATGTACGTCTAATATATAAATATTTATAGTTAGATGTGCCAAAAACACAGGAAGTGAAACTCATAATGTAGGGCCGTATACATGGGATGTCAACAATAATATCAGAACCTTTTACATGTATGGAACTGATCATCAACCACTTGCAAATAACTTTTTCTTCTAGCAAATTACTTCCACTTATGCCGAAGGCAACATGTTGTCTCAAACATTATTTATCTACGCAGTTGTCCAGGTTTGTCCTTTTGTTTTAGTTTTGTTTTGTTAACCCTATAATAGCTGCTTTTCCTTAAATCTATACTAATGATGAAGGTAACAGCTTCAATTACTTCACCTTATATGAGATGACAATCTTCGCCCTTTCTAAAACATCTCAATTAACTTTTGACAACGAATGAAATTTCAACAAAATACGCAATCTAGCTCAATTCTTTAAATTCATAGTTTTGACGAGATTCGTGAATTCCTATGGTTAAATCATGATTTGATGTGGAAACATGTAATATTTGAGAATATTAAAGCCAAAACAGTTTTAGAGATCTTGTCTTGGTGCATGGTTTGAGGTGACTGGAGTCGAAATCCTTTCAACCACAAGCCCTGATTCGAAATTTAATATTTAGCTCAAATCACGTATATATGTATGTTAAAGAAATCCACTAAACGTATATAAATTTTAGATTTTGAATCGCGTTGTGACCCTTGAAAATTTTTAATTATAAAAAAATTCATATATGTATGTCTAATATATAAATATTTATAGTCAGATGTGCCAAAAACACAGGAAGTGAAACTCATAATGTAGGCCGTATACATGGGATGTCAACAATAATATCAGAACCTTTTAAATGTATGGAACTGATCATCAACCACTTGCAAATAACTTTTCCTTCTAGCAAATTACTTCCACTTACGCCGAAAGCAACTTGTTGTCTCAAACATTATTTATCTATGCACTTGTCCAGGTTTGTCCTTTTGTTTTAGTTTTGTTTTGTTAACCCTATAATAGATGCTTTTCTTTAAATCTATACTGATGATGAAGGTAACAGCTGCAATTACTTCACCTTATATGAGATGACAATCTTCGCCCTTTCTAAAACATCTCAATTAACTTTTGACAACGAATGAAATTTCAACAAAATACGCAATCTAGCTCAACTCTTTAAATTCAAAGTTTTGACGAGACTCGTGAATTCCTATGGTTAAATCATGATTTGATGTGGAAACATGTAATATTTGAGAATATTAAAGCCAAAACAGTTTTAGAGATCTTGTCTTGGTGCATGGTTTGAGGTGACTGGAGTCAAAATCCTTTCAACCCCGAGCCCTGATTCGAAATTTAATATTTAGCTCAAATCATGTATATATGTATGTTAAAGAAATCTACTAAACGTATATAAATTTTAGATTTTGAACCGCGTTATGACCCTTGAAATTTTTTAATTATAAAAACTTTCATATATGTATGTCTAATATATAAATATTTATAGTCAGATGTGCCAAAAACACAGGAAGTGAAACTCATAATGTAGAGCCGTATTACATGGGATGTCAACAATAATATTAGAACCGTTTACATGTATGGAACTGATCATCAACCACTTGCAAATAACTTTTCCTTCTAACAAATTACTATTCCACTTACGCCGAAGGTAACTTGTTGTCTCAAACATTATTTATCTACGCACTTGTCCAGGTTTGTCCTTTTGTTTTAGTTTTATTTTGTTAACCCTATAATAGCTGCTTTTCCTTAAATCTATACTGATGATGAAGGTAGCAGCTGCAATTACTTCACCTTATATGAGATGACAATCTTCGCCCTTTCTAAAACATCTCAATTAACTTTTGACAACGAATGAAATTTCAACAAAATACGCAGTCTAGCTCAACTCTTTAAATTCATAGTTTTGACGAGACTCGTGAATTCCTATGGTTAAATCATGATTTGATGTGGAAACATGTAATATTTGAGAATATTAAAGCCAAAAAACAGTTTTAGATACCTTGTCTTTGTGCATGGTTTGAGGTGAATGGAGTCAAAATCCTTTCAACCCCGAGCCCTGATTCGAAATTTAATATTTAGCTCAAATCACGTATATTTGTATGTTAAAGAAATCCACTAAACGTATATAAATTTTAGATTTTAAACTGCGTTGTGACCCTTGAAGTTTTTTAATTATAAAAAAATTCATATATATACGTCTAATATATAAATATTTATAGTCAGATGTGCCAAAAACACAGGAAGTGAAACTCATAATGTAGGGTCGTATTACATGGGATGTCAACAATAATATCGGAACCTTTTACATGTATGGAACTGATCATCAACCACTTGCAAATAACTTTTCCTTCTAACAAATTACTATTCCACTTACGCCGAAGGCAACTTGTTGTCTCAAATATTATTTATCTACGCACTTGTCCAGGTTTGTCCTTTTGTTTTAGTTTTGTTTTGTTAACCCTATAATAGCTGCTTTTCCTTAAATCTATACTAATGATGAAGGTAACAGCTGCAATTACTTCACCTTATATGAGATGACAATCTTCGCCCTTTCTAAAACATCTCAATTAACTTTTGACAATGAATGAAATTTCAACAAAATACGCAATCTAGCTCAACTCTGTAAATTCATAGTTTTGACGAGACTCGTGAATTCCTATGGTTAAATCATGATTTGATTTTGAAACATGTAATATTTGAGAATATTAAAGCCAAAACAGTTTTAGAGATCTTGTCTTGGTGCATGGTTTGAGGTGACTGGAGTCGAAATCCTTTCAACCCCGAGCCCTTATTCGAAATTTAAAATTTAGCTCAAATCATGTATATATGTATGTTAAAGAAATCTACTAAACGTATATAAATTTTAGATTTTAAACCGGGTTGTGACCCTTAAAATTTTTTAATTATAAAAAAATTCATATATGTACGTCTAATATATAAATATTTATAGTTAGATGTACCAAAAACACAGGAAGTGAAACTCTTAATGTAGGGGATGTATTACATGGGAATTCAACAATAATATCAGAACCTTTTACATGTATGGAACTGATCATCAACCACTTGCAAATAACTTTTCCTTCTACCAAAATTACTTCCACTTACGCCGAAGGCAACTTGTTGTCTCAAACATTATTTATCTACACACTTGTCCAGGTTTGTCCTTTTATTTTAGTTTTATTTTGTTAACCTTATAATAGCTGCTTTTCCTTAAATCTATACTATGATGAAGGTAACAGCTGCAATTACTTCACCTTATATGAGATGACAATCTTCGCCCTTTCTAAAACATCTTAATTAACTTTTGACAACGAATGAAATTTCAACAAAATACGCAGTCTAGCTCAACTCTTTAAATTCATAGTTTTGACGAGACTCGTGAATTCCTATGGTTAAATCATGATTTGATGTGGAAACATGTAATATTTGAGAATATTAAAGCCAAAACAGTTTTAGAGATCTTGTCTTGGTGCATGGTTTGAGATGACTGGAGTCGAAATCCTTTCAACCCCGAGCCCTTATTCGAAATTTAATATTTAGCTCAAATCATGTATATATTTATGTTAAAGAAATCTACTAAACGTATATAAATTTTAGATTTTGAACCGCGCTGTGACCCTTGAAATTTTGTAATTATAAAATAATTCATATATGTACGTCTAATATATAAATATTTATAGTCAGATGTGCCAAAAACACAGGAAGTGAAACTCATAATATAGGGCTGTATTACATAGGATGTCAACAATAATATCAGAACATTTTACATGTATGGAACTGATCATCAACCACTTGCAAATAACTCTTCCTTCTAGAAAATTACTTCCACTTACGCCAAAGGCAACTTGTTGTCTCAAACATTAATTATCTACGCACTTGTCTAGGTTTGTCCTTTTGTTTTAGTTTTGTTTTGTTAACCCTATGATAGCTGCTTTTCTTTAAATCTATACTGATGATGAAAGTAACAGCTGCAATTACTTCACCTTATATGAAATGACAATCTTCGCCCTTTCTAAAACATCACAATTAACTTTTGACAACGAATGAAATTTCAACAAAATACGCAATCTAACTCAATTCTTTAAATTCATAGTTTTGACGAGACTCATGAATTCTTATGATTAAATCATGATTTGATTTGGAAACATGTAATATTTGAGAATATTAAAGTCAAAACAGTTTTAGAGATCTTGTCTTGGTGCATGGTTTGAGGTGACTGGAGTCGAAATCCTTTCAACCCCGAACCCTTATTCGAATAATATTTAGCTCAAATCATGTATATATGTATGTTAAAGAAATCTACTAAACGTATATAAATATTAGATTTTGAACCGCGTTATTTAAATTTGAGTACTGTACATGTAAATTGTCATTTGTCTTGATTGAAAGTGGTATTTGATAAAAAAATTTAATAGTATAACACACGGAGTTGTGTTAAGGCATCTTCTTTTTTGTTTCTTTTCTTTTTTTATGTCGAGGATCGAAATAATCAAGTGTCATGCGAAAGCTAACAAAGCAAACCTTGAACTACAATAACTCAGATAATAAAAAAGAAATATACCAATAACAGCACAACATTTAACATGGTTCGATCAATTGACCTATGTTCACATGTGGAGATGAGCAATCCACAATATAAAAGAGAATGCAAATATCGAGAGAACAACCCTACAAAGAGGCACGCAAGTGGCATGCTAACATTTTTCTCGCAAATTCTCCCCTGAATAAAACTCTCAAACGTCTTATGGCTACATTGTGGATGCTACCAAGTGAGAATGAATGATCTTTAATATATAAAAGTCAAAATCTTTTTCTCCTAAAAAAAGAACTAGCCCAATAAGAAAGTATTATATTTTTCTTTACGTAAGAGATAAAACAATTATATTAAATATATTGTCCTTACTTCAAGAGATAAAAAAATCAGAACAGACGCCTAACAATTTCCGTTTCTGTGTTACAAAGATTAGAAGATGCCGTTTCTTCTCTTACAGCATTTCCATTAGCATACCCTCCTCATAAAAAGAAAAGGGCTCATTAATGCATTTGCCTTCCGCAGAAAGACATCGTGCCAAGAAAAGTTAAATAACAAATTAAACAAACAAATAAATAAGAAATACTTAAAACAATTGCATATAAAAGAGTCGTAGCAAGTCAACTTATCTATGTTGAGAAATTTTGACCAATGTCTTATAGGCAACATAACATATAATAAGTGGGAAACAGTGAAAAAGAGAACTTTAAGTGAAGGTCTGATCTGTTTCCCACTAACAAACCCCACACTGCAAATAAAAGAAACTTCTTTTTGAGTCTTAAATCCATTTAAATATATTTTTCCTTTAGTGTTGCCCATGTTATTTAGGTTAAACTATGGGGTAATTAGAATGTTGTGTCATGTCACTATAATACAGAAGAGCACTTATCACCGTCATTAGTGACCACTAACCACGAATATTCTTTCATTAGGTTATGGTTTGCTTATCAATGATTAAGATGTTTAGGAAAGAATTGATCTGATATTATTAATGGAAAGAGACAAAAACATATTTTAATCGATGGATTAGTGTTGAACAGAAAACCTCTTTGTTTCAACCTTGACCACGAGCCTCAGACCTCATTAGCTACTTATGATATCTTAATTAATTAATTATATTTCGGTCTTAAGAGATCAATCCAACTTGAGAAATGAATTACTCTATCTGTTTCAATTTATGTGATAACATTATTATTTGGGAAGTCAAAAACATTAGAATTTTTTTCGATAGTTTTTGAACATGTACATTTTACTTTTATAATTTGAAAAATTTATGACTGTATTTACGATCTCGTACTTCGAACCTTGCCACATAAAGTGGAATAGAGAGAGTAACAAAACTTTGACTTGTCTTTTGAATGATTTCCCAATATATGTATTTTAAATCGAATTTACAATTCGTGAAATATTGCTGTTCAAATAAGAAAAAGAACAAAAGAAAGAAAAAAAATGAGTGCTTTGGAATTTTGCAATCAAAGATAATTAAGTCTGTGTCAAAGGTTATTATATGTACATTAAATCAATAAATATACTTGTGGTTGCGCATAAACCTCTCTTATTTAATTATATGGTTTAATCCAGACATGTTATCAATTCATTAAGTTACTTAACTATGGTGGATTTATACAGTTAGATGTAAATACTAGATGCTAATAAATATTATCATAAATCTTATTTTGGCAAATACAGTGTAACAATTTTTTTTTTTAATATAAATCGAATACTCTTTTAAGAGTCAAATATTTCTGCACAAAACTAAAAGTATAAACCGCAGAATCATTGACGTAGATAGTTGTTAAATTAAATATGAGAGAAAAACAAAAGAAGACAAGAATATCGCCTTTTGTAATTGAAAGCAAGTAATTTGACAATTAGAAGGAAGAAAAAAAAGGCAATGCATTTCTTTTCTTTTTAATAGTACGCAGTAGAAAGCTTTAAACTCATATTATTTTACAAATTAACCGAAACAAACAAATTATTTTACGTAAGTCACTTTCACTGTGTGGTGCCAAATGACTTGGGCAGTGACCCAACCCAACATTTGAATATAGCTTAATTAGCGTCTGCTAAACTTGTGTTTTTTCCACTTCATTAAAGTAAGAAATAAAATCGCATTGCCAACATTTGAATATAGCAAGCTTGTGGTAAACTTGTGCTTTTCCCACTTCTTCATTAACGTAAGAAATAAACTAAAAAAAGAAGTATAGCAAAGTGATTTTCCATCATATTCATAATCCTACCATTATCCTTTTCCTGCTTTTATTTTATTCAGACCTTTTGCTAATTAAGAAAAAAAAAATATCCACATGTACCATATTTGTGTTTCTCTAAGATTGAATCACTTTACCTAATAAAACGCCACGGGAAATTAAGATTGTTGCTTCCACTATGCTATATTTTTAAACCCTTATGGACAGGGGTGTTCAAATCGAATCGGAAAATCGCATCAAACCGAAAAACCAATTAGGTTTAGTTTGACTTGAATTGGTATTGACTATTGAGTAAAAAAACCCCGCACCAAACTGATGTATAAATATATAATTTTTATATATATTTTTAAGACTTTATATTGAATTTTTTTTTAAAAAATATTAAAATATTTGGGATCCTCTTATGTGTTAACCTTGAAAGTGAACATTAACAAAAATTATTATTAGACAACTAAGAAAATAACTATCATGTGCTACTAAAAAAGTTCTCCCATTAGAATATTTTAATAGATCATATATTTGTCAATTTTTTCAATATTTACTAAACGTATATTCACTTATCAAAACTTAATCTATAGCTTTAACAAAGTAAGATTGGAATAAAATTCATGTAAAAAGAAAACCCAAAAAACCGACAAAATCAAACCAATCCAAATCGATATAGTAGGTTTCGTTTGGTTTTGTAAAATCGATCGGATCAAAGCGGTCCATGTATACCCCTACTTATGGGTTGTTTGGTTAGTGATATAAGGGATAATAATTTCGAAATTAAATATAAAACTATTTTATTTCGGGTTTGGTTGAATTTTTGAATTCGGGATTAGCAATTTCGGGATTAATTCATCCCATAAATTATTTTATTCTATCCTACATTGAGAGTGGGACAACAATTTCGGAGTTAGTTAATCCTACTATAAACACTAAAATGACAAAGATGCCTTTCTCCAAGGCTCTTCCCCCTAAAATCTTTTAAAAAGTCCAAGGTTAGAATTAAAAATCACTACTAAAAATCAGGTAAAAAGCGACCGGAAAAAGCGACCAAAGTTGGTCCCCATATGCCCAATAGCGACCAAAAAGCGACCAAAATGGTCTGGTCACAATTTAGTTGGTCCCTCTTCAATAGCGACCAATCTTGGTCGCCATCTAGCGACCAAAGTTGGTCGCCATTTTCAAAAAAAAATAAATTCAAATCTGCTCAATTGCGACCAAAGTTGGTCGCCAATTTGGTATTGTAAATTTTCTGTATTTCTACAATAGCGACCAAAGTTGGTCGCCATTTGAGAAATACAGAAAATTTAAAATACCAAAGTGGCGACCAACAATGGTCGCTTATTCAGTATTTTTAAATCTCTGTATTTTCAAAATAGCGACCAACTTTGGTCGCTATTTGAGAAATACATAAAATTAAAAATACTTAAAAGCGACCAAAGGTGGTCGCCTTTGCAGATTTTAATTTATTTTTTTTTGAAAATGGCGACCAACTTT
>MCJB01004032.1:0-11484 GCA_002018475.1 Nicotiana obtusifolia
TTCTTTCAAGAACCTCCAAAAATGAACAACTATGGGTGAAACTATACCCAAAATCGGACAAAATAGGGCTTAAAACATTCTGCCCAGGCTTCATGGAGTTGTACTTGTGCTGTGCAGGTTGTACATCCTCTTATCATTATTCCCTTGCTGTGTATACCTTGTATTAAAACGCTCATTACTCCATGTGGAAATATCCAAATGAGCAACGGTTTGAAGATTTAGAAACTAGACTCCAAGATCTTTCATTTGATAGGTTGTACACTACATAACTCTTTATATATTCCGAGATATGAGTTTCTAAAGTGCATCGAGAAGTTCTGTCAAAACTGCTCCACCAGCCAACTTCGACCTATCGTAACTTTCTGTATATATGTCCAAATGATGAATTCTTTATTATTCTGGAAACTAAATTCAAAGGACTACAACTTTCATGTTTTGCAATTTTTCTGATTCCTTATAGATTGCAAGATATGAGCTTCCAAACGGGACTACACGCATCAGTTTTTTATGAAATTTTCTGCAATTTTCTGCAGATTTTTTCATCTTTTCCAAAGATGAAATAGTCCGTTTAACCACCCAAAACTCACCCGAGCCATTCGGGACCCCGTCCGGATATACCAACAAGTCCTAAAACATATTACGGACTTAGTCGAGGCCTTAAATCACATCCAACAATGTTAAAAACACGAATCATACCCCAATTCAAGCCTAATGAAACTAATAAATTCCAACTTCTACATTCGATGCCGAAACCTATCAAATCGAGTCCGATTGACCTCAAATTTTGCACACAAGTCATAAATGACATAACGGACCTATGAACTTTTTCAAAACTGGATTCCGACCCCGATTTCAAAAAGTCAACCCCTCGGTCAAACTTTCCAAAAATCTTCTATTTTCCAACATTCGCCAAAATGCGTTGAATTGTCCTACGGACTTCCAATTTCAAATCCGGACATACGCCTAAGTCCGAAATCACCATACGAAGCTATAGCAACTCTCGAAATTCCATTCCGACCCTCGGATCAAAATCTAGCCCAACAACCGGAAATCGCCAAAATACTAACTTCACCAATTCAAGCCTAATTCTACACGGGACCTCCAAGACCAATTCCGATCACACTCCTAAGTCATAAATCATCTTACAAAACTAGTCGAATCGTCGGAATTCACATCCGAGCCTTCTAACTCATTAGTCAACATCCGGTTGACTTTTTACAACTTAAACCTTCTTGAAAGAGACTAAGTGTCTCCTTTCTTACCAAATCTACTCCGAACGCAAATCATTCAACGTGATTACATAAAATACGGATAGCGAAACATAATAAAGCAGAAATGGGGAGAACGGAGCGGTAACTAACGAGACGACTAGCTGGGTCGTCACATTTTATTATCTATTAACTGTTTTGCTATGTATCCACTCCAAAGTTGTATTGTTTTATTTATATCTTCTACGCAATCTAGGTCTAAGAAATTATATTGTTCTATTGATTTTCTGGGTATTCATTTTTTATATAATTGTTTATCCCATAAAGTTTGTTTATTCCATAAATTTCTGTTTGGTTTATAGTATTCATAATTATGTTCATAATTGTCATGAACTGTTTGTTTTCCTGATGTAGAAGGTTTATTTTCTAAATCTCGAGTATTTATTTCTAGTTCTATATTTTTTATAAGTTCTGTGTATATTTCACTTGTTTCTGAATCATGGTCTTCTATTGTATTTTCTGAATCTATGTCATTTACTTCTTCTATTCTTACTTCTTGGTTTTCCAACTGTATTTGTTTTTTAAATTTTTCTATTTCTTCTGCTAACTTTCTTTCTTGTTCTTCTTCTTCTTCTTCTTCTTCTTTTCTTTTTGCTTTTTCTTTTATCTTTTCTTCATATATTTGCTTTAACATTGCTAATTCTTTTTCTAATTCTATTATTCTCGTGTTTTTTATTTCTTCTATTTGTTCAATTTCTTTTTTCGTTTGTTTTTTAATATTTTCAATTTCTTTGTTCCCATCAATTTCTTCATTTTCTTTTGCTAATCTTATCATTGCTGTTAAACTATCTTCTATCTTAGCTGATTCTTTTTCTGGCATTAAGTATAATTGGTCTCCTATTTTCTTATATCTTCTACCTAAATTAGAGCGTATTATAATTATTTCTACTCCTTCTTGGCTTCTATATGTATTTTCACTTACTGCATATTCTTCCTTATTCATTTTATATTTATCTCAGAATTGACAAGTATATCTGTTAATATTTTCCTTATTTACTAATAGATAATGGTTGAAGTTATTTTTATGTTCATTAAACTGTTTAAGAGCATCTTTCTTATACTTTTTTCTTATTGAATAATTTCTTTTTGTTAGGGTTATCCATTTAATTATCTTTCTTTTATATTCTAAAAGATTCCATCTATGATTATTATGAAAACTTAGTACTCTAAACGAAGGATGTTTTTTCATCATATATCTTTATTCATATACATAAATATCTTTTACAATATCTTGTAATAAATAGCTCTGATACCAATTTGGGGGGTGCGGAATTCATTTTATTATCTATTAATTTTTAGGGAAGGCTTTTTCATGGTATTCATGTTTTAGTGGTATTAATCTCTTCATTTCTTTAACATTTTCGTTAATAAAATCTAAATATTCTATGTCTTGTGTTCTAATATAACTTATTATATTATCTATAAGTAGTTTTTCTAATAAATCTAGATTTTTCATAGTTTCTATCCAATATTCTAAGTATTCTTGCTTTATCATTAATCTGAATAGATATCTAAGTCGTAAAAATCTATGTTATATAGTATATCAAAGTCATATCATGGTTGATTTATTAGCTGCATTGTTTCGGTATATTCTGTTATTTCTTCCATAATTAGTAAGTCAAATATTTTTTCTCTAACATCATTATTAAGTTTTCTAAGTAAATATAGTACCAGTAACTTATATTGTTGATTATTATCTAATAAATAAGTATTTATCATTGTTCATTAATTCTAAACATTTATTCCCTCTAATCTCTATANATTTTGGACCTAAAACTCGTTTATATTGTGAAATCCACCTAGAAAATCATTGAAGTCTTGCTAAAAATGGAAGAAATAGGGCTTGGGATTTTGAAATTTTAATTGGGTATTTGGAGGACCATTTGGGGCCGGATTTGAGAACTTTTGATATGTACGAACTCGTGGGGAGATAAGGAACCCGTTGATGTGAAAATTTGAACTTCGAGAAGTGGGCCCGGGGCTCGGGTTTTGCTAATTTCGAATTTTCTTGATATTTTTTATTGTTTTTGCTTGGGTTTTGTTCCCTCAACATATTGTGACATGTTTGTTATGAATTTGGATAGATTTGACGCACGTGAAGGCCAATTTGAAAGGCAAAGGCGTCGTGGGCTAATGATTTAGCCGGTTTGAGGTGAGTAATGTTTGTAAATGATGTTCTGAGGGTTTGAAACCCCGGATTGCACATCGTAATGCTGTATTGAGTTGAGGTACATGCTCGATGATGAGCATGGGGTCGTTTACTACTGGGGATTGGGGCTTTGTCCATCTCGATTTATGATTTTATTACATATTTGATTGAAACCCTTGTGATATCATCATGATTTGGGCTGCTTGCCATATTTTGGGCTCGTGCCGGTTATGTAAACCCTTCAGGGATATTTGTCACTGATTTGAATCATTATTTGAACTCAGTTTTGAAAATTAAATGATGTTTTCAAATGATTTTTTTAATGGATCGGGTGGCACGCCGCCACGGGATTTGATTTTAATGAATCGGGTGGCACGCCGTCACGGGATTTGATTTTAATGGATCGGGTGGCACGCCGCCACGGGATTTGATTTTAATGGATCGGGTGGCACGCCGCCACGAGACGTAATGTGCATGGATCGGGTGACACGCCGTCACGAGATATTGCGCTACTGAACCCCCTACAGTAAGCGCCGGGTACCCAGGGAACGGGTGGCACGCCGCCACGGTAGTCATGAGTTGCATTGCATTGCATTGCATTTTTGGTTGTGTTGGTGTTGTTTCCGTTTACTTCATGTTATTTATATGTATTACTCACTGAGTTGGATGTACTCACATTACTCCCTGCACCATGTGTGCAGATTCAGGCGTTATCGGTTCCGCTCCGAGACACTGATTACTACTGTCAAAGCGGCGATTCAGAGATTACGAGGTAGCTGTTGGCGTCCGCAACCCCGTATCTCTTTTATCTTGTTATTTCCAGTATATTCGAACAATTGTGCCAAGATATTGTATTAGTAATCTTATTATTAGGATTTTCATTAGTTGCTCATGACTTTGTGACACCCCGGTTCGGGCTGTAGTTGGGATGGTTCACTGTATTTTGTCGCAAATTGATGTTATTAAATCGTACTTATATTATTTTTGTATTGTTTAACTGTTTGAATGAAGTTTAGTTAAATTGGCTGGCCTTGTCTTCATAAGAGGCGCCATCACGATCATGGTTGGGATTTTGGGTCGTGACAGCTTGGTATCAGAGCCTAGGTTACATAGGTCTCACGAGTCATGAGCGGGTTTGGTAGATTCTTGCGGATCGGTACGGAGACGTCTGTACTTATCTTCGAGAGGCAGCGGAACCTATTTAGGAAAATTCCATATTCTTGAAATCCTTGTCGTGCAAACTTGTTCATCCGAGTACTAAAACTTCTGCTAACCTGTTCTCCCACAGATGGTGAGGCCGCGAACTACTGGACGAGGTGGACGACCACCAGTACCACCCACAAAAAGCAATTCATTCTATTATATATTAATTTTTAGGGAAGGCCTTTTCATGGTATTCATGTTTTAGTGGTATTAATTTTTTCATTTCTTTAACATTTTCATTAATAAATTCTAAATATTCTATGTCTTGTGTTCTAATATAACTTGTTATATTATCTATAAGTAATTTTTCTAATAAATCTAGATTTTTCATAGTTTCTATCCAATATTCTAAGTATTCTTGCTTTATCATTAATCTGAATAGATATCTATGTTATATAGTATATCAAAGTCATACCATTGTTGATTTATTAGCTGCATGATTTCGGTATATTCTATTATTTCTTCCATAATTAGTAGATCAAATATTTTTTCTCTAACATCATTATTAAGTTTTCTAAGTAGATATAGTACCAGTATTTTATATTCTTGATTATTATCTAACAAATAAGTATTTATCATTTTCATTAATTCTAAACATTTATTCCCTCTAATCACTATATATGTTATGCCAGTTTTATCATATCATACTAAAGTTATAATGAACATCTCATTTAGTCACTACCATACTTTTTTCGGCTTCAATCATCTACCCTAGCAGCGCCTCAACACTGTGTACTCCCCTTAACACAGCTTCCTTGCCTTTTCCGGTTTCCACTACAGGACGGCATAGCCTGGGCTTGACTACTCTCAGCCTACTTATTCATATGGCAAACTTATTAAAGATGTTCAGTAAAACAATACTATAACATGATTAAACTAATATAACATTTAAGAGATTATCAGGAATATAAAAGTTTAGCTATTCATACTGATAAATAAACATACCTCTGTAGGTAGATTTTCCTGTGTAGTATTTGAAGTAGTTTGTGATATATGCTCCATGTATGAACAAAGTAGTTTATTTCTTAAATATGTTTTACAAAGTAGTGAGGGGTCAGAGAGATGAGAGAGGTAAGCAAATTTGCCCGTATGAGGCTTGCTTCCTCCTTCTTCTCCTCCTTCTATTTATACAAAAAAGACAATTAATAAAAAGTCCTAAGTGCCCTTCAACTTTACAGATGGGCGATTCTAATTAAAAGTCTAAAAAGAAAAAAGTTAACCGTCCTTTTCTTTACATTTGGACGATTGAAAATTAAAGATCAAAAAGCAAAACACTATCCTATTTTTGGCTTTATTACATAGCTGTCTTCTTTATGTCATTTTCCTTCATGTCTCTTCTTTCTTCACGTCTCTTCTTTTACTTTATGTCTCTTTCTTTCTCTTTTCCCTTGCAGTATCCTTTCTTTTCTTTGTCTTCTTTCATTTCATTGTTTAAATTTTTCTTCTCTTTCTATGCAGTAGTTTGCAGTCTCTTTCCTTCTTTCCTTTTCAATCTTCTTCTTTTGTCTTCCTCATTTATTGCTTCTTTTTTTCTTTGTCTTCGTTTCTTCAATAATTGTGGTAGTTGTAGAGTCTTCCAAGAAATCACTCCATGTTGAATTCTAGAATATCATTATCTTCTCCATTGCATTTTGAACATATGTGATCGGGGTATTTAGGACTTATAATTTTACAATATCTCAATAATAAGTCCTCTGAAATAAAAAATTTCTTAATAGCTCTCGTAATCGGTATCTGTTCTGGTTGTAGTAGACTGATAACCCATTGTCTTATGTCTTCCATATCCTGTCTTCTAATTTCTCTTGAATGTGAATAGATCACAGTTTGTTCCC
Source organism: Nicotiana obtusifolia (assembly GCA_002018475.1). Taxonomy (NCBI): domain Eukaryota; kingdom Viridiplantae; phylum Streptophyta; class Magnoliopsida; order Solanales; family Solanaceae; genus Nicotiana; species Nicotiana obtusifolia. The sequence continues at coordinate 6,453 of MCJB01004032.1, forward strand.
TTGAATAATATGTCCACATAGGTAATTCATTTGTATATGTGTTTGCTAACTCGCTGAGTATTGTAGCTAGTCCGATAAGTCTTTTGTTTGCAAAGAATTCAGGAATCTCTGCTTTAGGTATCTCAGGCTGTATGTCTATCTGTTCCGGTATGATCATTTCTCTAGTAAGTCCAATCTTTACAACTTGTATAATAGGTTTTATTTCATCGTATAGTATTTCCGCTGGTGCAGTATAGAATTTTATGTAGAAAAGTGTTCCTTTGGTAATTCTCTTATATGTAGCAAATGCTTTATATAGTTCCGCAATAGTAGCTATTTCTTCTCTTGTCGAGGTATATACTGTACTCAATAATCCATATTTGTAGCAGGTATTTACTAGGTTTGGGTTGGTTCCTGGTAGAGCAATAAGTTTATTGTGTCTTTGTAGGTGTGTTGTAATATAGTCTTTTTCTGGGTTAGTAGTATTTTTGGATCTCGGGTTTAGGTTAAGAAATGTTTGTAATTTATGCATGTTTTCTATATAGGTACGGGATATATGGTTATAGGTTTTCTTGGTTTGGTTTAAGCTTTCAGAATAGGTAGTGGTTTGAGGTTGTATGGTAACTGGATTTTTCGGTATTGTAGTATATGGCTTTTCAAATAATTTATTGAGATTTTTATTTTTTGTTTTTGTAGGTAACTTCGGTGTAGATGTGCTGCTACTTGTTGTAGTTCCTGTATTAATACAAACATTGTTATGGGTTTTTAGGAGTTTCCCATCGTCTCCTTCTAGATCCACATGTTTTGAGTCATGCTGCTGACTGCTAGTTGTTTTGTGTAGTTCCGCATGTTTATAGTCTTGCTGCTGACTACTAGCTTCCTCTAGATTTTGTAACCTCTTTCCCATGCCATCTATTTGTATAGACAACTTGGAAAGAATTGTATATAGGTCTCCATTTTCTGGTAGATTATCTGTCTGAGTACTTTTGTCTTGATATGTAATCTGCAATAACATTTTTGTTAGTTTTAATCACTTCTATTGTAAATGTAAAATTCTGGATATTTAATGCCAGTCTCCGTATTTCCTTTGTCATAACTGAGTCTTGTACTTTTCTGGTTAGCCACCACTTAACTTGAGTATTATCTGTTCTTACAATAAATTTGCTATACACAATATATGGTTCAAAGGCCAATAAAAATTTATATAAAGCAAATAATTCTTTTCTATTTATTTCCCATTTTAATTGTGGTTCAGTATATGATCCTGAGTAATATCTACAATGGTGTTCTATTTTTTCATTTATATATCTATATTTAAGTACTCCTCCATAGCTATGGCTACTTGAATCTGTTTCAACTATGTATATAAATTCTCTGGTTTCATCAGGGAAGTATAGTTTTGGTAATTTAGTGCACATAGTTTTTATCTTTTGTATATGTAATTTATCTTTATTATCAAAGTGATATTCTTCATCTTTCTTTAATTTTTTCTGTAATGGTTTTAAATTTTCTGCTAGCTTAGGTATATATTCTCGTACTTGGTTAACTAATCCTAAAAAGGATTGTAGTTTCTTTTTTGTATCAAGGGTTTCTTCTGAATTTATTATTTTTTGTACTATATGAGTTTGCATTTTTATTCCATTTTTATCTATTTGTATTCCTAAGAATTCTATTTGGGTTTTCATTATTTCTGCTTTCTTTTTACTTAAACTTATACCTGATATTTCTATAATGTGTATAAATTTTTCTAATAATTTAATATGTTCTTCTTGTGTCTTAGAAAATAATAATATATCATCTATATATACAATACAGTTTTCTAATTGATTAAAATAATTATCCATAAAATGTTGATATCTACCTGGTGCATTTTTATATCCAAAGGGTAATACATTCCATTCATAAAATCCCTGTGGTACTGTAAAGGCTGTTAATTGTTTAGATTCTTCTTCTTGTTTTAGGTGATAGAAATAACCTTGTATTTGTCTTACTTTTAGTATCTTATTTGGTATTGGGTAATTATATGTTTTAGTTTTTGCATTTAAGTTTCTATAATCAATTACCATCCTACTTTTTCCTCTTTTTTGTTCACTATGTTTATTGACTATAAAAGCTAGGCTAGTATGTTTACTATTGCTTTCTTGTATATATCCATTTTCCATTAATTCAGTAATATGCATTTTGAATTCTTTTAAGTCATCAAAATTATATTTTAAAGGTTTTTGGGTTATTATACTATTTTCATCTATAAGTTCAATTTTTATCTTAGTTTTATGTTTTTCCCATCCTTGTAACGGATTTTCACTATATAATATTTCTAACTTGTCTTCTATTATTTTTAATTTGTCTATTGTGAATATAATTATTTTTATTTTATGATTATCTAGTTTCTTACTTTCTAATTTTTGGGTAATTTTTTCACTTCCTTTTATCAATGGTGTATTTTCTCTTATTCTGTTATTTACTCTTATCCAGTTGAGTCAAGTTGATTGAAATGGTGGCATTCAATTCTTCCAAAGTTAAGAGCATGGTTGGCAATATGATCAGCAAGCTTATTGCCTTCCCTGTAGGTGTGTGATACCCTCAGTTCGAGAGTGTCTTTGAAGTGAAGAATTTCCTCTATCTGCTCAGCTATATTCCAAGGGGAGTCCCATTTGCAGTTGATTATATTGCTTAGAAGCATGGAATCAGTTTCTAGCCAAATCTTAGTGAGGTTTTGTGAGTTAGAGTATCTCAGCGCTTCTAAGATTGCTAGTGTTTCTGTATCTGTGTTTGTTCCTGGCATGCATTCTGTCCCTAGAGCATATATGAGGTCCCCTTCCTCATTTCTTACACAGAAACCAATAGAGCTTCTTTCCGGATTTCCTCTTGAAGTTCCATCAGTATTGATCTTTACCCATCCTATTGATGGAGGCACCCAGATGATCTTTTTGTAATCTAACTTTGGGTGTGATTTTCTAGCTTGTGGATAAGATCTTTCCATTTATGAGGAGCATTGAAACCTGGCTTCCTTGTATGTACCAAGTTCTGCAAAGTTGTGGAGATTTGGTATATTACTCTGCCGGTTGTGACTGATTCCTCATGTTTGTAGCTATTTCTCCTTTTCCATAATTCCCATATGATGCATGCTGGGAGTGCTTGCATTATTGGTTTCAATCTGTTGACTGTTTGTGCAGTCCAGCATCTTATTATGGCTTGATGAAAAGTTAGTTCCTCAACTGGGATTCCTGCTGCTTGCATGAAGTATTTCCAGACTCTGTTGGCAGTATTTGATGTGTAGAAGAGGTGAGTGATGCTTTCTTCCTTTGGCTCGATGCAACACCAGCATTTTGAGGGGAGTTGGTATCCCCATCTTCTTAGAATATCATCCAGTGGTATTTTGGCTTTCCAAACTCTCCACTTGAAGAAAGCAATTTTGAAAGGGAGTCCTTTCACCCAGATCTTCTCATATGCCAGTTTTGGATCCTCTCTTTTCCTTAAGTATTCCCATGCTGATTTGACTGTGAAGTGGCCTTGATTCTGGAGCATCCAGAAGGGAATGTCTATTATGTTTTCTGCCCCAGGTGGCTTGATTAAATTTACAATGTGTTCTACCCATTCCTGAGGCAAGCGAGCTGTGAGTTGTTGAAGGTCCCAGTTCCCATTTTGTATTGTGTCATTCACATTTTGGAGTGTTTCCTCTATGGGAAAGTCTGGTGGTGTTAGGAAATTGAGAGCTCCCAGCCTAGTCCAATTGTCATACCAGAAAAGTGAGGATCCCATTTTCAGCTGCCAGCTAATTTGGTGCTCAATAATATCTCTGCATTCCAGCATTTTCTTCCAGACCTGTGATCCTTTCCTCCATTGGACAGTTACTGCATTATGTGTTTTGCAGTATTTCTGTGTCATGTAGGCACTCTATAGGCTAGGCTTTGTTCTAAAGTTCCACCATAGCTTGCAGGTTAGAGCTTTTGACATGTCGTGCAGGGACCTGAAGCCTGCTCCTCCTTCTTCTTATGGTAGACATAGGTTGTCCTAAGATGATCAGTGTCTGCTGGTGCCTCCAGTTGTGCTACTCCAGAAGAATTGGGCAAATAGCTTATGTATATTGTTGATCACTTGTTTGGGAGGGTTTACTGCTGATAGGAGGTGTATTGGCATGCTTTGCAGGACATGTTTGATCACTGCGGTCCTTCCCCCTATGGAGAGTAATTTCCCCTTCCATGATTGCAGTCTATCCTGTATCTTGCTCACAATGTTTTGGTAGTGGATGATCTTCTTTCTTGAATAGAAGATGGGGCAGCCCAGATATGTGAATGGAAAGTTCTGCCTTCAGTCCTGTAATTCTTTCTGTTCTTTCTTCTACAGCAGTTGTGACTGAGTGATGCATATAAGTAGCTGACATATTCTTGTTTATTAGTTGTCCAGAAGCTGCTTCATATGTCTTTAGTGTTTCCATTATCATGTGCAGAGTGTTGGCTTCTTGCTACAACCCGTATATACTATATAACATAGATTTTTACGACTTAGATATCTATTCAGATTAATGATAAAGCAAGAATACTTAGAATATTGGATAGAAACTATGAAAAATCTAGATTTATTAGAAAAATTACTTATAGATAATATAACAAGTTATATTAGAACACAAGACATAGAATATTTAGATTTTATTAACGAAAATGTTAAAGAAATGAAGAAAGTTAGCAGAAGAAATAGAAAAATTTAAAAAACAAATACAGTTGGAAAACCAAGAAGTAAGAATAGAAGAAGTAAATGACATAGATCCAGAAAATACAATAAAAGACCATGATTCAGAAACAAGTGAAACATACACAGAACTTATAAAAAATATAGAACTAGAAATAAATACTGGAGATTTAGAAAATAAACCTTCTACATCAGGAAAACAAACACTTCATGACAATTATGAACATAATTATGAATACTATAAACCAAACAGAAATTTATGGAATAAACAAACTTCATGGGATAAACAATTATATAAAAAATGGATACCTAGAAAATCAATAGAACAATATAATTTCTTAGACCTAGATTGCGTAGAAGATAT
>MCJB01004035.1:0-12224 GCA_002018475.1 Nicotiana obtusifolia
CGGCTCGGCAATCAACACACATCCTCCAGGTGCCGTCTTTCTTTGGAACCAAGATCACGCGTACGGCACATGGACTTAGACTCTCTCGAACTAGCCCCTTACTCAATAGCTCATCCACTTGTCGTTGCAACCCCTTAGTATCCTGTGGATTGCTTCGATATGCGGGTTTGTTCGGAATTTGTGACCCCGGAACAAAGTCAATTTGGTGTTCTATCCCCCTCAATGGAGGTAGTCCACTCGGCATCTCCTCGGGAAACATGTCCCTATATGCCTGCAAAACATCACTAACAACACTAAGCAAGGGGTGAACGTTAGTATAAACTTCTTCATTAGAGCTCAAGTAAACACCCTTATGAATTAGGCAAATTAAGAGTTTAGAACTATCATTACCTCTCAAATACTCACCTGGTTGCATCATGGCACAAATATTACCTGACAGGTTAGATGTACTAGCATTGGTTATGGCTTCGGATTTGGGCTCCATTGGAGTCTTAGCTCTAGCCGCCTCTTTCAGTTCCCTCATGCGTTTGTAATCATCACTAACCTGTTGCGGTGTTAAGGGCTTAAGTACGTAACTCTTGCCCTCCAGCTTGACTATATAAGTGTTGGCCCTTCCATCATGATCAACATATCTATCAAACTGCCAAGGCCTGCCCAATAGTAAATGGCACGCCTACATAGGCACCACATCGCACAAGATTTCATCCTGATAAGCTCCCACCTTGAACTTAATGAGTGCCTGCCTTACTACCTTTAATTCACCACATTCACTCAACCACTACAATATATAAGGACGGGGATGTTTCCTCGTAGGTATACTAAGTTGAGTCACTAACGTGTGGCTTACAACATTAACGCAACTTTCGGAATCTATTATCATCGAGCACACCTTTTCTTTCACCCTACTCCTGTATTGGGCACAGAAATAGAAGAAGGAACCAACACAGAGGCAGAAGCACAAGCCATCAAGGAAGCCTTAAGATACTGCATATCTCATGGTTACGAGCAAATTTGGCTGCAGACTGACTCTATGCTACTGAGCAACATCATCAACGGCAAATGGAAAACCCCATGGTGCATAAGTGATCATTTAGAAGAAATAAATCAAATGAAACAACAGCTTACTCTGATCACTTCACACACATTCAGGGAAGGGAACAAGCTGGCTGACCATTTAGCAAATCTAGCACTGGAAAAAGGAACCTTTGAATATCTGCATTTCAATCAATTGAACAGGATAGCAAAGTGTATCCTAAATTACGACAAATCACAACGCCCCTACCTACGAGTAAAAATAGCAAGATGATTAATAGTAGGGAGGAAAGAAAGGAAAGGGACAGAGTAGGAAAAAAGAGAAACGAAATGCATCACTATGCTTTCACATACTATTATACTACTGACTACTTCTCTTTGTCATTGCAGTTTGAAACAATTGGCAAAAGAACAGTTGATGAGCAGCAAGTAAACCTACAGCACACTGGCACACTGGCAAGAGCAATTGCGAGCAAGGCAGCAGATGATTGGAGCAGGAGATTACCTACAACAGCAACACAATGGACTTTAAGACAGCAAGCACAATGGAGAAGTAAGCAACAAACAATGGCAATGAAGCAGCCCCACCGCAGCAGCAGCAACAGAAATCTCACCAGAGCAAAAGCAATGCACTGGATGGCACAAAGCAGCAAAACAAATGGAAATGTTGAAGTAGCAGCAATAGGAGAACATGCCAAAGCTCTGCAACTCATCAATGATCCAAGTAACCAGCAAGAACAACTGGTTACACAGCTGGAAGAAACAGCAGCAGGGAGACATGCCAAGAAGTTGCAACTCGCAAATGTTTTAAGCAGCCAACAAAACTCAACAGAACAACTGGACACACTGGGAAGACTTAGGAGTACACAGCTGTCTGCAAACTCTCTGTTAAAGAACATCAGGTTGAAACAGCAACAACAGAATGCTATGCAAAGAAAACACAATTCACAACCAGCTACTTCAATAGCTCCAACTCCAGCAAGCAACAACTCAATGAATACAGAAAGCAGGCTACAAGATATATTAGAACAACTGAATTCACAGGGAAGAACATGGAGCACGCAACTGATTATCTTTAACACATTGCCATCACGCATATTTCTTTTCACACCACTGAGTTCTCTAAGTTTATCCTTGCAGATTGAAACAATAGCAGCAGAGAGACAAGGCAGTCATCAATGCTCAACAGAACAACTGGACACAAAAGGAACTTACTGGAGCACACAACTAATCACAAACTCTCTTCTAATCACAAACTCTCTTCTAAGGAACATCAGGAAGCAAACTCATGCAGAAACAAACACTCCACATCAGGAAAGTAAGAAAAGAAGAGACCAGCAAAAACACAGCAGTGCACCGAACCAACAGTCAGCTACCTTAAACCTGGCAAGCAGCAACAACTCAGGGCCAGAATATACAGCTAACAGAGCTATGAACCTTAAGCCTCAACAATGCAAAGTAACAAAAGAAAGCAGCAAAAACAGAGAAAGAAGAAACAGAACAGCTGCACAACCTGGAACATCCACACAAAGGCCTCGTAATAGCACACAGATTCATCAACTGGATTTTGTAACCATGTCAACAGGATATGTTTCTTATAGGGGTGGGTCATCGGCGCAATTGTATTGTGTGGTATTAGCCCCACCGGTGCTCATTCTATTACAATTGCTCCAATCACCTTCTACCTATAAAAACATCATCCCCCACAGGCTTAGCTTAATATACATCCAGGACAACTACAGAATCCCCTTGTATGCCAGAACCGATCCAACTTCACAAACAAAGGAACAAGGAACCAACAACATATCCATAGAGCATGACTTATGTACAAATGATCTAGAACTTTTAAAACATCTTTTTTGTATAGGACTCACTACTTACTATCAAGGTATCTATAGTCAACGATTTAGAACGACTAGATACATGTACTTTTTTGGCGAGGTAAGGTTTATGTCCCCCTCTTTTGTAAATTTTTGCTAAGCTAAGCTATCAATAAATAACTAATTTCAACCAAAAAAAAAATCTTGCTAATATTGGTGCAATTGTGTTGCATTGTTGTAGGTTGAAGTCGTTTGGTGCGGTGGAACGTCATAGTATTATTAAGGAGCGAATTCCAGGTATGTTGGCTAAACTTCTCTCTTAGAATTGAATCCCACGATGTTCTTACAAGCCCCGAGTTGTTCATTATAAATTGACTATTCCGAATAAGCTTTGTGCCGAAAGAGATATGTCCAATATGTGATCTGAATGCTCTTATCATGTTATATTATCAATCGGGAATGTGTTTCAAAGTATGGGTTGTGTATTAAAATGTTATGGCTTTGAGTCATGTTTCAAATGAAAGTTATGATGCCAAATTGTGTGAGAAAAACTCGATGTGCTTAAGACTCTTAATTGTTCATATGTCTACCCAAGGTCTTGATTCGAAAGGCCTTGTGGTTGATAACCCATAAAGATGATGAAAAGTAAAATAAGTGGGTTGGAGATGTAAAGTGTGGCCACCAAGCCAATAATGGAAATTATACTTGTGACCAATGATGCCAGTGAAATGAAATGATATGAGAAGGGTTTTGAAATAAGCCTTGATTCACCCATTCCAAATTGACTTCGAAAATAGGTTTGCCTAAAAGCTTATGTCCTCAAGTCATTCCCCAATGTGGCCTTTTTGGGGAAAGGTACTTCAAGAATATTCTATATGTTGATGTTTATGATGACGATCCTTGCAAGTAAAGGAATGAAAGTGTGGAATATGATATACGACCATAGTGTCAAGAATGAAGAATAATATGTATGGCCAAGGGAGCCACTGAAATAATGATGTTGTAAGTATTTGAAAGTACAAATGAAGTGATATATGGTGTGAAAGGTTATGAGATGAACGTATTCGTACTTATGTTTCCAATGTGCTATAAGCCCCTATGTCCTCATGAGGAGAGGCTATGATGTTCCTAAATATTTAAATGTTCTTAATGTCCTATGGTCACCCATGGCAAGTACAAGTAAGTGATAGTATGAACATGAAATGCGGCCGTTTGCCAAAATGAGAATTATGAGGCGTTGTATGTCCCAATGGTTTCAATCATAGTATGTCTGGTTCAAAAATAATAAATGCAAATGACTTCGATGTTAAGTCCCCAAGAATCATGAACTTAGCTAATGATCTTAAGTTGACAAGAGGGTATATAATGAGGTGGAAGAGAGATGTCCTATGCTAATATGATAAATCTTATGAAAACGAATTTGGGCCATGTGTCATTGAAATTGACTTATTGATGCACCATATATGTGCTAATGTAATGAGCTACGTTTCTCCATGATGAGCACGAACATGAAGAGTTCCAATGATCCGGGAACTTATGACCTTAAAAGTAACATTAGTCATGTCGCTTGAGTTTATATATAGTTATGTGCATAATGATGTGTTATAAATCCTACGGACGGTCTATGAAACACATAGGTGTATTGTGTATGAAATCCTATGGACTCTCTATGAAACACATAGGTATTGTGTATGGAATCCTATGGATGATCTATGAAACGCATAGGTGCATTGTGTATGAAATTCTACGAACGATCTATGAAACGCATAGGTGTATTGTATATGTAATCCTATGAACAGTCTATGAAATGCATAGATGTATTGTATATGCAATCCTATGAACGGTCTATGAAATGCATAGGTATATTGTATATGTAACGCAAAGGTATATTGTATATGAAATCCTATGAACCGTCTGTGAAATGCATAGGTGTATTGTATATATAATCCTATGAACAGTCTATGAAACGCATAGGTGTATTGCATATGCAATCCTATGAACGGTCTATGAAACACATAGGTGTATTGTATATGAAATCCTATGAACGGTCTATGAAACGCATAGGTGTAATCCTGTAGGTGTACGGTATGAATAAACACTATGGACGGCCTATGAGACGCATAGGTGTATAAAATGATATGGGAACACTATGGACGGTTTATGTGATGTGTAGGTGTATAATATGATATATGAACAGTATGGACGGTCTATGAGACGCGTAGGTTTACAATATGATATGTGAACAGTACGGACGGTCTATGAGACACGTAGGTGTATAATATGATATGTGCACACTAAGGACGGTCTATGAAATGTATAGGTGTAAATAAGAGATGGATATGGATGGTCTAGTGAGACACATTGTAACACAGACAATAGTGCCACTTTCAAAGGCCTTATTTGTGCATGTGGTTTCAATCACATTATATTATGTATTCCACGCATAATTCATATGGCTTAATTGATCCCAAAAGAAGTTCGGAAGGATGTAAGTATATAAGATCTGAAATTTGATTCTATGGGATGTTTCATAATTTCTTGATGTACTTTATTTGCCTCTTATTTGTGTTACCGTATTTTCATATATTGTTTTGTCTGCATTACTACGAGTACTATTCTACATGTACTCACGTCTCTTTTGCCAGGGGCGCTGTATCTTTTATGGGATGCAGGTATACTTCTACAGGATGATATGGATATTTGATAGGGATCATTTTCACTAGTCAGCTTATGGTGAGCCCGCTATAGTTCTAGTGGGTGTTTGGGTCTAGTTCATCTAATGTATTTAGGTATCTATTATCGTAGAAGCTCCATGTACACTGTGGGTCATGTAATTAAAGATTTGAGTTTTTCCATGTATTTATGGTCACAGTTATTTATGAGGCTCCACACCTGTCATAAGAAAGGTTGTAGGCCATTGAGCCGAATGTATTCAATTTAAAAGTCATGATATAATTATGCTATGGTAAATCATGCATGAGTAATGATGAGAGGTTGATGTAAATTAGGCTTGCTCGACTAGGTTTACTCGGTTGAGCGTCGGTGATGCAAATAAATTTGATCAAGTGTTATCAATGCCATCTATGAACAAGACAAGAAAAGGCGTTGGTTAGCCTTGGAGAAGATCCAAGCGTCCATAAATCTTGCTATGGACGAATCTTGTGTTGAAGATGTACATTTGTGTTTATGTTGTATTATTATGTAGTTATTGAAGACATTAATTCTTACTTGTTTGGTCCTGCGTGACTATTCTTTAAATTAGCCAAATTGTGGCCCTTTTGTTAATTAGTTGTTTCCTAGTTGATTTAGGTTAACTAGTTATTCTTTTCCTAGTTGATTTAGGTAAAGGCTCATTCTATATAAGCCTAAACACTTCATTATTTTGATACCTTTTGACATTATTATCAATCCAAAACCGGCAGCACATTGCTCCCAAAATCGTGTGAATTAACTTGTCCAATTTTGGTGTGATTCAAAATTGAACTTGTTCCTTTGTTTGATCGAACAGTTTGCAAGACCATTGTTGTCTTGAGGGTTGTTCGTATAGTATAGGTACTCCGTGACTTCATCAAGAAGGTAAGTAGACTAGTTCCTACTTGTTGTCTTGATAGTTCATTGAGCGTCTTGCTTCTATCTTTTGTTTTCTTGTTTCCGCTTTTTAATATTGCATCAGTTGGTATCAGAGCTTGGAACGGGTTTGTTTCTACAATCCCAATCCTGTTCTTCGTGCCTTTTTTTGTTTTGATTAAATATGTTTCTTTATTGATGTTAATTAGCAAGATTTACATATTCGGAGGGGGACATGAACCTTACCTCCCCAAAAAAGTACATGTACCTTGACTCATAGGTACGAGGGCAATTGTTAAGGAGGTTTTTCTCTAAATGTACAAAAAGTATCAAATGTGTCCGACCTAGCTTAGAGGAATGAATATCCATCTTATTAAGTTGATGGATATTCATCTGTACAAAAACAGAGTGAAGTACTACTAGGTCAATCATCCTAGTCATAAGTGTGTTTACAAAAGGATTGGGGAATGCTTCTAATTCGACTTTCCTAATTATCTGTGCTGTTGTTTCCATTTGCTTGGTGCTGCATGCTATGCTGTGGAGGTCATTTACATTGGTCTGATGTTTCCAGTGGCTGTTGCTGTTGAGTTTGATTGCTGCTTCTTCTTTTGGTGATTGGTGACTTGTTTCATGATGTTTCTGCTGCGGATATTGATAATTCCTTTGTTGGGATGGCTGTCTTTCGTTTCTGTTGTCTTTCCTGTTTCTGAGCTGCTGGCATTGTTATATTTCCTGCTGCTTTCGTTCCTTGAGGATTTGTTGCTGCGCGCATGAGTGCTTGTGAAATCAATGAGAAGGGGATCATATGGGGAGTACCAACTGTTTAGAAAAGGTGATTGGTGCAATTGCAATAGATTGAGCGTCAAATACGCTAATACCATACAAAGCAATTGCGCCAATAACCTTTTCATGTAATAACAGATGTCAAAGAAGCTGATTTCCTGATGGATGTGTTTTGTGTCTCTTTTGACTGCTTTTTGCTTGTCCTTTAATTGTTGTGTGTGCAGAGGTGACCAATCTCGTGAGGGTGTTGTCATTAACTGTCTGTTTGGTGTTTCCAGTGAGTTTGATTGCTGATTGTGATGTAGCTGAGTGATGAAGGGAGCTGCTGTTTGCATTATCTTGATCACAGGTGTTGCTGGATTATTTCTGGAGTGTTGCTGACTGCTTTGTTGTTGTGTGTGCTTCCAACTGGAGGTGCAATTGTTGCTATTTCTGCTGATGCTGTCTTCCATGGAGTGTTCTGGCTTTTCTGAGTCTCCTGGCAATTGTTTCCATGAGGAGGGCTTTTCCAGTGATGCATCTCCTGGCAGTTGCTGAGACTCCTGGGAGTTACTTCCATTGTTTGTTGATTTTAGGAAATATTGCCTATACAATTTTATCACGCCTCCAGGTTGAGCATGTAAACAAAAAATACCACTGGATGGTGCTCTAATATTGTATAGGTAATATTATTCTTCTCATCAGTGTGTCTCTGTGTCAACAAGAGTATAGATGTAAGTATCTGATCCAATTTACACTTGCAATCTGCATATGTCAATCTGTCTGGGGTGATTGTAGTTTCGAGCAGTGCTTCATTTTGTTTCACAAGGCATCTTCCTCTGATATTATGTGATTTTAGTTTATCAAAGGTCGACCAAGTCATATCATTCTTCTTCTTTGCATCTATGTTCATTCCTATCTTCTCCTCCCTTTCAGTGGAATGAGCACATTGTGCTAATACCACCAGCTGGAAGTTTGTCGAAGAATAGGTCTTTCCCAAAATCAGTGAGCATTCCATCATCCCTTCCTTTGCTGAGTATAGCAAGTCTGTAATCAGTAGCATTCCTCTGAGAGTTGTCTTTCCAAGATGACAGTGTTGCCTTCCCAGAAACATTGAGCATCCATCTCCCTTCTTCTTGCTGCCCAGAGCATCCAATTTGCTGCTGCTTCCCAAAACCAGTGAGCCCAATGAGCACATTGTGTTAGACAAGTTTCCTGTTCCTTTGCTGCTGCTTCTTATAGGTGTTCCAATCCACTGCCAGATGTTGCAAGTNTGATGAAACGCCTATAGAATCCAGCATGCCCCAAAAAACTGCGAACACCTTTGACGGAAATGGGTAGAGGAAGCTTAGAGATGATTTCTATCTTAGCCCTGTCTACCTCGATGCCATGCCTGGAGATTTTACGTCCCAGGACAATACCTTCATCCACCATGAAGTGGCATTTTTCCCAATTCAGCACAAGGTTGGTCTCTTCACATCTCTTCAGCAATTGTTTATTTTTTTTATTTTTTTATTTTTGATTAAATATGTTTCTTTATTGATGTTAATTAGCAAGATTTACATATTCGGAGGGGGACATGAACCTTACCTCCCCAAAAAAGTACATATACCTTGACTCATAGGTACGAGGGCAATTGTTAAGGAGGTTTTTCTCTAAATGTACAAAAAGTATCAAATGTGTCCGACCTAGATTAGAGGAATGAATATCCATCTTATTAAGTTGATGGATATTCATCTGTACAAAAACAGAGTGAAGTACTACTAGGTCAATCATCCTAGTCGTAAGTGTGTTTACAAAAGGATTGGGGAATGCTTCTAATTCGACTTTCCTAATTATCTGTGCTGTTGTTTCCATTTGCTTGGTGCTGCATGCTATGTTGTGGAGGTCATTTACATTGGTTTGATGTTTCCAGTGGCTGTTGCTGTTGAGTTTGACTGCTGCTTCTTCTTTTGGTGATTGTTGACTTGTTTCATGATGTTTCTGCTGCTGATATTGATAATTCCCTTTGTTGGGATGGCTGTCTTTCGTTTCTGTTGTCTTTCCTGTTTCTGAGCTGCTGGCATTGTTGTATTTCCTGCTGCTTTCGTTCCTTGAGGATTTGTTGCTGCGCGCATGAGTGCTTGTGAAATCAATGAGAAGGGGATCATATGGGGAGTACCAACTGTTTAGAAGAGGTGATTGGTGCAATTGCAATAGATTGAGCGTCAAAGACGCTAATACCACACAAAGCAATTGCGCCAATAACCTTTTCATGTAATAACAGATGTCAAAGAAGCTGATTTCCTGATGGATGTGTTTTGTGTCTCTTTTGACTGCTTTTTGCTTGTCCTTTAATTGTTCTGTGTGCAATGGTGACCAATCTCGTGGGGGTGTTGTCATTGACTGTCTGTTTGGTGTTTCCAGTGAGTTTGATTGCTTACTGCTTTGCTGTTGTGTGTGCTTCCAACTGGAGGTGCGATTGTTGCTATTTCTGCTGATGCTGTCTTCCATGGAGTGTTCTGGCTTTTCTGAGTCTCCTGGCAATTGTTTCCATGAGGAGAGCTTTTCTAGTGATGCATCTCCTGGCAGTTGCTGATACTCCTGGCAGTTACTTCCATTGTTTGTTGATTTCATGAAATATTGCCTATACAATTTTATCACGCCTCAAGGTTGAGCATGTAAACATGCTAATACCACTAGATGGTGCTCTAATATTGTATAGGTAATATTATTCTTCTCATCAGTGTGTCTCTGTGTCAACAAGAGTATAGATGTAAGTATCTGATCCAATTTACTCTTGCAATCTGCATATGTCAATCTGTCTGGGGTGATTGTAGTTTCGATCATTGCTTCATTTTGTTTCACAAGGCATCTTCCTCTGATATTATGTGATTTCAGTTTATCAAAGGTCGACCAAGTCATATCATTCTTCTTCTTTGCATCTATGTTCATTCCTATCTTCTCCTCCCTTCCAGTGGAATGAGCACGTTGTGCTAATACCACCAGCTGGAAGTTTGTCGAAGAATAGGTCTTTCCCAAAATCAGTGAGCATTCCATCATCCCTTCCTTTGCTGAGTATAGCAAGTCTGTAATCAGTAGCATTCCTCTAAGAGTTGTCTTTCCAAGATGACAGTGTTGCCTTCCCAGAAACATTGAGCATCCATCTCCCTTCTTCTTGCTGTCCAGAGCATCCAATTTGCTGCTGCTTCCCAAAACCAGTGAGCCCAATGAGCACATTGTATTAGACAAGTTTCCTATTCCTTTGCTGCTGCTCCTTATAGGTGTTCCAATCCACTGCCAGCTGTTGCAAGTAATAGGCCAATTCTTCTTGGTCCTTGTCTTGGAGTAATGCATAGGTAAGTTTTTATTCCAGGTTCCTGCAAAATAACAAAGGTTAGTAGTAATCTGTTGCCTCCCGCCAGGATGTGCCTTTCCAATATGGCAGTGTTGCCTTTCCAAAGTTTGAAAGCATTCCATCATCCATTCATTTGCTGAGTAGAGCATAGCTGCTATCAGTTGCATTCTTGCGAGAGGTGTCTTTCCAATTTGGCAGTGTTGCCTTCCTAGACACAGTGAGCATCCTTCTCCCAGCTAGTTGCTGTTCTGAGTTCCCCTTTCCTGTCCTCTGCTAATTGTTATCTGCAGCAATATGAAGCATTGTTGCCATCCCAGGATCAGAGAGCATCCATCTCCCTTTTGTTTGCTTTTGTCAAACAGCTGCTGCCCAGGTTCCTTGTTATTTGCCACAGGGATCTGTTCCTTGTTATTTGCCACAGATTGCAAGCCACATTGCAAGTGTTGCTGGTGATTATGGAAAGCAGGGGTCCAGCATCCTAAATTGATGTAACTCGAGGGTGCTGCTATCAGTTGCATTCTTGCGAGAGGTGTCTTTCCAGTATGGCAGTGTAGCCACAGTGAGCATCCTTTTTCCAGCTGGTTGCTGTCCGGAGTTCCCTTTTCCTGTCCTTTGCTAGTTATTATCTACCACAACATGATTGCAATATTTGCTGAGTATAGCATAGCTTCCTTCAAGGTGCCTGCAAGACAGTATAGGTTAGTATCAAATTGTTTCATCCCTCCAATGGGAGCCTTTCCAGTGTAACATTGTTGCCATTCCAGGATCAGAGAGCATCCATCTCCCTTTTGTTTTCTTTTGTCAAAGCAGCTGCTGCCCAGGGACCTGTTCCTTGTTATTTGCCACAGAATTGCCAGAAGGCATTCTGTGTAGTCATGTTGTTTCATGCTTCCCTGTGATGCTTCAATGTTGTTTCCATATCCCTGCACAGGTAACAAATTGATTAGAGAGGATGTCTGTATCTTGTTGTATATTAGTGTCACCTTATTATTTTCACTCTTAGGTAAGGGCATTGTAGCTTGTCTGTATTGAGAATTCTTCTGCCAATTGAATCAAGCTGATTGAAATGATAGCATTCAATTCTTCCGGAGTTGAGAGCATAATTGGCAATATGATCTGCAAGTTTATTGCCTTCCCTGTAGGTGTGTGTTATCCTCAGTTCTAGGGAGTCTTTGAGGTGAAGGTGTCACGACCCAAGCCGGAGGGGCACGACCGGCACCGGACCCTACTCAACGGGCGCCGGTGTACCCTTCATCTAACTTTCCTTATTATCTATAAGGCTTGTCATATGCATATAATCTCGAACAAAAATTATAATGAACCGAGATGTCATGCCATGATACGAACATACTTATATACATAATATGGCCCATAAGGCTACAATGCAAAACCATAAAATAAAATATATACGTTTGCCTTCAAGGCAATTCAACTGTACATAAGCCAACCCATTACTTGTCTATGCATAAATTGACACTTGTCTATGAGCTTCTACAAAAACGTACATAATGTAACCTACGTCGGAACAGGGCCCCGACGTGCCCATAATGCCTACAACAAAATGCATACCAAGACTGTGGCAAGTCCGAAGGATGGATCTCGCCAATATCCGCTGAACTGGACAACCTACTGTAGTGGGGAAGCCTCGTCTATCTGTCAGTCCGGACCTGCAGCACGACATGCAGCGTCCACAAATAAAGGACGTC
>MCJB01004036.1:8965-90873 GCA_002018475.1 Nicotiana obtusifolia
GAGGGGGTGGGTTAGTGGCGCAGAAAACGAAAAAAACAGAAAATTGAAGCTGGAGGGAGTTAGGATTAGATGTGAGGGTAGGTAGAGTTTTTGAAAAATATTTTCCTAACTTTTTCTAAGAAAGTCGTTTTTCTTCAATTTCAGCAAAATGTGAGATCTAAGAAAATATTTTATAAATTATTTTGTGCAACCAAATAGTAAAAGATGAAAAAAAAAAATTCGACCAAACACACTCTTAGTCACACCATGTTTGTCTAATAAACCATATCGCACCGTAGTTAGCAACCTTGCCACTTGTTAAATTGTCATTAGTCATCGAGCACTTCAATAATCTCCTATGGGAGTTCAAAATAAATTTTCAGTTAACCCAAAAGTTCCTGCACTAAAGCACCTTTGTTGAACTTTAATTTGTGGCTTATTTGTATTAAGACACGTATTCAACCGAGACAAAGAGAATGATTTTGTAGCTCTTCTAAATGGTTCCTTAATTTATCTTCCAACTCGTAGCCCTAGGTTTTAATCAGACTTTAATATCCAATACTTCTCTTATACGATTACCAGGAGCTATTATGTCGCTGCTCTAGTATTTTTATGAGGAGCAATGAACAACGATTAGTAAAACAAATTTGTTATGAAGCAGTAAAAAGAAGAAGAGTATTGCACAGTAACGTAGGAAGAGTGAATTCTTATTGATTTGGAATTAATTATAATGGAATAAAAAATTTCTATTTATAGGAAAAAAGTGACTTAGCCACCAAATAACAAATCCTAAAATCTCTCTAAAATATAGACATTCACCTTAAATACAATTCTATTTATAACACTTCCCCTTTAATAATGTGCCTCGTTAAAACTTTAACTAAAATAAAACCCAGTAAGAAAAAATTCTAGTGAAAGAAAAAGAGTACACATATCTAACAATATGCTTTTTGGTTGCCTCGTTAAAACCTTGCAAGTAAAATCCAGTGGGACAAAACCTTGTAAGGAAAAAAGAGTACAACGCGTATTAACTCCCCTGATGAGAGCATCAATTCACATCTTTAAGTATTTGCATTTCAATCTTGCGCACCATCTTCAAAAGATCGTTGGTAGAGATTCGATAAACAAATCAGCCATATCAACTTGTATGAATATGTTGCACCTTGAAATTATCATTCTTGATAGATATGTAATGTCTTCATATAATGTCGGGGAATGACTTTTTCAATATCTCCATAGAGGCAAAAAAATTCGCTATCACATTATCATGCTTTTAGTTATAGCAAGATACATATGTGCACAAATTGCATTTAAGATATGGTACTTCAGAACCAAGAATTGTATATGCTTTAAACGATTTGAATCCTTCAGGGATTGTCATATAAGTTAAGTTATATAAGCCATTTAAATAGACTTTAAATGCATATCATGTTTTCATGTCATGCTAGACATCCAAGATAGATAAAAGTGATTGCACACACCATTGACGTTATACTTTCAAGTGCTTGAACTGCAAGTCCAAAACTATATGTCTTTCATATGAAACAAATTCTATTCGAATTGTCTCTCTTTCATTTGGCCAATATTTTTGTGTCTATATTCGATAGACTTAAGATCCTCATCTATAGTTAGCGCTATCATAAATGTCGCCAACGAACATTTTATATCAGTTCCAACATTTTTTCATAAAGACATAACATATAGATCCTTCATATTTTCAGGTACCTGAACCTCTCATGAGATTTTATGAAGTATTATGTCATGTGATCTTCTAGATCACTTGCCTCCTTTTTATGATCATTTGCTCATCTCATTTATCAAAATTTTTATTTGAAGCCGATTTGTCTATACGCTTTAAGCATACCATAGACTTTATCCTTCTAGGACTTATTCTAATATGAGTATTTGCAGTGAGAATATAGTTACTTTCTTTGGTCAGCAAATGCATCTGACATACTTTACAATATATTACAGATGAATTATCTTTTTATGAACTTCAAATTCATATTGTTTTATTCGAGGATCTAGATTAGAAATGATAATTCATTGCACGTAACTTTTTCTCAACTATTTATCCTCGTTCCCCCTCATGCTAGAAGAACGAACTTGCTTCCTCAACTTTGAAAATCCATCTTTGTGCGTTGTGGTGTTAATCAAACGCATATCAATAATAATAAAATAAAATAATTTGGTTCCTGACCCAGAACCACTTGTAAGGGGAGAATGTAATATACTTTCGTATATAACCTATATCAAACTGATATAGATAACTTTATTTTCATAAGCAACAATTTAGCTACTAAGTGGAGGCACTCAATAAATTATTTTGCTAAATCAACTGTGATGTAAACTAACTTATCAAGATGAACTGTCTTGAATAGAAAATTTGAAAATTATGCTCTAAAAATTAAATTATTGAGCAAGTTACCTTGCAAACACTAGGTTGCGGGTTAATAATAATCGCACATGTAACCATCTCATAGATGCGTCTTATGTGATATACAAGACAGGTGAATGAGCTCATATTCACCTTTGATATTTGCAGCATTTATGGGATTCAATCCCAATTTTTAGTTGGTCTATTAATTAATGAGAACAAGCAACATAAGAGAATTCATAAAGAACTTTCTAGTTCTTTGATATTTTCCCATGTGAATTCTCTTTTATTTTTGCACAATATGCTTAAATTAACATGGGTAAACCAATTATGTCAACTGGATAAATTATCAATATTGATAAACTTTAGGTTTACATCATGATGTGTGGAAGTATCAATAAACTTCAAGTTTATTATGATATGTGTTTTTATATCAATAACTTCTACTTTATTGAGACATTCTTTTATTTGTGTAGTACAAACTAGAGAATAAAGCGGGCCCTACGCGAATACTTTAGAAAACTCAATACGTTTCTTTGAGACTTACTACGACACCATACCTTATTGATAACCAATTTTATTTCTCAAAAGTAATATAATTGGCTATTCTAGAGCTTTGAATTAATTTTGTACTACCACATATTCATCAACATACATATGGTGAACATCTCTTTCAAGGAGAAAGTTATACCATTATGGTCAAAATCATTATAGGCAAGATAAGTTGCTTCTATTACTTTTGCCTGTAATAATTACATTGCCATAATATTTTGGCATAACCACAATAGGTACGTGATCAATGACCATTCATGTCATAATAATAAAATTATTTTTTTATTTTGTCTCAAATCTCTTTTTAGAGATTTAGTGTGGTATATCCACTGCCACTAACACGTTTATATTCTTTCAAGAATGAATATGTATTCATAAATTACATATTGTCACATTCACATCATAAATGGACCATAATTATCTATATGTGCTTTATAAAATCTCATGTCAAATTGATGACAAATATTACTTTCACAGAGTGAATGATTATTTTATGAATTCTTATTGTTCTCATTACCGCAATGATGACGATTATAATTTCGTCCATTGTCATGTCCGCATCCATTGATACCATCACGGTAATAATTTTGTCTTCTTTCAGACTTATCACATATTGCTATCACATTCTCTTAAGGGAATAAGAATGAAGCAAATTCAATTGGACGTGTTTCCACTTCTTGTGCTCATAATCATACATGAATTTGATCATGGCAAGACATAGAAATTTTACCACTTCCGGTGGTTATAATTTCTCACAAACTCTATTAGAGTTATAATAAAAATTTATTATCTTTGATTGTATTTAAAATCAAATTATAGAATTCAAGAATTTAAAAAAGAAAAATAAAGTAAAATACTTACCTTAAATTCAAAATTTATTCCTTAAGGAAGTTCATGGATCAATTGATAATT
Source organism: Nicotiana obtusifolia (assembly GCA_002018475.1). Classification (NCBI taxonomy): domain Eukaryota; kingdom Viridiplantae; phylum Streptophyta; class Magnoliopsida; order Solanales; family Solanaceae; genus Nicotiana; species Nicotiana obtusifolia. The sequence goes on from MCJB01004036.1 coordinate 12,786, forward strand.
ATTTTGCTCAATATTATGTACAAGTTGAGCATCATGCACATATCCCAAAGCCTGGTGACCAAAGCAGATGCCTCTACTCAATTGGTTAGAGTCTCGTAATGATAACATGTTATAAAACAATAAAAGAAAAAGAACAGTATTGTAGAGTAAAGTAGGACGAGAGAATTATAATTGATTTGAGATTAATTACAATGAAATAAAATACCTCTATTTATAGAAAAAAAGATGACTTAACCACTAAATAATAAATCTTAAATCTCTCTAAAATATAGACATTCACCATAAATATAATTTTATTTATAACAATTTTTTTTTCCCTTTTTTGGGGTCAAACGAGAGAAAGGTGAGTTTCAAACCAGAAGGGAAATCTCATTGTCGGCAGCGAACGAGAGCATATTCACGACTTTGAGTTCAACAATGTGTATTTGCATAATTAAAGATTTTTATAAGTCTATATGTATACAAAGTTTATACTTATTATATAGGTGAGATTAGCTTAACACAAATTATTATTTAAATATTTTTTATAATCGTAACGACTGGACTAGCTTCCGGACATCTTTATGTATTTGACATCATTTAGTAAAAGTTACTTGGGAACGTGATGATGCTAGGCGCTAGGAGCACCATAACGTTCAAACTTGCACACTAAGGCCTTATAAAATTGTTCATTTTAACAACGAGGAAATGACCCAAAAGAGAAAAAATAATAGAGGGCTAGAAAGTTCATGAAATCATAATGCACCAACAGAGGGACACATACCAGAAATAAAGTGTTCAACAATTTAGACTTTCTTTCAAAGACTACAACAATCGAAACATGGAAACTAGAAAAAAGGGAAAAAAAATAATAATTTATGAACTTATTATTACTTTGATTGTCAACAAATTCTTCTTCTTCTAATAATAATGGTATTCAAATGGTTTTAAATATTTTACTTACAAACAAATGTAACTTAGCAACTTTTCTATTTACCTACGTGTTGCTCCACAATCATTAAGAGACTTGGTGAGATGAACAAAAACTTTCTGCCTTAAGAAGTCTAAAGTTCGAACATTGAAAAGGAATGTATTGTTAGGTATTGTTCTGGTTCCCTTTTTTTTTTTTTTTTTGGTTATATTTGATTTTTCTATTTCTTGAAAGAAGAATAATATATTTACCATAATTGATTTTTCCTTTTACGCAAAGAAAAATATAATTCGTTCATGTTTGGCTAGTTCTTTTCTTGGAGAAAAAATTTTTAGACTTCTATAAATTGAGGAACCTTTCTTCTCATTCATTAGCATTCACAATACAACCATAAGGGGTTTTGAGAGTCTTGTTTAGGGGATGAACTTTTCAGGATAAGTGTTAGGTTGTCACTTGTATTTGCCTCTTTGTGAAGTTGAACATAGATCAACAGACCGAACCACATTAAATATTTATATTTCGTTTAATATATTTTTCTTTTATTATTTGATTTACCATCCATCAAAATTTGTTTTACAAGCTTTCTTGTGATATCCGATTGTTTTAGTCCTAACAAGTACCGCATACTAGTGAAAACAGGAGTATCCTATTGGGGAAGGAATAAATGACGGAGCAAGTGACGTAGTGTGTTTAGGACTACTTTAACTAGCTAATAGTGACTCTGAATCGTGTCTCAAAAGGACACCTGCACTCAGCGACTGACAGGGCTGCTGTTGCCTCTTGGAGTTAATAACACGTAGGGGAACCACTCAAAGTAGGCACGTCCAATTTTGGAAAGGGGCCCAAACTAACCCAATTAAAATATAGGCATCATTTAGCTTGCTAATTGACACGTTTCCTATTAAATGTCTAGTGTTTATAGCATTTAGACTTTCGAGGATTGATGGGCTTTATGACAAGGCAACAATGAATGGCACATGTTTCATATGATCTAAAGCCATTGAATCATTGGAATGATTTTTCCTACTACTCGAGCTGTTCTTTCTCCATAGTTCCAAAATGTTGGTTAATAGACTAGGTATATGGTTTGAATCTCAAAGCATTGAATTATACGTTCCTCTTAGTCACAGACTCTAGCAATATTTTTATTTGCTAATTGCTTTTTAGAATCGCCTAATGTTCCAATAAAAAAAAAACTAAAAAGTTAAGTTGAAGTATTGAGCCTCCCGGTATATGCTTGTTTAACTGATCAAACACATTCAAGGACAGATATAAGGTTGTAGGTACATGTTCAATTGAACCCATAAATTTCAATGGGGGGCATAAATTCATGTGTAATAATTTATCAGAATTGCAATGAATAATAGAGATGAACTTATAGGTTCAATGCTAAAAACCTAAAAGTTGAACCCATAAAATTTAAATTTTACGCCCCTGGGTACATTGTAAATCTAAAGACTTATTTCAACCACTGAGTTACTTTCTCTTTGGAACTACATTGTTATATTTTATTTCTAAAGGAAGACATTACATGAAAAAATTGAAAATTAATCGGAACATTGAGGTCTGCATGGAAATATGAGTAAAAATAAGCTCTGAAGATTACTAATATTGTCATGGGAGTGCAGAATTGTTTCCTCTGAAAATCAGAACGTATATGAGATAATTTTACTTTTGTCAGGCAGTTTTATTTCTAATTTGACAATCATGGAGTAAAGTCCAAGCAAGAACAGACGGAAAAAAAATGTAGAATAAATAAAGGAAATTCAACTGAACAATAATTGCTAGAAGGTTAATACATTTCACACTACCAAACGAATAATGGGCTATGTAGCACCGAACTGTTTCCAGAAAATCCACTCAAATTATTGAAATTGTGAAAGAGTAATTAACTTGCAAAGGAGAAAAGAGCAAGTAATCTCGACCACCTAAATGTTGCCTGATCAAGGTTAACGGCATAACTAATTGCAGTTAAATTTGAATTATATGTACGTTTTTATCGCACAATAATCATGATGCAGCCATGACAACGAATCAGGACAAGAAAAGGATGCTCCGCCAACGCTAATTGAGTTGTTTCGTCAGTATTAGCAATGGGCCAAGATTTGGACCCACCAAGGCCCAAAACCATTCAAAGGAACTGGTAACCACTTTGTTGTAAAATGACAATGTATAGTCCCTCTCAAAATAATAGCCGAAAGAATATATTTTTTGTGTGCATTATATATATATATATACACACACACACATTCCGTATGCTATATACAAAAAATGTAAAAATTCTATACATTTTTTGGGCTAACAACGTAAATAATTTTTGCTGCGGGCCAAAAGTGAAAAAGGTCCTAATTGCTTCTCGTTTAATACTTTGCTTATGTGAATGTATATATGATTTCAGGATGTAGCTGAGGCAGGGGCCAACTGGCGAAACAAGAGTTACAAGACCTCAAATTCTCAAAATGTCCAATTGTTCATTCCTTGAACTCCATCTCGAGACTTTGGTTGAAAATAAAAAGATTGTAACCATCTCACCAATAATATAGATATGAGTAAAATGTTCATGGAAATTATGTTAACGAGATGGCATAAAATTAAGGGAAGTTGGGGCAGCGCGGAGCAGGATTTAGTTCTAAATTCTAAGATAGCCTGCCTAATCAGATGTTAGTAATTCTCCCCTGGCTCCGCCCTAGGACAGGGACAAAGCAATGAAAGCAGTGGAGCAGTTGGTCAATTCCAGAAGGGGACCGCTTTCTTGTATTGGTTGAAAGGCCAAAACGCTATTGTTTTTCTTTCTTCTGTATTAAACCCCACACTGACCTTAAATCTTTTTTTTACCATCAGGAGTAAAATTGTTTACGAGGCGAGGCATTGGCTCTAGAAATTTTGTTAAACGAGCCGACGGATTGGAGAGAGTGACATAAATACATATTCAAGTGACAAATGTATTTTTTGGCTAAAAGAACAAATAAGGAGGACCGGAGAGAGTAATATAAATTGTGTATTTTGTAGTAAATTCAAATTCATTCTTTAAAATATAGTGAATGTAATGATTAACATGTTTATAAATTTAAAATCTTGGATTCACTGAACATTCTCTTATTCTTGTATATCACAGATTAATGCAAAGAGCGGGAGAGAGCGAGAGAGCTCCATCCCATGTTTACTGTGTGTGTGTGTGTGTGTTTTGTCCCTTGCTTTGAGCATTCGGAAGTCATGATCAGATGAATTCAGATTTGCTCACTAAAGAAGGTATAATTCTCCCGAAAGCTCTCTTTTCGAGACTTTTCATTGAAAAAATGGAAGAAATTTCAATCATGTTATATAAAAGCATGTGGTTGGGATCAGGAATCCAATAGAAAGGCAAATACAGAAAGGTGTATACGTTTCGAAAATCTAGTGGTGCTCAACAATAATTGGTCCCCACGTTCGTGGAGTAGCAGTAAGTATTAGGTGTAATCTCATGCGCCTCTATATTAACTACCCATCGGACCCAACGCATGTGATTATTGCCACCATACAAACTTTCACAAATAACAAATTCACAATGATGTAGGAAAGCTACCCAATAATAGATATTTTTATAATGGTCCTGGTGGTCCCACAATTTTGTACTTCTAAATTAAAAAGGCAATACCCCAAAACTATACTAGATATTTTTGGAAACTAATTATACGGTAAATTGAAAGGTAAAAAGTTAATTTAAAAAATAAAATAGATGGTTGCGGGAAAGGGACTTGTTAGAAAGAAAAAAAAAGAAGTTACACACAATTATTGTTGCCACAAAATCAATAAAAAACATTACATATGTTTGCACATAAACTTTTATCATTTAAGCATAACTAGGAGGATACATTCTTATTTTATTTTATTTCTTGATTATGATAAATGCATATATATAGTTTGGTTCGACCGTTTGATAAGTTTTTCAAACTTCCCATGGAAAAATGACTACATTTGGTAGGCTTCTTTAGATAAAACCGGCTAAGCACTCTATTACAAATGCTACAATATAGATTGCACTGACATAACTTAGCAATTGTTAGGTTACAACTGTGGGATACTTTCTTAGATGCAAGTAAACTTAGAGATCACTTTTTATCCTGAATGTCGCATTCTCCTCCTAATGGCTAAAAAGGATACTTTCAAGGCATAAAACAAGATGCACATAACAAATTATAAATTTATTCATTTGTCTCAGATTAATTATCTTGATATGAATTCTAATGATTATTAATTTAGAGATCGAAAAGTTATTGTATTTACATGTAGTATGATGAGGAGTTCGCTCTCGGTTTGACTCAATCTTGTAAAAGTATGATTAAGCTTAGGTCGAGCTCAATTGGACTCGATTTGGCTCAATTCTGGAGTAAATTTCATGAGTGGTTATTTCAATTTTGTGTTCGTCATTTAAAAGTTATTTTTTTTCTTTTGTCACGTAAAAGTCATTCAATTTTGTGTTTATTACCCAAAAATCACTTTTTTTTTCTTTTTTTTTTTACACAAAAGTTATTTTACTATGCTATAGTTATCACAATAGTTATTTTGACCAGATTTTACAAACCTTTCATCTGAAAAGTCTATTATGCCCTTGACATTATAAATCCTCTCATTAATGCAACACCTTCTATATTATATGCTATATAATATACTTTTACCCGAGTGTTTTACTTATAATTAAAATGACTTAATACTATTTAATTTATTATTTTTATAATATATTCGTACATTTAATTTTTTTCTTAACATTAATTTTCAAGATATATAAGTAACATTATTAAATTTGTCGATAACATTACCGTGAACAAATATATCTCAAGTCCACGTTCTTAACTATGCTTCTTGAAATATTTTTAATGAAAATTATAAAATCAAAGCTCATTTATTTATCAGCCAAGTCATACGCATTAATCCAATAAATAAAATACTTATATTCAGCCAATGACCCGTCAGATTAATTCTTTCAAATAAATAATAATAACATACAAAGTTTTAAAAAACTTAATATTAAACACAAATATCTTTAAAAATTTTTCTAAAATTCTTATTAACTATAAAAAAAAACTATCATTTGTTAAACAAATCTATTTTTATTATTTCATATAAATATTAGAAAATAAATATTTTTATTGTTTTTATATTTAAAATATGTTCATGTTGAGTATGATTAAACAAACTGAGTGCCATAAAAAAATTAAATGTATGGATATATTATAAAAGTAATAAATAAAATAATATAAAGTTATTTTGATTAAAAGTAAAATATCTAGGTAAAATTATATTATATAGTATATAGCATAGAAGGTGCTACATAAATGAGTGGGTTTATAATGTCAAGGACATAATAAACTTTTCAAGTAAAAGTATTATAAAAGTTGGCCAGTATGACTTTTGTGATAAATAGAGCAAAGTAAAATGATTTTTGTATAATAAAAAAAAGAAAAATGACTTTTGAATAATGAACACAAAGCTGAATATGATTTTTACGTAACAACAAAAAAAGAAAAATAACTTTTGCGTAATGATATAAAGTTGAATGAAAATAACTGCTTGGTGCCTAGGGCTATCTTTACTATAACTACATCTTTCTTACTTGAGAGAGAGAAAGAGCAGTTCTGTAACTTAAAAACTCAATCCTACGGATGAAATTAGTCACTTAAAGGTGACTTAAACAAAGAAGCTGATGTTTCTATAAATAAGCTAATTAAGTAAAGCCACTTGAATTGAGGCAAAGAAAACAATAGTAAACTAGAGTTTGACAAAAAACAAAGTCCTGTTTAGTGTTTAATTAATTTTAAAAGGTCGAGACTTAAAACCCCCCCCTTGAAAAAATGAGTCAAACCTTAATCCTAATCAGAAGCTCACTGACCTTATCTTGGATTATGAAAGGTGATTGGTTTTGACATTCCACCTGTTGACAGCAACATGACTCATGGAATGAATTCCCTTTTACTGCAAATTACACAAATGTCACTAGCAAATCATAGTCAACAAAATTATCTTTCCTAATGACATAAAATTAATTTTCTTTTCATTTCTCTTAGATAATACCAAACAAAATTACACATGTCATCTCGTTAACGATCCAGTTATGCTACAATTATAATGTATGTATTTCTTAGATAATTTAAGGATTTTTATGCGGTTATTGCTAATGTTTATATTTCTTATGACAATTAATAAAGATACATGAACTATTATGGAGGGATTGCATAAGTTAAAAGGCAATAGTTGATTTACCACCTTAGACCCCACATAAGTTTTCGGAGTAGTAATTATGCAAAATTTTATATCAAAACACCAAATGCTACAGTATATAAGTAGTAATACAAAATTTTATATGAAGATTAAATTCTCTTCTACTTTAAACCAAACCACCCTTGCCAATAAGTGGTTTGCCTATATGTATTTGGGTCCCTCTCCACCAACACATATTTCTGTTTAAGTGAGCTTCCACGAATCATCATGAGGAGCCTAACCAAATTTCATGTCTTACAAAAATATGTATTTTCTGTAATTTTAATACCTTTTTCCTAATTTTAAAAGTTGTTCCTGTTCCTGTTATTCTCTTTTGCTAATTTTGAAAAGAAAAAAGAAAAAAGAAAAAGAGAGGTAGCAGGAGTGTGTACTAAAATAAGAAAAACTTTTTCATAAGTTGCAGTATCCACAAGCACCATCCCCATCCAATCACAACCCTCCACCTTTAGCCTTCTCTCTATTCTCTCTCCAAATTCCAATTTTTTTTTTTTTTTTTTTTTTGGGGAACGTAAATTTAAATTAATTCCTCAAAGCTTATTTCTAGATTGCTTACTTATTTCTTGTTCTTACCATCTTTTTTCTTGCTCTCTCTCTCTCTCTCTCTTTTCTTTGTTGTTGAGTCATATAAAGGGAAAAGGAAGAAAGCAGACACAAATTTTCTCTGCTTCTTTCGTTTTTTCTCTCCTCAGACAAAGCCACTTCAATTCTCAAATTCAGAGTCCTTTGTACTATTTACTCACTTGGGTTTCAACAACTTTCAGCTTTTCAGTGTCACCTTGTTTCTTCAGTTAGGGAGCTTTAATTATAGAAAGTTCTCTCCTTTTTCTTTTTCAAAATTGTTCTGTGGGTTCAGATCTTAATGAGAATATTTTGTAAGATTTAACTTGGCGTGAGATAATCTTTGTCTGCTATAGTTAATCCCCCCTTTTTTTAAGATTATCATAGAGCTTAGGATTTTTTCTTTTGACATTGAAAAAGTTGAGTCTTTTCAAGATTCCTCAGGTTGGGGAGATGGCTATGGTTAAAAAAGGTATTCTGATTCCTTATAGATGCTGACTTGTTGATTTAACACTGATATTGCCATTGTAAAATCTCAGCCTCTCTACATTTCCTCTCTGAGTCCTTTGCTTCCTCAAATTCAAAAGCTTTTTCTCAAAAAATGCATTCTTGAACCATCTTTAATTTCTTGTAACTTTTCCCTCTGTAATTTGATTTTTTTGAGGGGGGGTTTATGGAGATTTTATCACCAGCTCCTTACCTTTCAAATTCAAGCTGGTTTCTTGATGAGGAAAAGAGCACAAAATGGACTCCAGCTGAGAATAAGGCATTTGAGAACGCTCTTGCCTTTTTTGATAAAGATACACCAGATAGATGGCAAAGGGTAGCAGAAATGGTTCCAGGGAAAACAGTTGTCGATGTAATTAGGCAATATAAGGAATTAGAGGATGATGTGAGCAGGATAGAAGCTGGATTAATTACTATTCCTGGTTATACTACTTCGTCTTCTTCTTCTTCTGCACCTTTTACATTAGAATGGGGGAATAGTCATAATAGCTTTGATGGATACAAGCAGTCTTATGTTGTTGGAGGCAAAAGATCTTTGTCCAATAGGCCTCCAGAACAAGAGAGGAAGAAGGGTATTCCATGGACAGAGGAAGAACACAAGTGAGTTTTTCTTCATTATTGTTTACTGTATTGTGTTCTCTGTGTACTTCTTTCACTGTGTTTTTTTAATTGCATGTTTGGCTTCTTTCTGTATGGACCACCCTATAATTTTTCTTGTATAGTTGTATCCCTATAATATAACACAGTTCATTTAACAACTTGGCAAAACATGTCAGGTGGTGGAATATTGAACCACTACCTAAATAATTATATGTGACAAGTTGACAATAATTCAGAGTGTTAGGAGTTCGATTCAGTTGAACCCATCATTTTTAGCGTAGCTTATAAATATATATTCTGTGTGAAAACCCTTGAAAAGTAGCATAAATATTAAGTTTGGATCCATATTTTCAACGAGCTCAGAATCTTGAACCTATTAAGTTTTCTGGTTGTTCTTCACTCGTGGGTGCTGAGAAAGCCGACATGTACGTTAGTCTTGGTTTATCTGTTAAGTTTCTAAGATTCTTCAAGCATTGATGTTTATATGATCAAATTTCATTATTGACAAGGGGATTTGCTTGATTCTTGTTCAGGTTGTTTCTAATGGGGCTTAAAAAGTATGGAAAAGGCGATTGGAGGAATATCTCGCGAAATTTCGTTATTACTAGAACCCCAACTCAAGTGGCAAGTCATGCTCAGAAGTACTTTATCAGACAACTTTCCGGTGGCAAAGATAAAAGACGCGCCAGCATTCATGACATTACAACAATAAATCTTAATGATAATCAAACGCCTTCACCGGATCACCAAAAACCAACTTCAATCGATCAATCCACTGTGATTTCCCAGCAGCCAAAATCGGCTGACAATGCCATGCACAAAATGCCATTTCAGTGGAGTCAGGTGAATAACGGCTTTAATTATGCAGAAGGAAGTTTGTTCGTGTCTCCTCCTTATGGAGGTAACTCCTATGGGGACACTAAAATGCAAAGCCAAAGTCTGCAGCAAAGAGGTGCTATGCGTGAGCCTTACTTTGGATCTCAAAGTATGAATTTTCAGCTTCAATCGGCACAGCCTTACTATCATGCATGACATAGGCATGTCCAAAATATTAGAACTTTGATCAGTGCGTCAAAATATGCTTCTTTTCAATTCAGTATCTAGCTTCTGTTACTGCTTCTGTCGTTGTACATCTCTCTTGTGTTGTGAATATGTTGCTTGGCACTTTGAGTTAGCCATGAGTTAGCGTGTCCTTTTAGGAAGTCCAAGATCCTTACTCTCTCTAGTGTGTACTTAAAACCATAGTACAAGTGGAGTTCACAGTGGCAAAATGAGCATAGAGGAATGGACAGAAACCTTTAAAATCCTTTTGAGGGCATAATAGAATTACAAGAGATGCAAGGAAAATGGCCTGATTTTATGTGCATTTCATGAAGATTATGGAGTATTACTAGCTATTGTACTCTAAATGAAAATCACAGACAAATAAAGGTCTGTTGAAATTTTATGGCATTTGAGATTTGACTATTGATTGTAGTAACACCGGATATTCCTAGCGTACATTTCAGCTTTTCTTTTGAATGCAAATGTTTCCCTGTTGAAAGACCTAAAAATGTAGTGCTTCAGACTCGAGAGAGATAAATGTTTGAAAAGGGGTACATACTTTTAAGCACGTTCTTGGAGACAATGAGCCAATTAGACTGAATAAAGAAGCACTGTTATTGGATGGTGAGTGCAAATTGGCCTAGTCACAAAGCACTTATCTAACAGACGCAATTACTCCCTAGTTTTTTGACACAGCTTAGACAAAACAGTTACGTACTAAATTTTGAATCCATAGTTTCAGAATTGCATGTGGACTCAGAGAAAGAGATTGAATACATCAAGCTTAAATCTTGGATCTGTTTCTGTTTGCAAGAACAAGTTTACTGACCGCGTCTGACTGCAAGCTTTCTAGTCGAAGCTGAGTCTACACTCCACTAACTCAAGCATCCTATTCTTCAAACCTTCCCATAATCCAAAATCCCCACCCCCTTTTTCCTTTTTCTTGGAGATTATGTATCATCTTTTTGAGATCTTGTTCAAGGGATCCTTTTGAAAAAAATCAAGATCCCGCTTGTAGGAACAGTGATTAATGAGTAAACTAATATGATATAAAGGTACAAAGTAAGATTCATGGCAGATTTCTCATACTAAATAATGGACTTGTCCTTCTTTCTTTTGGTATTTTGGTATGACTTTCTCCTTTTAGACTCATTCACTTGAAAAGTTTCTTGAATGTATTAGTCAGTTTTGGTCTGACTATTGCACGAGTGGAGTGCTGAACAAGATCTAATCAGTAGTCCAAAGAATATATGGTTGCTTTCTTATTTTAATACCGTATCATACCAACTTCTTTTTTCTTTAAAATGTAAGGAAAAACAAAGATTTCACTTCATATGAAAGGAGCTAGTTTTTGAGTTGAGCTAAGCTCAAGGATCCGTTTTCTTAAAGTGGTAACAATGTCAGACTCATCCTTATTGTTGGTTTACCCAATGTTAGCCGCATATATTATATTGTCCACGCTTTATATGTCTGGTCTTTGATGTGCGGGTGGAGGGGGGGTGTTCGAGGCTACATCGCGTTGACTGTAGGTTCTCCAACTGCAGAAATGACTTTCAGAAGGCCAGTAGCAGCTAGCTTACTTGGACTTATAGCATACTCAAATCAAACTCATCAAGTAGGGGAGGAATTCTCAATTTAGGGTGGCAAGAGCATATATGCTTAATTGGTTTACTAAAACAGTACCACACAGGAAATGACAAAAAGTAACATTCTTTTATAAAAAAGAAAAGAGCATAATAATCTGCAAGTTGCAGAAGGGATGTCACTAAGTCAATTTATTCGAATTTTTCATCTCCTCTTTCACCAACTACAGCCACACATGCTAGTCCAACACCTCACACTTTCGGCAAACAAAAGTTGTTTTTCTTTTCTTCTTAAATACATTCGGATTACAATATTCTAATTCTTCTTCTCGGAAGATATTCCAATGGGCCAAGCAGAGGACCTTGTTTACATTTTACAAATGATGCTGAAATTACTGCTAAGGTGGAAATAAGGCTAGCTCTGTGGACCACAGAGATCTCTGAATGATCTCATGTGGGGGCTTTTCTTCCTTATCAGAGGAAAAAAAATCATTTTTTTAATAATCCAAGAATCTTCGAAGCCAGCTAACACACACTTCCAAACTCGGTGAATAATGGACTGCCCTTCGTAATTGACAGGGGTTGAACTCATGACATGCGCCTAACCAACACATCGTCACACTGTGCTCTTACCACTGAACTAAAGCATCAGAGAAAAAGAATCTAATAGGGATGGAACACATACTGCAGCATATGTATTTTCTAGTAAAAAGCGGACAATCTTTTTGCAAATGAAAATGAATATACGTCATGTAAGGCTGTAACCGTGTAATTTCAGCATCATACGTCATAGGAGAAGAGGCAAAATCAAATTTCAGCATTGAAGCAATCATCATAAATTCATAATCTTGATTGAGCATCATACAAGAAGATACAGCTACTACCTTCTCTTTTTTGTTATTTGAGATACAACAGTAACATATAGATATTTCTATTTAATTAACTTCTCCTTTCAGAAGCAAGAATCCAGCTGAAGTTCTCTTCAAGGACTTCAACCAAAGAATAACTGGCTGGTACGATGACGAATCCATGACCATCTCATTTAAGCATTTAAGTGCCTGTTATTTTTTCTTCTTTACGCTGTCAGACCAAATCCGAAAGGAAATAGAGGATCGGAATTCCCTCGAGCATGCATTGGCAATTGATCAACAGTTTTAAACCATGTCACAGGTAGTTTCCCTTGAAATGGATAATCTCCAAAAAGGACATCTGTGATTCCTGTTCCTTCAGTTCCAGGCAACCAAGCTGCAACAAATGCATCTACTTTTTCCAAAAGAGATGGTTCTAATACCATAGGCCTTCCAGAAATCAGAATCGTCACTGTAGGAACTCTGTCAGCAACAAAGGTTGCAATTTCTGTTCCATTAAATGGAATTTTTAACTCTGGATCGTCACCACCAGTTTCACAATATGGACCCTCACCAATGGCCACGATGGCAAACGAGAAGTCTTGATTAGCAAAAGTTTCTGGCGTAGGATTTGGCTCAAATACTATCTCTGTTTCGTTTCCTATCACTTCCCTTAATGCTTCCAATATGGTTGTGCCTATACAAAGTGGATCATATATCCAGTTGAGCTTACAATAGTAATGGGCAAATGGCAGTCTGTTAATCATGTTACAGATGGATTTGGTGCGTAGTCAAACTAAGACACTTAAATTGAAAAGGAGGGAGTATTTTACCAACTGTGATTCTGCCACTTTCTCCTGTCCATGTAGCAGTCCACCCTCCACATTGGTAACCAAGATCATCAGCATGAGTTCCAGCGACAAGGATCTTTTTGGCATTCCTATCTAGAGGAAGAAATGGTTTCTTTGGATCTTTCCCGTTTTTCAGCAAAACTAAGGACTTGCGAACGGCTTCACGAGCTAGCTTTCTATGTGCCTTAAACAATGTGACACAATAACATTGACTTAAGTCAGATCCAAGATGATGAAGTCCAGAATCACCATTTCTTCAAATGCAAGACAATTTAAAGAAAACCTACGTTGCTCGGACACAAGTGCAGATCCTTTGAAATGTGAATTCTAAGATTCTAGTATGGATGCGGGTGCGGGGATCCGGCTAAAAATAATTCAAAACAAAATAAAAATATAAAAATATCTCTAAATTATGAGAAATTTTATTGAATACTTACGTATAACTTATAAAGTGTAGATTTCTTTTTTATTCTCAAGTTGTAGATAAATAAAGGATTGATTTCCTAAATAAGGTATGCTATTTTCTTCAAATTTACACTTGTTTTGGTTTTGAATTCCGGAATCAAATTGTATCTTGTCTCGAATTTTTCCATCCGTCATGGTCAAAGTACCCAAAATTGTTTGACTAGATCCAGTACAGATCCCATACCCACACCTATACTAGTGTCGTGTCGACACGGGTGCGGCACCTAACTTGCCGTGTCGGAGCAACTTAGAAGAAAACTATAACATAGTCTAACGAGAACACTAATCCCCGGCAAAGTTTAGTCTGAAAAATCCGCATTGATCAGAATCACAATTGCATAGAACAGAGAACTGGAAACATGTAATCTCACTAAAACTTAAGCATTTCGTGAAGAGAAAGTATGATAAGACAAGGTTCGAGTAAACAGTTTCAAGAGGGGGGTGGGAGAGGCTATTTATCAATTTTAAGCAGGAGTTTCTTCTTTGAAGAGTGTAAAATAATACCAATAGGCGACAGAAAGAAGTAAGAATACCTTGCAACCAACTAATTCTATCAATGATCTATCTGCAAATGGATGTTCAAATAATCCAGCAACAAATTTGACTCTCAAGATTCTTTCAACAGCATCATCCACCCTAGCCATCGTTATCTCACCAGATTCTACCAGTGATAACAGCTCCTCTAAAAATAATTCATATCTAAATGGCACCATCACCTGTAAATAATCACAAAATGCAAACGAAAAGTATGAATTAGGCTAAACAGCTGCAACTTTTGGCTTCAAACACAAATTCTCAATTCTACCATATCAATTCCAGCATTGATGGTTGACTTGATTGATTGACGATAATCTGATCCATGAGGGTCAGTAAGCCGGTCAAGCGCTTCCCAGTCCGTAATCACGAGACCCTGCACCAGAATATATCATTTATTGTGTAAAAGAGCTTCTTCGAATCGCCCCATTAGAACAAAATAACTAAACGAGAACAGAGGGAAAAATCAAACATGTGGACCTCTCCCATACCCCCCCTCTCCCCCCAAAGGAAAAAAAGAAAAGAAACTGTAGTAGCAAAGAGATAAAGGAATAGGAAAAAGTGACTTGTCATGTTAATTATCAAACTTAATCCAAATAAAGAAGTCATATTTTAGTTCTTTTTTCCAGGGATGCAAGTGAAAGTTCGGAAGAACATATCTTTCTGCGCTTTTATATTCAGGTGTGCAGTTAAGTTCAAATCTTTTTACCTTGAATCCAAGCTTATCTTTCAAGACGTCTGTCAAAAGATAGCGATGAGTGTGCATTTTGTCTCCATTCCAGCTGGAGTAGGATGCCATAACAGTGCAAACTCCTCGGGCGATACAGTCTATATATGGTGCTAGGTGGATATTAAACATTTCATCATGCGATGCTATTGTATTTCCTTCGTTTGTACCATTCTCAGTTGCCCCATCACCTACGAAATGCTTTGCAGATGCCATGACATAATTTCTGAAATCAAGAAACAAGTGTCAACAATTCTGTATTTGAGAAAGCAGGTTTGTAGAAGTAGCATAAATGACAGATAGATAGAGGAAGATAAGAGGTGCAGAACTCCAAATAAAGTAATCTATGAGGTACATGTTATATTATGATATCGTAAATACTTAGTTACCAAAGTAAGATATGGACAACATCATTATACGAAGACAGATCAATCGTCCATTCTGTACTTGTTAGTATTCTAATGCTTATGAAAGGTTGCTTGAAACTAGCTGTCGACATTACAGTTTGATGTAAATCATTCTACTAGTTTGTCAAGAAAACTAAAGCACTTCCAACTGAAGCATGTTTTGACAAGTGAATAATTCTGACTTTAACTTTGCAAGATGACGAGTTTTGAATAAATGAAATTATAGTGCTCATCAGTATCTCTACCTTCCAGCAACATAAGGATAGCCATATGGATGTCCTTCTGGTGGCTGACCTTGCAATCCCGTAACAAGAGAGGTCATTTTTCTGACAACTTCAGTATCTTCACTGTAACTCTCGTAAAATCTTCCCCATCTAGGGTCTTTGGCGACCTGGCATAATTCAGTTGGATCATATATTTTTGGATTCGGTTAAATACCATTACAGAAGAAACTGCAAGAAGACACTAGAATTTCCTTTTGAGTAACAAAAATCTAACAACTTATTTCTTAACTTGCATATCTAACTGTCTTGGGAAAGTCTTACTTCAAGAGGAATCTTGATAGTTAAGACATCCATGAGTAAGGGACCATGTTCTGGTTAATTAGAAGATCAACCAGTAATAAATCCTCATTAGTAGGTGTAAATGTTGGAACAGGAAATAAATTATGCTTGCTTTGAATTTATGTCATGAAGGAACAAAAGTTTCCTCAAGATATCTACTTCATTAATAGCAAGTGGGAGGAATATTTTGTAACTCAAAGGCGTTCTTAGTCAAGCCAAATTTATACCAACAAGTATCAAATTTAGTCATCTTAGCAATATTGAAGTTGAAAAACAAAGGAACATTTTCTTTTTGACTTACAGCAACACAAGGAGCAAAAGCATAGGGAGCTCCAGACGCCCTGGTTTCAAGAGCTGTCACAACTCCTATCCTTCTGACTAAATCAGCATCTCTGCAAAATGTACACCTTTATTATCAGCCTTTCTAAAACACGAAACCCGTTTCAAGACACTACTCTTTTTACTAGTACGGCTTCACAAATATACGCAAAGGCAGATTCAAGTTTTTCAGTCCATGCTAGCCCATCATATAGTAATTGATATAAACAAAGAACAGATAATGGTGCGAATCACAGCACCCAGACCAATCTTCCTATTTATCTAAACTTTAATGGACAAAATTATTGGATACATGTGTTGGTGGAGTTAGCAGGTAGCCAATAGAATAATCAAGGTGCTCAAGCTGACCCCAACACCATGATAAATAAATAAACTGTAATTTTCTATTCAACTATAAATATAGAGTTTAATCTCAAGACACTCAGCTACCTACAGTGCACATACTATAATTTTCTATTCAACTATAAATATAGAGTGCATCCTATAACTAACCTGGTGGCTCCAAGCCCAATGTTGTGAGGAAAAATAGTGGCACCCCAAACGTTATTATTCCCATGAATAGCATCAGTCCCATAGAAAATGGGAATGCCAAGCCTGGTCTCCACTGCACCTTTTTGAAACTCATCAATCATGTCAGCCCAATCACTTGACTCTGCATTTTCAAATGGTCTACTCCCACCTCCACTCAATACACTCCCTGCAAATTTCAAAACAAATTCAATAATTAGAAAGCCAAAAAACAAAAAGAGATAAAGGGGTTAATGAATTTTACCAATATAACGATCTCTAATAGCAGAAGGATTAGCAACAGCTCGTTCGATCTGGGTCATTTGACCAATCTTTTCTTCAAGTGTCATTCTAGATAAAACATCTTTGACTCTTTCCTCAACTGGTGCATTAGGATCTTTGTAAACACAATCCATAATTGAAGATGAAGAATCAAGAGATCTTAATAAGTACTCCTATATACTTAGATAGCCAGATTGATTTTACGAAAAAATAGTTGGACGAATGGGACGAGGGGCTAAGGTTTCTATTTATACCTATTACTACGATAGGATACGAGGGGGAGTATTTTATAATAAAAGGAAAAAAGATGAAGAGATAGTGGGAAATGGGACCCGATATAGTTGAATAAGATATTGTAGCTGACGAGGCTCGTACACTTGTATGATATTTGATTGGATAAATTTTTTTAAAGGTTCACTTAATTCCACAATTGTACTTACTTTTGGCGCAATAAAATATACTCTAGCTATGATATAAACTTAATAGTTTTCCTATATTTATCACTCCTACCCCACTTGGGTAAATGTAATTTCTTTTCCTTTTTATACTAAACCTGCATTAAAAATATTTATTGGCGTTACAAACTTGGATCATGTTCCATTAGGCGTGAGCGCTCTACCAGTTCGGTTTTATATGAAAATTTCGGTTTTTTTTGGATTTTTGACTTTCGGATTGAAGAAATTACAATCTAAATTTAATCCAAATAAGTTCGAATTGGATCGGATTTTTTAAGTTCGATTTCATATTAATTGGTTTGGATATATTGAATTTTCAGTTTTAAACTTATAAGTTGAGATATTTCTTCTTTTTTAAAATATGAATATCCAAATGAAGTACTCATGTTAAATTACCTGAAAAGTTCCTCATTCTCACCACAATCATCCAGATAAAGTATTCAAGTAATATTATCATCGAGGAAATGCAATAGAGACACTAAATACGACCGATAAGAAGTAGCAATAGTAAAACCATGTCCAAATAGAAAATATTCTGACAGTAACTTATTACTCCAATTAATATTGAATATATGAAATAGTATCTAATGGGTAGGGTATTGAACTATTATTATTGGCATATGGATTATGGACTAAATATAAAGTATAAAAATTTTGAATTTTCGGATATCCATAAATCCAAAGTACCGAATCCAATGTCCAATCCGAAATTCAAAAATTTAAAAAATTAAATCCAAAATTCAATCCGTAATCAGAAAATCCAAAAACTTCGGATTTTTGTTTGAATTTCGGGTTTGCCCAAACTATGCCCACCCCTATGTTCCATAATAACACATATTCTAGAGGGATGGCCAATGACATTTGTTTCAAAATTAGATGAAATTTGTGTCTGAAATTTTCATTTTTTAGGTGTTGTGAGAATTTTCAAAAGAGGTTTTGAAATGACTTCTTTAAATTAAATGTCATTATAAGAAAATTTTTCGATGAGCATTTTTTTACATATAATAAATGGATTTATTCTAATGACTTTTGGTTGAATATTTTTAAATATTGACAAGTTTTTGTTTTAAAAGCTTGTCAGATAAATATTGTATAATGAACTCTTTTAAAATCTGTATAATTAACTCCTTGATTCAATAAGAAGAATAAAATTGTATAAAATTATGGAATTACCTTTTAATAAAAATAGTACACGATTTTTTATATGTAATTTTCATGTAGTTTGATTGAGTAAATTTATTTAATTCTGTCAGATAAAAATAAAGAATGAACTCTTTCTTTTTTATCTATTTATTATTGCATTTTTACTTTAAGAATAACTAGTATTAGCACCCCGCAGATGCGCGGACACTAATCATGTTAAATATTTGAGTTATATTTGAATTATATGTAAATAATATTAAAATTTAAACATTCTCCATAAGTATAGATAATCATTGTATATTAATTAAGAAACACTACATGAAAAAGATTAACCATTTCTCAAATTTTCTAGTTATAATTCTATTTTCTTTTTTGGTACCATTCTCGCCGGTGTTATTGGATCCTAAAAATAGTCAGAAAGCAAAATAATAACTCATATTTATGGCAAAACAATTAAAGGTTGAGACTATGAAGGACTCTTTGGATATGACTTGACTCTTTTACTACTACTTGATTCGGTGTGTTGATGTCTTTTAAAAATTATTTCTATTTTAAAATTTCGATTTCTAAAATTTTATTTTTCAATTATAATTATTTCTATAATAATGTAAGTGAACATATTATCCTTAATTCAAAACTCATTTTAGTCGACTATCTAAAAATTTAAAAAATTATTGAGCTAGGGATTTTCCCCCCCAGTATGACTCCATTTTGATATTTGACATTAACCATGTTAAATATCTGAGTTATTTGAATTATATGTAAATAACCTTAAACTTTAAACCTTCTAAAAAATTATAGATAATCATTAGATATTAAATAAAAAATACTAAATTAAAAAAACTAACATTTTCTCAAATCTCATAGTGATAATTTTATTTTTGCACCATTCTCATGGTGTCATTGGAATCTAAAAATAGCCACAAAACGAAATAATAACTCGTATTTATGGCAAAACACAAAGGTTGACACAATATGAACGATTCTTTGGTTATGACGTGACTCTTTTACTACAACTTGAACTCTTATTTGGTATGTTTTTATCCTTCAAAAATATTTCTACTTTAAAATTCCAATTTCTAAAATATTATATATATATTTCAATAATGATTATCTTTATAATGATGCAAGTGAAGATATAATTCTTAATTTAAAATCCACTTTAATCGGCTATCTAAAAATTTAAATGATTCTTTAGCTGGTGAAACTTTATTTCAGTATGACTCCGTTTTAAGTTTATCGATATCTCTAGCCACATATTTTAAATTTTGAATATGCTATGTATATAGATTTTTTGTTCTTTGAATCACTAAATGTTAAATTAGTTGATTGTTATTATATAACATTGCATATATTATCTTAAAATTGCCAAGTAATTTTTTCTCGACACCATACTTGGCTTAACATCAATGCGAACTACTCATATTGCATTTTAATTCAAATTCGAATAGCATATCAGTTTCTTAGTAATAGTGATTTTTTAAAAACGAACACAATGTAAATTAAAAAAGAATATTCTAAGATATCCTTATCTTATAATCTATGTATTTGAGTTGAAAAAAATATTTGATCGATGAGATCAGCTTTCAAATTTTTATACTCAACAAAGATGAAATAGAAGAAGAAATTCATTGTCATCTCTTATTTTTGGTTTTTAGATTTTTCATACATTTTTTCTAAATTTATTTTCTTTTACATTATTTTTTATGTCTTTTCTATTTTGTTACAAAAATATTAATCTATTCGCTATAAAAGGATGAGTGTTAATAGAAATTTTCTACATAAGAAATTTATTTATAATCGTGTGTTGTCGGTGTATCATCTATACATATTAGCTATAAAAAGTAAACAACACATCTGGCCGGATATTTATGTAATAGGATTTCGGTTTCTTGATTTTATCCATGATATGACTTTTATTATAATAATTTTAAAAACTCTCTACTAAAATTCAAAAATATCTTATCTTTTTATTTTTAAAATTATATTATATTTCAAAAAATAATATCATTTCGAATAATTTGAAAATGTTTCACGTCATACCAATTATTTTTTAAAAAATATACTTTTTGTTACACTTGAAAATCGCTATAGAAACTATCAATTAAAAACCAATATTCCTCTTGTTGAATTCAAGAAAAAAAAACCTTTCACATAATGTAATGATTCAAAACTAATATTCTTCAACGAAAAAAATATTATACCTTTGCAATGTTGGCTTGACTGCAGCTAAATGAAGAGGTTTCAGCTTATACCCTTCAATTCCTAGAAGGTGCTAAATTGAAATTAATGATAGTAATTGTATAGCCAATGTTTTGTTATTTGTTTGATGTCCATTTATACAAATTGACTCTTCAAACAAACATTCTTGAAAAGAAAAAAAAATAATTTTTTTTGAATATTGACTGATTTTTGTGATGTTTCTTTCTCCAGCATGTAAGTTTACTTCATTATATATATAAATAAAATTTTATTCGATTTTTAAACTCTTTATTATCTAGATAAATATAGATGTATACACTATATATATATATATATATAGATATAGATTTTGGGGAAAGAGATAGAGGAAAAGAAAAAAAAGAAGCAGGAAGCTCTTATAAGTTACAGTACTACAGTAATCAATAAGAAACTATTGATTAGACTGGTGAGATCCACTTGCCTTGAAATTGGTGTTATCTGCTCCAATTCTAAGTATCTTTGGCCTAATATAATTCATCCATTCACTGCAACTGCACATCTCATTTCTGTTTTATGGGAAAAAAATAGTTTAAGAGCGCCGGTCTTACTACTATAGTACTATACTTTCTCAACTTATTTCGTTTTATTGGAAACAAAGAGACAGTGGTGAGTGGTAGGTAGAAGTAGAATGCATGATTGGTGCAACTTGTTTTCTTAAAAAAGAAAAAGGACATAGTTCCGAGGCCATGCCCGATCTCTTTCTTTTTCACAGTCTATTAGCAATAATTATACGTATAATTGCAAAATTCCAACTTGATCTGCATGGTAAGTTTTACCACTTGTTTCCCCCATTTTGTTTGTTGTGCCGCTTATTCTATTTTATCTCTCCGTTTTAATTTTTTTTTATTTTAATACCATTATGTCGGAATACTTTCGTGCTATGTTTAAATATTATACTTGGTCAAGGGACTTGTCTCGATACAAAATTGAAAACATATGCACTACAGTTTAAGGGGATAGAATGAGATTTTACCCAAATCTTACGTTTTATTTGTTGCTAGAACCACTTGTCTAGACAACTCAGAATTTCTTTGTTGAGGGCGCAATTGACCCTTTAATAACTGAATCACAGTCACTGGGCATTCTGATTTATGAGTTGGAAATTACATTATTTTTTACATAGTGAAAAATACAGTACCAAATGCTATGGCAATTAGTAGGGGTGTTAATGGTTCGGTTCGGATAATTATTTTTTCAAATTTATACGTATAATTAAAATTAGACTTTTCAAAACCGTCTCAATCGTGTTGGTTTCTCTTCGGTATCGATACCGTTCGGTTAATTTTTTGTTTTAAATGTCATGTAAAAGCAACTAATAGAGTAAAATGCAGTAACATACATACTTTTATAGGACTTAGCAATCTCTCTAGACGTTTTTACTATTTAAAGGGTGATAAATTAATAAATATGAAAGATGAACAGAGATAGAATCATCAACTATTCTACAACAGCGTAACGAAACTAAACAAAGACAAAGAAAATAAAATCACAGGAGTGAAAAGATATTAATCAAGCTGGAACTCAAGGATAAAGTCTATAGAAGATTAAATATTCAAAAAGATAAATTTAAATCATACGAAAGAAAATGTATACAATACATTATAGTTTGCTACAAATCGCTAGAATTCCTTGTGTCTTGCTAGTGAATTGGCTGAAAATAATTTAGTTTCAATAGGAGTAACATTATAGGTTCAGGAATTAGGATTTTGAGTTTAATTATTTGTTGGCAGGTAACCGATTTCACAATTCTAAGACCCAAGGAAAATATTAATACATTATTATTTTTAAACTTAACATATAAATATATTTTTCACATGTAAATTTATTCGGTACGGTTGTTCTGTATTCTTTTGGTTAATTTTTTAAAAATAAAAAACCTAACATAATTATTGGTACAATCATAGATTTATATAAAAACCTACAATTTTATTAACAGAAACCTAAAACTCGACTAGGTACAGTACGGTTCGATCAATTTAATTAATTTTTAAATATCCATTGACAGCCCTAATAATTAGCCAATTACTGGTTGAAATTATTAAGTATTTATAATCTCCCTGAATTTTCATGGCTTCTTAATGTGTTGTCTAACAAATCTTCCTGAATTTCCTCCGTAGGTAGCAACTAATTAGTCCAATGTGTATGTCTGTTCAAATGTTAATAAGTTGCTCTAATATAATATTACAACGATTATGTCACTCCATGTAGGATGTGATGGTGCTCATCATTGCCACTAGTCAAGTCAATGTGAATTAGTCATGTATTATTATTTTTTTAACAATTTTGAAATAGTTAATTTTTATTTATTAAGTAAGAGATGAAAATTTAATAAAATAAAGCGTAAATAAATATGAGAGCGAGTGTGGTGTAATAAATACTCAAAAACCATCAAATGTGTAATAGCATATTTCTAAGACCTGGTATCACAAGTGTATGAGCTTCTAGTAGAATATACAAAACACTAAACTACTGTTTGAAATAGAGTAGATAGAAAGTAAACGCAAAAGAGAGACTCCAGGTGCTACAGAACGGACTCGGAAGCAGCTTACCACTAAGCCTCGGGGTATCGGGGGTGCGCGTCGGAATGATTGCCAAATGCACCTGCCTCAAATCCTGCACGATTAGTGCAAAAGTGTAGCGTGAGTACATAAACAACATGTACCCAGTAAGTATCCACTCTAACCTCGAAGAAGTAGTGACGAGAGGTTGACATTGACACTTACTATGGGCCAATAATAAAATGCAGAAGCTCTAAACAGTTATGGAATATGGAAATAATAATAATAATACAATAACAAGCAGTGAATAAATGATTCTCTAACTGGTAATAAATTCCAAAATCTTCATCTAACCCATACTAGTTCCAAATCCCGTCCGATTATTAAATAAATTATACCTCTCAAGCCATAACGTAATATCAAGTGAAATCGGGTTCCAAGAATTATCACGCACGATTTATCCCGAGGTCGTACAACTCGATCCAAAATACTGTGTGCACTGCCAAGGATCGTACGGCACGAACCATAGATGCATCTATTATACTGCCGAGGCAAACGACCCGCTCCCATGAGAATAGAGAAGTTTACCTCGCTCGTGGGAGTACTTACGACGCGAAAGGACATGGATTTCTCAGAGTTATTTAGTATTCCTCAATTCTTTCCGTGAATAAGGAATCTAACTTGGAAGTTTTCAACTTTAAAATCTCTAGTCTCAACTCTATTTAAGATAATTAATATGCACAACAAGAGTGACAGTACAATTAAAGCATGATGTAAATCTAAGACTACCCGGACATCTTATGAAATATAGCTACACACAGACTCTCGTCACCTAGTGCGTACCTAACTCCCCATATAAGTAATTCACAATAAAATACACCTACGGGGATGAGTTCCCTCTTACAAGGTTAGGCAAGAGACTTACTGATGCAATATTAAATGCGGAAACAAGAAAACAAAAGATAGAAGTAAGACGCTCTATGAATTATCAAGACAACAAATAGGAACTAGTCTACTTACCTTCTTGATGAAATCAAGGAGTACCTATACTATACGAACGATCCTCAAGATAACGATGATCTTGCAAATTGTTCGATCAAACGAGGGAACAAGTTCAATTTTGAATCACACCAAAATTGGACAAGTTAAAGTCACACGTTTGGAAGCACAAAAGGCTTGGCCGAAATTTCTTTGTAAAATTGATGTAAGGTCCTCAAAATAATGAAGTATTTAGGCTTATATAGAATGAGCCTTTACCTAAATCAAATAGGAAAAGAATAACTAGTAACCTAAATCAACTAGGAAACAAATAACTAACAAAAAGGCCACAATTTGGCTAAGTTTAAGAAGTAGTCACGCAGGACTCCAAAACAAGTAAGAATTAATGTCTTCCATAACTACACAATAATCTCAATACAGTAACAAACATCACACGCCAAACGCTTGGCTCTTCTTCACCATCAAATGTGCATCATGAATCTCTTTAGCTTGACTTCTCGTGAATGGTCTTGAAGGTTTAAACGTATCATGATCAGGTTGACCTGCATCACTTACCTCGTTTTTAAGCTTACTTCCGGTCTACTAATCCGCTCTAAAAGCCCCAAGTCGATGCCGAACAATCGTAAACTAGTCAAATATTATATCATTTAATCAATATATACTCAAAACGTCATAATATAGCTATTAGAATAATCGCCCAACCCAAATTGGAATATTCTTAAAATTCGCCCCCGGGCCCACGTGCCTGGATTCAGAAAATTTTGAAGATAAATATTACCCATAATCTTACGAGCTCAAATATATAATTTTCACCCAATTCCATAATCATTTTCGTAATTAAATCCCACTTTTATCCAAACCTAGGTTTTTCAACTAAACCCATAATTTTCACAATTTTACATGTTAAAATCTACCTATAATCTATGTATTTAACTTACATTGGATAGAAATTACTTACCTTCAATAGCTAGGTGAAAACCCCTCTTCAAAAAGCTCCAAAATCTCCCAAGAGATGAAAGAAATGAGTCAAAAATGGCCTAAGTTCCGACTTAAATGAACCTCACTGCCTCCAGCAATTCCGCTTCTACGGACCTTGGATCACACCCGCGACGCCGCTTCTGCGGGAAAAAGGTCTGCTTTTATAGAACACATACAGCCCAGCAATGGGCGCACTTGCTGAAGGGCACTGCACCTGCGAGCCCGCTTTTGCTGCTCGCTTCTCGCACCTGCGAACTTGCCCACACTGGCCTCCTCCGCGCCTGCAATCCCAACTGACCCCCTCCCCTCTCTGCTTCTTGAAGCGGAGACGCCGCTCCTGCGGCCATTCCATCACAGGTGCGAACGCACTAGATGCCAGCCACCATCAGCTCTTCTCCAAAGAGCAAATCAAGCTTCGTCGACCCTCTGAATCCTATATGGGGGCTCCAAGGCCTCGACCAAACATACCAACAAGTTCTTAAACATTAAACGGACTCGCTCGCACCCTTGGAACGCGAAAAATAACATCGAAACTAAGAATCACAATCCAAAACCAAATAGAATCAACTTACGAACTTTAAGTTCTTCCAACTTACTCCGAACGCACCAAATCATACTTAAACTACTCGGAATGGCACCAAATTTTGCGTGCAATTCGTAAATCACCATATAGAACTATTCCCGAGCTCTGAATCCCAAACGAACCTCGGTAACACCAAAACCTACTCCGAACCAAATTTAAAGAACTTGAAAACCCTTCAATGAGCCAACCTTCAATATTAAGCGCCGAAACGCTCCCGGGTCATCCAAAACCCGATTCGAACGTATGACCAAGTCCAAAATCATCATACGAATCTATTGGGACCGCAAAATCCCGGTTCCTAGGTCATTTACTACAAATGTTGACCCAAGTCAAACTTAACCCTTTTAAGCCAATATAAAGGAATTATGTGTTCCGATTTCAACCCGAACCCTTCTAAATCCCGATCTAACCATTCCCGCAAGTCATAAAATAGTAAAAGCACATACGGAGAGTCTTATTTTGGAGAACAGGGATCTAGAAAGTAAAACGACCGGTCGGGTCATTACAGATTAAAAAGTACTTTAGTGAACTAATATATCAATTACAGTACAACACCATACGATCAAATCAAACAATAAAATTGTTACTATTAAATAATAACAAATTATACAATTTATATAAACATTGTATCCAAAATCCAATACAATAGAATACAAGTAATATATTTATGAAACGATAGGTACCAATATGGATAAAATAGAGTGTTTACGTGCCTCTCCTTTTGCTTGTCGAGGATGTCAAACAAAATAAAAATAAAAATATTATTAAACAATAAAATATAAAATAATACATTATGAAATGACGGGTAACAACTAACAATGATCCATCCAACAAAGTGTGATGAAGTGCCTCTCGTAAATTTCAATGGCGGGAAACAACTTACAATGTTAAAATAGAAAGAGGATGGCAAATACAAGAAGATTCTTAGTGAAAATTTGTCCTCCTGACGTTTATATAAAACAGAGATAGGGTGTCACGACCCAAAATTTACTATACTCTGTGATGGCGCCCAACATCGCCGTTAGGCAAGCCAACACTTAATTATTCATTTTATCATTTTTAAAATCATAAGTCTTTCTTGGATAACGAGGTTAGTGCATTAAAATAAATCGTAGTTACGTACAGTTTCGTTAAAATAGTAAGTGAAAGTGAATCAGTGTAAAACAATCCATAACAAGTTCTAGAACACCCTTAAAACCCGGTGTCACAAGTGCATGAGTATTTACTAAGGAGTACAATAGTAATAATACATCTGTCCAGAATGTAAATAAGACAGGATAAAATAAATAGTATGATGGAGACTCTGTGGACTGCGATGCGTGGCCTAGAATGCAGCTCACATAAGGTCTCTTCAACAGCTGCGCCTGCACGCCAAGATGATCGCCAAATGAACCTGTCAAATCCTGCACATTTAGAGCAGAAGTGCAACATGAGTACGTGAATCAACGCATCCCATGTAAGTATCTAGCCTAACCCCGGAGAAGTAGTGATGAGGGGTCGACATCGACACTTACTAGTGGTCCAATAAATTAACATGGTAAATCATAAACAGATAAGAAGCACAATAGTAGTAGTGAGGTAAACCTGTAACTAACGCCATCTTCCAAAATTTCTTTCTAATAATATCAATCTCTCAATCTCGTATTCTATCTCAACAGCTTAGAAATATCAAGTGCTAATATCAAACGGATAAGGAAGTACCATATAACCTCGTGAATATTCATATTGTTAGCGATATAAGGCCCGATTCCATCATAACGTGTATACTGCCAAAGGTCGAGCAGCATGAACCATGATGCAACTATTATACTGCCCAGGCGAACGGCCCGCTCCCATGAGAGTATGGTATATAATCCTGCCGAGGCATTCGGCCCGCTCCATAAGAAAGGAAAGGAATTATCGAATTACGAGACACGAGCTTACGATACAGTGTATGAACACAAGGTGAGTATAACCTTTATCGTTTCTCAAATTACTTGCCAACAACTCAAGATAATAAGGCTCGGCCAAACATACATGCAAGTATTTCTAAATCAAGTTCAATTGTATTTTCAATTAATTTAAGCCAGCAGAATGAATTCAAATATTTCAAGTATTACATGGTAAAGTCCTAAGTCTACCCGGATATATACATTCTTTAGCTACGTACGGACTCTCGTTCACCTCGTGCATACGTAGTACCCAAAACTATTAGCACTTAACAATTACATCACCTAGGGGGTAGTTTCCCCCTCACAAAGTTAGAAAGGAGACTTACCTCGCTCCGAAGTTCCATAACTGGCTCCAACGCTAGTCTAACACTCAAATCCAAGACAAATGTTCTGAAACTAATCAAACAATGTGCAAATCAATCAGAATATACTCCAATGCTTACAATTAAACAATTTATAACAATTCTCAACTCCGCTCGAAAAGTCAATACAGTCAACCCTCGGGCTCGGATTTCGAAATTATTTTGAAGATAAACTTTACCCATAATATTACGAACTCAAATATATGATTTATTCCCAATTCCATGTACAATTTCATGATCAAAAATCCAAAAATACCAAATTCTAGATTTTCTACCAAAATTCCACAATTTCTACTAATTTTCATAAATTACCATGTTAAAATTCATACGTAATCCAAGTATTTAACTCGTAATAGGTGGGGGATCACTTACCTCTTGTTGCTTGATGAAAATCCACTCAAACTAGCTCCCCAAATTCGGCCAACCCAAGTGAAAAATGAATGAAGGAGAGCCAAATTCCGTTCTTAAAATTATTCTGAGTTTCGCAGGTGCGGCCAAAATTCCGTTTCTGCAGTTCCCCTTCAGCCCTTTTGCCTCTGCTTCTGTGGAGTCGCACCTGCGACCTGGGCTCCGCTTCTGCGGAAATGACGACCTCACACCCCCTCGCACCTGTGCATCTCTTTCCCGCATCTGCGATCTCACAGGTGCGGCCAATATCTCGCACCTGCGCATCTCCTCTTGCCAGCACAACTCTGCACCTGCGATGCCAAACGCGCCCCTGCGGTCTCGCACCTGTGACCAAATCCTTCGCAGGTGCGGTCGCACCAGACCTGGTGCACTTCAACAGTTTTCCAAGCCCAAACTCGATTCGTTTCCAATTCGATTCGCACCGGAGGCCCCCGGGACCCCGTCCAAACATACCAACACATCCCAAAACACGACACGGACTTAGTCTACGTCTCAAACCACATCAAACAACTTCAAAATTATGAATTGACGATCGAAACATTCTTTAAACTTCCAAACATTCAAACTTCGCCGAACACGTCCAAATCACACTTAAACATTCCGGAATGATGCCAAACTTTACGTGCAAGTCATAAATCACAATACGAACCTTATCCAAGGCTCATAACCTCAAACGAAAACCGATAACACCAAAGTCCACTTCAAATCAAACTTAAGAAATTGTTAAACTTTTAAAATGTTAACCTTCCATAATAAGCGCCGAAATGCTCTCGGGCCACCCGATACTCAACCCGAACATATGGCCAAGTCCGAAATCGACATACTAAACTATTCAAACCTTAGTCAATTCTTCCAACTTAAAGCTTCCGAAATTAAAATGTTCTTTCCAAATCAACTTCGAACTCCCGAAATTCGATTCCGACTACACTTACAAGTCATAATACCTGAAGTGAAGCTACTCAAGGCCTCAAACCGTCGAATGACGCACTAGAGCTCAAAACGACCGGTCGGGTTGTTACATTCTTCCCCACTTAAATATACGTTCGTCCTCGAACGTGCTAAGAAATTCTCCGGAGTTGCCCCAAAATCATTGTTCAACACCTTGTGCACCTACCCGTGCCACCACAACCCATTTGAGCATATTAACTCGAGCCAGACTGAAGATCCTCCGTTTTATTTAGGCAATAAGCCTTAGAACTAAATTCTAACCTCTGAATTTCTCTACAAAACCTGATTCTAACATATGAACACTATATCAATCACTACACACTGTACCAAAACATGATCATGCACCTATGCAGAAATAACACCATGCACCACATAAGTCGGTTGCCCATTATAACATCCTCCAATCACAATAGCTAGAATTTCATGAATTTGATGCCCGCAATACACCTCCTAACACATATAAGCCATGTTCCAACTCTCGCAATACTGCCACGGCAGAAGAGATGTGTAGAACTCATAACCACCTGCCGAATCAACAAATCATGGAGGCTCTCCTCCTAACAAGGACCATTACCTCATCCTGAACTGAATAACGATATTTGCTCTTTAATATACCTTATATAGATATGATTGCACTGATTTCAGGTCTAATAATCTCGTTACACCCAGTTCAAGCTGCTCAGGCAATAAGCCACCTCAAACACTGAGCAAGATCTCATATGACGCCACCAATGCGCCAACAAGCCACAACTTGAATATGACACATAAGGAAGAACAAAATCTGGAAAAGAACTACCTAACCCGCATAACGAATAAAACAGTCGAACAGACGCTATGAGCCCTTCTCAGAGAATGAGAAACAAAATACACAAGAATAGATATACGGCACTGTACTTAACATCTCACTATTGTGGCGTGCAACCCGATCCACACATGGTGCTGTTGCGGCGTGCAACCCGATCCAAACATGATATTGTTGCGGCGTGCAACCCGATCTAAACAACATACCCCTAGCGGCGTACCACCGATCCACACATAACAATAAATAAGGAAATACCCATCAAGCCAAAATGCTTATACCTACGAAATGTCCGAATATCAACCACCAGCACGTTAAGTGCATAAATACAACCCTGGGGAGACAGATAGTGCCATATGCTACAAAACCCAAGCATGACTATGGTGCAATAAGAACTGCATCTCGAGAGCATCCTACTCATATAATAGCACAAGCTACACGAGGCCACTAAACACGTGCGAATAATCAAGCCATCTCATGACCCAAAGAGCACAATAGAGTATTACATGGAATAGCTGACGACGGGAATAACATTTAACACTCGAAGACTCCTCCAGCTGAATTAACACAACCGACCTGATGTAGAGCACACATTCACGTTAGACCAATCAACGGACCTCAAGCCGATTCTGATCATACCATACTGGGCCAACAACCTTTCAAGGATCCACAATGACCCTATTCTTGGCACACACGAGCAGCTGTCCCAATCCGGTACAAACTCCCACAGTTCAGAACCAAAGGAATAGAGCACCTTCCAGGCATAAACTATCACATTAATCATGGTACCACAATTTCCATGCTCGGTTGCAATCCTTACCAATCAAGTGACTAGCATGTCACACTATACAAATTTATCCATGGGATACGCTCCCACAACCTTCCGCAATAGTTAACAAAGTCTTCACATCCATTCCACCAACCGTACTAATTCCGTAAAGCAAATCAATACACAAAGCCTCTTACACAGGACACTGTTCTCAGGTGATACTAAAGAAAATGCCAACTTATTCTGAACCTCTGAAGGCTCCCCCCCGCTCCTCCGAGCTCGTGACATTCTTATCAACACCAAACCTCGACCTTGGTCCTCAACTTCCAAATTTCCATACCACCCGCTGCATTTACCATGCCGCTACATGAGAGTACAAGAATTCATCATAACCCCTGTACTACTAGTCGAATAAACACTTCATTGGCTAGAACCCTTTCACTTAACTCATTTCAGAAGAACCATTGCAATACGTAGTTGAATTCCTATAACCACAGAAAATACAAACCTCAAGTTGTGCTCTAAACCACCATAATTCTTTCGGGATCCATTCACACATAACAAGGCCACTGGAATCAGATACCTCTCAATTCAATCAAATTATGGTGGCTGTCAAGTCCGCACATACAACCACAAAACACCTGTATAAATACGCCGAAGGAACTTATCATTGCCACAATTATGCTGACTCAAACCATTACTAACCGATCCCACTTCTTTCAATTTACTCTTGAATTGCCTTAGAAATAATAATAGCTCCATTCGAGAACATAACAAAACTCAACAACACTCCTCCCGAGTGACCCAATTCACGAGATCATATCGTCTCAATACCCATGAACCATATCATACTCTCCTCATGCGCTCAATATTATCTCAAACCGGTACACATTTTGAAAGACCTTCCGCGGATCCGAAACTGTTTCTTCCATTTTTCCAATATAACCCCACAGAACCCATGATAATATAGAAAATTCCCCAAGTATTCTTCACACTCTGCTGGAAAATCTTGGTTTTTAGCCATATAACGAACCCATTAGAACCACTGTTGAGATTCACCCACTCTGACTTGGTCCCGAATAAAAGCCAAACTTTAGAGCGTTGCCAGCACATGAACACTCCCAAAGAAGCAACCGGATAAATTATTTTCCTTGTACATCATATCCACAAGAAGCATAAACTCCGAGTCTTCCCAAAACCCGAACCTGAGTCGATAAGGCAAAATATAGCACAATTCATCAAGTTCTTTGCTCGAATTACTCCTAATGTTTTCTTTTCTTAGTCATAAATAATCCATCAATGTATCGATAACTAGAAACCGCACAAGCGGACAACCACACGATCCAATCGTAGACGGTGGGCTCCCCCACTTAGCTTTAAGCTACCATCACATATTGTAGAACCCACAAAGATTCCTCATTCTCAATCACCATGATCTCGCTGCCAAATTTCTCAAAATCTCTTGTTAAACTTTTCATGAGCATTCCGAATTATCATCCACAATGGCACATTCGACCTTATGCTGAGTAGTAAGTACAACTCTTCGTAGAAACTTCATCAAAATCACGGAACCGCTAACCTGCCCATAGGAGATAGCTCACCTGTGAGATTCCATACCGACATCTTCCAACGACATTGAACTGGGTACCACTACTACAAAATCAGTAAACCCTCCTGAGCCAATGCTTGTCCACCAGCTGTAAAAGTTTGTTCATTTTCCATAGACATCAACTGAAAGTCCGATAATACATTCCAAACTCGAAGTCACGTTGCATCCCAAAAACGATAATCAAGTTTTCACACACCTCTACATTTCAAGCAAACTCCTCCCTGCCATATTCAATCTTCCTCAGTACAGTAGCCACCATCCTAAATAAAATTCGTAGACCTAGTTACTTTCTACCATGATTCCCAAGTCGCTCTAAACTTTCTCAAGGCATGCGGCTATCCTACCATAGAATCTATATACTAATCTGCCACTCTTACTTCGGTTAAACCATCTCCTTTAAGTAACTTCTCGACCTCTGCTTTCATAGTTGACCTGCTAGTAATTCAACCACCGTGAGACACCTCCTACCATGTCCTTCCTCATACTTCGCTGCCCAAATGTTGCCTCAAATCAAATCCATACCCGTAGCACCTGAACTAATAAATGGCTACCAACTCTAAGCCTCCTAGAAGATCATCTTTCTCGAGCCATCAACATTAGAATACCGATTCGATTCCGAAACCGCTACACTCTGCTATCTCTGACAAATAGTTCTTAGGCACCAGCTCACTACACCCTACCCCGAAGGCAAATCAGAGAAGACCATAACACCGGCGAACCTTAATGCGTTCAAACACGGATGACGACACCACGTCGCAAATGAGAATCCCACCATGCTAAAAAATAACAAGTCTCGCTACTCCATCAACAAAGCCTGAACATTAATAGACCGATTGTCTTTCCCCCTAATGGAATTAAATGTCGAACCCCTAAACCATGCACTGAGAAATTCTCCTTTCGAGTCATTCACTACCTCGACACATAGAAAAGCACCCTACCATCACACCAACACTGCTCGAAAACAATGCATGAACATCATAGCAATTTGTGCATAGCCTCAAAACCATAGGCAATATCGATAAAGGGCATGAAATGACAGAACCCCTCTTCCACAAGATGACGATGATAACTCGCTCAAGTGCGCAGAGAAAAACATCCTGCACCACATCTGCAGTACCACTAAAACTCCTCAATGCCCAGTTGGTAACAAGCGCTCCACGTCGCATAAGATTGAGTAGGAAGGAAATAAAGGCATAAACCTCAAAGGAATCAAATCGCACGATGAGGAATCAAGAAGGGAAGTGCTCTTACAGACCTGTAGCCTCTCGAAGATAAGTACAAACGTCTCCGTACCGATCCGCAAGATTCTACAAGACTTGCTCATGACTCGTGAGACCCAATGAACCTAGAGCTCTGATACCAAGCTGTCATGACCCAATATGGATAAAATAGATGTTTAAGTGCCTCACCTTTTGCTTGTCGAGGATGTCAAACAAAATAAAAAGAAAAATATTATAAAACAATAAATACAAAATAATACATTATGAAATGATGGGTAACAACTAATAATCATCCATCCAACAAAGAGTGATGAAGTGCCTATCGTAAATTTCAATGGCGGGAAACAACTTACAATGATAAAATAGGAAGAGGATGGCAAATACAAGTAGATGCTTAATGAAACATTTTCCTCCTGACATTTATATAAAACTGAGATAGGGTGTCCGACCCAAAATCCACTATAGGCCATGATGGCGCCCAACATCGCCGTTAGGCAAGCCAACACTTAATTATTCATTTTATCATTTTTAAAATCATAAGTCTTTCTTGGATAACGAGATTAGTGCATTAAAATAAATCGTAGTTATGTACAGTTTCGTTAAAATAGTAAGTGAAAGTGAATCAGTGTAAAACAATCCATAAAAAGTTCTAGAACACCCTTGAAACCCGGTGTCACAAGTGCATGAGTATTTACTAAGGAGTACAATAGTAATAATACATCTGTCCAGAATGTAAATAAGACAGGATAAAATAAATAGTACGATGGAGACTCTATGGACAGCGATGCGTGGCCTAGAATGCAGCTCACATAAGGTCTCTTCAACAGCTGCGCCCGCATGCCAAGATGATCACCAAATGAACCTGTCAGATCCTGCACATTTAGAGCAGAAGTGCAACATGAGTACGTAAATCAACGCATACCCGGTGAGTATCTAGCCTAACCCCGGAGAAGTAGTAACGAGGGGTCGATATTGACACTTACTACTGGTCCAATAAATCAACATGGTAAATCATAAACAGATAAGAAGCACAATAGTAGTAGTGAGGTAAAACTATAACTAACACCATCTTCCAAAATTTCTTTCTAACGATATCAATCTCTAAATCTCGTATTCTATCTCAACAGCTCAGAAATATCAAGTACCATTATCAAACGGATAAGGAAGTACCATATAAGACGCAGGGCATCAGTGGAAGGAAGAACCTCGTGAATATTTAGATTGTTAGCGATATAACGCACGATTATGCTGAAGTCGTACGGCTAGATTCAGAAAGAATGTGGTACTGCCGAGACGATCCGCCCGATCACATCATAACGTGTACACTGTCGAGGGTCGAGCGGTTTCATCTATTATACTACCGAGGCGAACGACTCGCTCCCATGAGAGTGTGGTACATAATCTTGCCGAGGCATTCGGCCCACTCCACAAGAAAGGAAAGGAATTATCGAATTAAGAGACATAAGCTTACGATACAGTATATGAGCACAAGGTGAGTATAACCTTTACCATTTCTCAAATTACTTGCCAACAACTCAAGGTAATAAGGCTCGGCCTAACATATATGCATGTATTTCTAAATCAAGTTCATTATATTTTCAGTTAATTTAAGCCAGCAGAATGAATTCAAATATTTCAAGTATTACATAGTAAAGTCTTCAGTCTACCCGGACATATACATGCTTTAGCTACGTACGGACTCTCGTCACCTCGTGCATAAGTAGCACCCACAACTATTAGCACATAAAATTACAAGGGGACTTACCTCGCTCCGAAGTTTATTAACTGGTTCCAACGCCACTCTAACACTCAACTCCAAGACAAATATTCTGAAACTAGTCAAACAACGTGCAAACCAATCAATATATACTCCAATTCTTATAATTTAACAATTTATAATAATTTCCAACTCCGCTCAAAAAGTCAATAAAGTCAACACTCGAGCCCACGTGCCCGGATTTTGAAATTTTTCGAAGATAAACTTTACCCATAATATTATGAACTCAAATATATGATTTATTCTCAATTCCATGTCCAATTTCGTGATCAAAATCCAAAAATACCAAATTCTAGGTTTTCTACCAAAATCCCACAATTTCTACTAATTTTCATAAATTTCCATGTTAAAATCTATATGTAATCAAAGTATTTAACTCGTAATAGATGGGGATCACTTATCTCGTGTTGCTTGATGAAAATACCCTCAAAATAGCTCCCCAAATTCGGCCAACCCAAGTGAAAAATGAAAGAAGGAGAGCCAAATCCCGTTCTTAAAATAATTTTGCCCAGCGATCATCGCACCAGACTTGGTGCACTTCAGCAGTTTCCTAAGTCCAAACTCAATCCGTTTCCAATCTGATTCGCACCTGAGGCCCCCGGACCCTATCAAAACATACCAACACATCCCAAAACATGACACGGACTTAGTCGAAACCTCAAACCTCGTCAAACAACATCAAAATTACGCCTTGAAAATCGAAACCTTCTTTAAACTGCCAAACATTCAAACTTCACCGAACGCGTCCGAATCATACTTAATCATTTCGGAATGACGCCAAACTTTACACACAAGTCATAAATCACAATAAGAACCTATTCCAAGGCTAGGAACCTCAAACGGACATCGATATCACCAAAGTCCACTTCAAATCTAACTTAAGAAATTCTTAAACTTTCAAAATGTTAACTTTCCATAATAAGCGCTGAAATGCTCCCAGGCCACCCGATACTCAACTCGAGCATATGCCCAAGTTTGGAATTATCATACGAACCTATTGGAACCTTCAAATCCTGATTCTGAGGTCGTTTACTCAAAATTCAAACCTTAGTCAATTCTTCCTACTTAAAGCTTCCGAAATTAAAATTTTCTTTGCAAATCAACTCCGAACTCCTGAAATTCAATTCCGACTGCGCGTAAAAGTCATAATACCTGAAGTAAAGCTACTCAAGGCCTTAAACCGCCGGACAACGCGCTAGAGCTCAAAACGACCGGTTGGGTCATTACATAAGGCGACATTATATAAATGGCGTATTATGCCGCTAAATGTCACAAATTCAAATGCAAACATTCATTTTACATTTGTTTGATCATTTTTGTCGTAAATTTTGATGGCGGGAAACTACTTACCAACTGTGATTCTGCCAATTTTTTGTCCTGTCCATGCACCCTCTACACTGGTAACCATGTCATGAGTTCCAGTGACGAGGATCTTTTGGCATTCCTATCTTGAGGAAGAGAAATTTTTTCTTTGGATCTTTCCCATTTTACAATAAAATTAAGGATTTGCGCGGATTCACGTGCTATATCTCTATGTGCCTTAAACAATATGACAAGATAACAATTGACTTAAATAAAAATTCAAAATGATGTTAAATATTAGAAAAAATTATTTTAGACTTAGAAGCGTGTAAGTAAGAATTTCTCGCAACCAACTAAATCTATTAGTGATCTATCTTTAAATGGATGTTCAAACAATCCATCAACAAATTTGACTCTCAAGATTCTTTCAACAACATCATCTATCCTGGTCATCATATTTTCCCAAAGTGGATCCCCCAAAAATAATTCATATCTAATTGGAACTATCACTAGCAAATTTTCCCAAAATGCTAATGGATCTTATGAATTAGGCTAAAAAGCTGTTATTTTTTGCTTCTAATACAAGGTTCTAATCCTACCATATCAATATCAGTATAAATGATTATCTTGATTGGATTATGCTAATCTATTTCACAAGGATCATCAAGTCGGTCAAGCGCTTCCTAGTCTGAAATCACGAGAATCTGCACCAAAATATTTATTCTGTTATTTTTCTGTATTATAGAAACAGAAATGAAGAAGAATAAATCCAAGATCACTGATTTCATAGTGTGTCCTTAAATCCCTCTCTTAGTATCCGAGCTTTAGGATTATTTTCTTCTATGAAAGAATAGATTAACCTCACTGGTATAACGGTACTTTAAACACTAGTGTTCAATGAACTCAGAAGCCGACAACAAATCACACTTACTTTTTGTTAGAAAATGACGTATAAAAGAAAGAAGAAAATTCAGAATTTTGTAAGAAAAATATGAGACAATGACCAAGTACTTAGAGTCATCAGAGAGTTAAAATGAAGGGTTGCAACTTTTTCTTTCAGGCTACAATTCAAAAGTGGATATTTACGAAAATGACTATTTACAAAAGCTGGATGTTGTCGAAAAACTAAAATAGAGAGAAAAACAAATAACCTTTATGAAAACGAAATCAATATTAACAAAATAAAATAATATTTATTGATCCAAAAAATTAATCAACTAATTGACCAAATTCAAATCAGAGTCGAGTACGACTACGACATTAGGCTTGTCTTCTTCTCAACTCCGTAAGAGCTAGAACAGGTGCATTTGTATTTAAAACCAACAAATTTTCTTTTATCCTCCGATATGGAAAAATATTCCTTTGTAAAATAATCTTTTTTAATTTTTAATTTTTAATTTTCCTCCATTTCTTGCCACTTATCCAATAAAAAATCCAACAAGTTCAAATCTCTTTACCTTGAATCCAAGCTTATCTTGCAATACCTCTATCAAAAAGATAGCGATGAGTATGCATTTTGTCGCCCCAATTGTACTAAGATGACATAACAGTGCAAACTCCTTGGGCAATACAGTCTACATATGGTGTATGTGGATATCAAATATTTCTTCATGTGTTGTGTTATGATCCGGCTGGTCGTTTTGTCTATTTTAACCTCATTTTTCTAGTTGATTATTTTCATATGTGTATTTAATGTTTGATAATTTGTAAGGAGGGGGGGGGGGGGGTGAGTGGTTGGTTTGGTTTCGGGTATGTTTGAGAGTGATTTAGAACACTTGTCTCATTTTGGATGCTTAAGTTGGAAGAGTTGACCAAAATTTGACTTTTGAGTAAACGATCTCAGATTAGGGATTTGATGGATCTAATAGGTTTATATGATGACTTTATACTTAGGTGTATGTTTTGATTTAGATTTGGAGGTTCCTAGAAGGTTTTGTTTTCATTTACAGAAAGTTGGCAATTTGAAGAATTGGAGAGTTCATAGATTTGACCAAAAGTTGATTTTGATGTTACCGGATTTTGATTGGTGTTACGGGGATTTATATATTCATTTAGACGATTGAAATTTTTTCATTAATTTTGGTTGTGATCCGAATTGTCTAAGTATGATTCAGACGCGTTCGACGAAACTGAAATGTTTGGAAGTTAAGAGATGGATTTTGATCTTTTGATTCTTGGTTTTGATATTATTTGTGGTTTTTTGAGCCTTTGAATAAGTTTGAACAAGGTATTCGGATTTGTTGATATGATTGGACGTGAGACTGGAGGGCTCGGGTGTGATTTAGGGTGGTTCTGGACTACTTTGGTGTGTTTAGTAATTTCCTGGTGTCTGGTAAGACGCACCTGCATGGAATTGGGTGCAGGTGCAAAGTTTGTACCTATGGATGGTGCTGCGCATTTGCGAGGTTTGATTGGTTTAGCAATGGTTGCATTTGCGACAAGGTGGAGCGCAGATGCGAAGGCGCAGAGGCGAAAGGTGGCTGCACCCGTGATGTCGCAAATGCGAAGCTTATTGTTCGCAAGTGCAAAGGCAGTGTATGTGAGGTGGCTCGCAGATGCGGAGTTGAATCGCAAATGCAAGGACTGCACTTGCTGCTAAGTATGCGCAGGTGCGAAGAATACCTGACAGACCTTATATTGCGAGTTTTGGCTAATTTATTTTCATCAGCTTGAGTTTTGGAGCATGAGAAAAGGCAATTTTGGAAGAGATTTTTACTACTACTTTGAGCGTAAGTAATTTCTACTTGGATTTGATTATCCATCTTGATTCCCCGTAGATTTACACTTAGAACATGTAATATTAAAAAGAAATTTGGGGTTATTATCTACAATTTAAGAGAGTGTATTTTAGAAATTTGAGGGTCGATTTGGACTCGATTTGAAAATATAATCATATATTTGAACTCGTGAGATTATTGATAATTGGGATCTACTCTTAGACTCGGGTTTTGACCATATGGAACCAAATTAACTTTTATTGAATTTTAGGGATTGATTAAAATTTGAAGCTTTATTGTTTGGAATTGATTCCTAAACTTTGTTTGATGTTATTGAGTTATATTTGACTAGATTCGAGTCGTTTAGAGTTGGATTTGAACGGATAGGCAGTTGTTGATTGATCTAAATCTTACATGGTTGAGGCAAGTCTCTTGTCTATCCTTCTAAGGGAATTGTCTTCATAGGTGGTCTATTTGCTACATGGTGCATGATTTAGGAACCACGTATATGCGAGGTGACGAGCGTATCTAGGTTATGACCGTATCCGGTAAGGCTTGACTTGTGATAGTCTTTGTTTGGATTTATGTGAAATTATTATCTATGTTTCACTTGATTCTATGACTATGTGATGACTCATAATTATGATTTAGGATCATGCTGAGCATT
The DNA here is from genome assembly GCA_002018475.1 of Nicotiana obtusifolia. Classification (NCBI taxonomy): domain Eukaryota; kingdom Viridiplantae; phylum Streptophyta; class Magnoliopsida; order Solanales; family Solanaceae; genus Nicotiana; species Nicotiana obtusifolia. The sequence goes on from MCJB01004036.1 coordinate 53,172, forward strand.
ATTATTAATCCGTCGTCATACACTTGTGTTAATTGCTCCATGATTTTGTGGTTGTATGGCTTAATTACTCATGTTAAATCATATGATTAGATTATACATGTTGAAATAGCTTATTGAGTCGTTGCGATAATTTGAATTACACGATTAGTGATAAGAGTGGTTTTTAACCACTTATTAGTACCTTCTTGCTATATTTTTTAGTCTAAAAATAATAATTTTTGTCTCTGAATCTAATGGAAATGATTGAATTGCAGGTGTGCTGGAGAATGTAAGCCCAATAAAGAAAAATAACTCAAAAAGGAGATGTTCTAGCCAAATTCAGTAAATAAGAGAAATGCTAAAAAAAAGTGCGGTCCGCAGAATTCCATCTCCGGCTGCAAAATCAAGTGCTGTCAGCAGAAAATAAAATGTGGCTGCAGAAGAAGAACTGAAGCTTCGAGGATTTTTGGCAGAAGTGTTGTCCACAGACTAAATGTGTTGTCACACTTAGTCCGTAAAACAGGTTCGCACTGACAAAGCTTGGAAGATAAGAGAATGTGCAACTGAACAAGTATGAAACCTCCTCAAATGCGGCCCGTAGAAATTCAAGTGCGGCCGCAGTACCTGAAATACAGACTGCAGAAGCTGAAGTGCGGCCGCAGAACCCTCCGAAAGGCATTTTTGTCAAAGAATTCGGGAGCCCTATAAATAGGACTTTATAACTTTTTAGGGCTTTTTTTCATTATAGCAGTTGCTAGGTCGTTAATTTTAGCTATTTGGAGAAACTTTGAGCTAAAATTAGAGATGATCTATCACTTCTTCATGTTATTTTAGCTTTATGTCTTTAATTTCTTTTTTTTTTCTCATCTTTCTATGTTTATTAGAATGAGTAGCTAGATTTTCATCTAGTATGATCCAACTTTGGTATGTAAAACTTATGGGTGTTTAATAATAATTCTTGGTATTGATTGGGTTAGCTTTTGGCCTTGTTTATGCTTTACAGTCAGAATTAATGTGATTCATGCCTATTTGACCTTGTTTTTATTTGAGAAAAAGGAATTTAGTCTAGAAAAACTTGGGTAACAAGAAATTGAAATAGTTGAAGTATTGATTAGTTTAATTAAAGGATTTGAATTAGAGATAGGGATAATCTAACTCGGACTCGTATTCAATTTCTCTTATAGATACTCATTTGGACTTGAGAGAGCTAATTTGGACATAATCACTCTTTAACCGAGAGGTATTGAGTGAGTACTTGAGTATTGAGAGTCATAACAACCCAATCTACCAAGCAAGCATAAAGTTATTCTACCCAGTAGGTTTACATCTCGGTTAAGGTTACAATGCTAGGCTTTTCTCTATTTGATAAAACCACAATAAAATATTTTAATTATTGCTTGTTTGCGAGCTTAGTCAATACCATTAGTAGTTGTTTGGTAAAATTGATACACACTGTTGTTTGGAAGTTAAATTTAGTTATTTCAATTGCTCTCTTAAGTACTTACCTTAACACCCAATCTAAACTCCTTGGAGATTCGAGTCCTAACTCGCGTTAGGTTTTATTATTATAATGATTGTTTCATATTCTCTTAATTGCGGTGTGAATTGGACGTGATCAATTTTTGGCACCGTTGGAGGGGAGTTTATGGTGTTAGCTATATACTTGAATTTTTTTCTTGAGTATCTTCTTTTACTTTTCTAATTCTAACTTGTTGAAGTGATTGTAGGTTTCAAATGGCGAACAACAAACATGAACACATACCATTGATAGAGGTGGATGGCGAAGCGGAACAACTAGATGAAATGCTAAAAGCTCCATAACAAAACCGTCGAGGCCGTGGGAAACAAGACAATGCGCCTCCACCACCACCACCACCACCACAGCGGCGCAACACAGGATTTTTCCGAATAAAGGATATGGAAGTGCCATGGCCCCCCTCATATTAGGGCGGGCAATTTCAAATTACCAATGTGATGCTCACTTTTCTTGAGCAACGAGGTTATTTCAGCGGGGCGCCGACTAAAAATGCTTACAAGCATTTGAAAGATTTTGTGGATATATGTTGGAGAACCAAACAAATAAATATTTCAGAAGATGCATTGCGGTTAAGGACTTTTCCCTTCTCACTAAGGGGTAAGGCTTTGGATTGGTTGTAATGCACCTAATCATTCTGTTCATATATGGGATGAATTGGCGGCGAACTTTATTTCAAAGTTCTTCTCTCCCGGGCACATGACAACTCTACGGGATGAAATATTGGTTTTCAAACAAGAGCCTAATGAACCTTTGCATGAAATTTGAGAGCGGTATCGAAATATGGTGAAGAGTGTCCAAACAATGATATGAACGACAACATGATCTAACAAAATTTCTACCGTGTTATTAATACCAAAAATCAATGTGTGGTCAATCAATTGGCCGGAGGCAATTTTATGGCAACATCTTATGCGGAGGCATGTGAGATTCTTAATGAGATGGCTGAAACTTCTTTGGATGGGCAATCCCGAGCCAATGTTGCCCAAGGTGATCCCAACATGATTCACCTTCATAAAGAATTGCAAGACCATGGGCAAGCTATTGCCGAATTGGCAATAACCATGACTCAACTCGCTAAGTCTCAACTTCATCAAACTCAAGCTCATAAGAAAATTCATGCTATGGAGGGGGTGAGTGTTTTGGCCAACAAGAAGAGGACTAAAGGTCCCCACTTTCAAACCCGGGTGAAGACTTATGCACATGATGATGGTGGTTATGATCAAGATATCTCTTATCAAGCGCAAGAAGAAGAGGTATAACTTTTGAACAATTACCAAGCGGAGTTCGGTTTCAAAGACCCTTAATGTACCAACAACTGAGCGACCCACCTCCCTATCCTTCCCACAGTTCATGTTCTTCAAGCAATAAAATGGGACGTATTGAGAATATGTTCGAGCAAATGATGGAAAAAAGCGGATTCAGATGCACAACTTGCCTCATATACCATATCAATACGTAATATTGAAGTTAAAATGGGAAAAATCTCTCAAGCTCATAATACTCGTCCTAAGGGTGCATTACCAAGTGATATGGTAGTGAACCTAAAGGGTGGTAACAGCACGGGGCATACTATGGCAGTTATCACAAGAAGTGAAAGAGGCCAGAATGCATTTACCTCCAATGAAAAGCAACTTGTAGATGATGACCAAATGTTCCAAGAAGAAGAAGTCCCACAAAATGATGTTCACTTGCATGATGACGTTTGTATTGATATTGATAATAGTATGGGAGAGACCCGAGAGTAGGTGAACCCGTATATGAAACACATCATTGACATGCCAGATCCGATAGTGCAAAAGGCTAAAGCACCCTTGCCAAAGACCTAAATATCCTTACCCTCAAAGTCTCGCTAAGCAAAATGGTGAGAATAAATTCAAAAAGTTCATTCAAATGATGAAAGGTCTCTATATTAATGTGCCATTGGTGAAATCTTGGAATAAATGCTCGGTTATGACAATTTTATAAAATATCTTGTGACTAAGAAGAGGTCGATGAACTTTGAAACGATCAAGGTCACTCATCAAGTGAGTGCAATTGTTCATTCCATGGCTCTTAAGTTGGAGGACCCCGTCGCTTTCACCATTGCGTGTACTATTGGAAGTGCCGATTTTGCTAAAGCTCTTTGTGATCTTGGGACGAGTATCAATCTGATGCTCTATTCGGTGCTCAAAACTTTGGGGATTGGGAAATCAATACCCATATAGTTGATCGTACAATGAAAAGACCGTCGGGTGTGATTGAAGATGTATTGGTCCGAGCTGATAAATTTATTCTCCCGATGGACTTTGTTATTCTTGATTGTGAAGTTGATTATGAAGTGCCTATCATTATTGGGAGGCCTTTACTTGCTAAGGGTAAGGCCTTTTGTGATGTTGAAGCTGGAGAACTCACTTTCCCGGTTGATGATGAACAAGTGGTATTTCATGTGTGCAAGTCTATGCGTCAACCAAATAGCAGTGAGGTGTGCTCTTTTGTGGATTTGGTGACCGATGTCATTATTGATGATACTAGTGCTACAATCAATATTGGTGACATGTTGGCAGCCGTTTTTCTCAACTTTTATGATGATGAGATGGATGGTTTCATGAAATGTGTGAATTCGTTGCAAGGAATAGGGTCTTACAACTATGCACCTCGAAAGTTATTATTGGATTTTGAGAATAGGAAGACTCCTCCTACTAAGCCTTTAACTGAAGAGCCACCTACCTTGGAGTTGAAGCCATTGCCACCTCACATTCGATATGAATTTCTTGGCCCCTTTTCTACTTTATCGGTTGTTCTTTTCTCTCGTTTGACTAACATACAAGTAGATTCCATATTAGCAGTCTTACAAAGGAGGAATAAAGCTATTGGATGGACTTTGACGGATATTCGGGGTATAAGCCTCACATTTTGCATGCATAAGATCAAGTTGGAGGATGGTACTAAACCATCCATTGAACATCAAAAAAGACTCAATGAGGCATCAAGCATGGGCAAAACTCCTCAATAGCAAACACAATGGAAAGGAGCTCATTCTCCGTAACAGTATAGTTGACTTGGGCACTATTCATGGTCTTACTAGCATAGTAGACCGGGTGAAAACTTTGTTGATACATTACCCCAAAATAGCCCCAACCACTACATCACTTGCATCACACATGATCACAAACGGAAAACTCCAATTTGGAGATGTAATGATAGGAGTAGTTGTCAACTTGAGCTTCAATTGTTCAAAGCTGTCATACAATCATCATTGAAATGGAACTTGACATCCTTCTCGAGGAGTTTGCACAAAAGGTTCACCACTTTAGAAAAGTCTTTGATAAATTTCTAGTAGAATCCCGCATTGCCCAAGAAAATCCTCACACCCTTCACCGAGGTAGGGGGTGGAAGCTTAGAAATAACTTCAATCTTCGCCTTATCCACTTCAATACCATTCTTTTAAATCTTATGGCTAAGGACAATCCTCAACCATAAAATAACATTTCTCCCAATTGAGTACCAAGTTTATCTCCTCACATCTAGCCAACACCTTGTCCAAATTAGCAAGACAATCATCAAATGAATCCCCAACTACCGTAAAATCATCCATGAAGGCCTCAAGGTAGTCTTCCACTACGTCAGTAAAGATAGACATCATACACCATTGAAAAGTCTCCAGCGCATTGCACAATCCAAAAGGCATCTGCTTGAAAGAAAAATTACCATATGGACATGTAAAGGTGGTTTTCTCTTGGTCTTCTGGTGCAATAAGAATTCAGTTGTAGCCCGATTAACCATCAAGAAAGCAATAGAAGGCACGGCCAGCAAACCTATCAAGCATTTGATCCATGAAAGGGAGAGGAAAGTGGTCCTTCCTTGCGACTTTTTTGAGCTTACAATAATCCATACAAACTCTCTAACCTTGACTATTCATGCCTCCTTCTTTGGGACAAATTGAACCGGAGAAGTCCATGAGCTATTGAAAAAGGGGATAGACAATCCCTGCATCCAATCATTTGATAATCTCCTTTTTGACTACCTCAGCCAAAGTTATTGTTCACACGGATCATGCAGAAGTCTGCTATCTTATGAGCAAAAAGGAATCTAAAACTTGTTTGATGAGATGGGTGCTTTTGTTGCAAGAGTTTGATATTAACATCCAAAACAAGAAGGGAAGTGAAAATCAAGTGGTAGACCACTTGTCTCGTTTGAAGAGGAGGAGAGGCCACATGATGGCCTTGAGATCAATGACATTTTTCCCAATGAGAAACTCTTGGTACTTTCAATGAAATAGGTACCATGGTTCGCGGATTTGGAAAATTTTCGTATGAGTGGTATCATTCTGGAAGAGTTCACTTCAAACCAAAGGAAGAAAATATAGAGGGACTGTAAAGACTACTATTGGGTTGAACCACACCTTTTTCGAATTTGCACGAATATGGTGATTAGGAGATGTGTGCCGGAGGAGGAACAAAGTGATATTCTTGGAGCTTGTCATTCTTTGCCCTATGGTGGTTACCATGGTGGATCAAGAATGGCGGCTAAAGTCCTAAGTTGTGGTTTTTTTTGGCCTACTCTCTGCAAAGATGGAAATGAGTTTGTGAGAAGATGTGATAAATGTCAACGGGATGGAGTAATTTCAATGAAATATGAGATTCCCCTAACAACCATCTTGGAGATTGATATTTTTTATGTTTGGGGCATTGACTTCATGGGCCCTTTTGTGAGTTCTTGTGGTAACACCTACATTTTGGTCGCGGTGGATTATGTGTCTAAATGGGTTGAAGTCATTGTGTTACCCAATAATGAGGCTAGAAGTGTGGAGGCTTTCTTGAAGAAGAACAGTTTTACAAGGTTTTTGACTCCTCGGGCAATTATATGTGATGGAGGGTCGCATGTTTACAACAAGGCTTTGGAGACTTTGCTTGGCAAGTATGGTGTCTCTCACAAAGTGACAACTCCATATCATCCACAATCAAGTGGTCAAGTGGAAGTTTCAAATCAAGAAAAAAAGAGTATCTTGTCCAAGACGGTGAATGCAAATCGGTCGGATTGGTCTAAGAAGCTTGATAATGCTCTATGGGCATATAGAGCGGCTTAGAAAATACGTATCGGAATGTCTCTATATCGGTTGGTGTTCAGAAAAGCTTTTCATATCTCGGTGGAATTAGAGCACAAGGCAATGTGGGACTTGAAGAAACTAAATCTCGATTCGGATGTATCCACTAACTTGCGCGTTATACATTTGAATGAATTAGATGAATTCTGGTATCATATGAGAGTTTGTCCTTGTACATAGAAAAGATGAAGTACATTCATGACAAGTAAATTTGGAACAAGGAGTTCAAAGCCGGAGATCTAGTGTTGTTGTTCAAATCAAGGTTGATACTGTTTCCTGAGAAGCTTAAATCAAAGTGGAGTGGTCCGTTTGAAATTGTTGGTGTGACACCCTTTGGTGTTTTGGACTTGAAGAACAAGAATAATAAAATATTTCGAGCTAGTGGTCACCAAGTGAAGCATTACTTGAGAAAAGTTGGTGAAAGCCACTTGGTCGCGGTTTTTTACTTCAATTAAGGATGCTAAGACATTACGTCATGTCATGATGTTAAATAAGGCGCTTCTTGGGAGGCAACCCAAGTTCTTTTCCTTTTTCTCTTCTAGTTTAGATGTTTTTTATTATTTTTTTAAACTAGATTTGAAGTGTGCTGCAGTGATCAATGTTAGGTATTGAGAGATGTCTGAAGATGTGCCTTGCATGGGAAACTGCGAAACACACTTTTATTTATGTGTCCACAGAAAAGGAAATGTGGATAGATGAAAATTGATGGCAATTGCAGATTTTGATTGCGGACTAAACTTGCAAAAGGCAGATCAGGTTCTAAAATTAGGGTTCTCTGAACTTTTCTCCCAACAGTGCGGAGCTATCTTTGCAGCCTATCAGATAATTTTGCGGTTACAGGAGAGCACTTTCAGAGAAGTCATTGAAACTAGGTTGACAGAAGTGCGGTCGCACTTGAAAAAGTGTGGACTGCACAACTACATGCTCTCCACCGCCCCGGTAACAAAGTACATACAGCATTTGGAATTTCGCGGCCGCACTCACCCTCTCTCTAACCTAGCCCACGCGCAAGTATAAATAGAACAAAGGTCTTTATTTTACACTTTTCGCTATTTTCACCCTCTGACTAAGATTCTACTGAGGAATAATTTGCTTGCACATTTGAACATGCACAACCACCCACTCCAATCGTTCTAATCACACTGTCACAATCTGGTATGCATCACTTCAATCTTGTTATTTTTTTAATCTATTTTTTTCTTTTTAACTTATTTTTAGGCCATCTATGATTACATCTCTTATCTATGTCCATGTAAGGTAGTTTAAGAATGAATATTTGTGAAATCATGTTTAGATGGGGTTGAGTCTATTGCTATCATGCCTTTACCATATTACCCAGTTAGATTGAACACATAATTGCATAACCTAGGTGGAAAACGTCCTTCATCCTTAAATATTCTTGATTGTGCGGACCGCACTTGAAACTTTAGGGACCGGAATTACTGATTTAGGTAGCATGGTTGAAACCCCCTAGTTATGCGGCATCAATTCATTTGTGCAGACCGCACTTAAAATTTCGCGGACGCAAAGAGAGGTCCACACTGTCCTTCAGAAAACTTCTTATCTAGGACCTGAGTACTTTTACTCAAGTGCGGACCGCGGTTGGAATTCTGTGACTGCATTTGCATGTTCGCACTGTCCTTTAGAGATTCCTCTATGAAGGTTTGATACATCTATGCAGAAGCGGCGCCGCACTTGGATTTTTATGAACCGCACTTTTTTTTTTCGGACCTCACAATGAGCTCCATATTATTCCTATGCTTTCTTCTACTGCTAATATGACTCTTGACTGCTTTGTACCTCAACTCAATAACTGAGAACTCTCTTTGTGCATAACAGATAATGGTACGATCAAGAGGAAAGAGGGAGACATCCAAAGGAAGGGGTGACTAAGGAAAGAGCAGAGGAAGAGGTGCCATGCACCCTAGTGTACAGAAGGCAACCACCAAGAAGAAAACTTCTGGCGGGAGAGAGGTAGAGGCCTCTCCGATTCTGATTCTTATGTCCCGTCTAGGGAAGCCTCTGAAGGCAACTCATTGTCCCAGTCTAAAGAGTGCAATGAGGAGAAATCCCAGCCACAGGGGTTGTCTGATCCCCAAGCTGAGCCTTCAACATCTCAGAGCACCTTCCAAGCCACAACTAGTACTAGCCATGAGTCGAATACAGCTGCACCAGACTCTGATTCTGATGATGCCCTCAATGACGGAAAAGGGGAAAAGTTGCAATGGATGGCATAGTAAGGACAAAGAATAAGGTGGTCTGGGAAGACTGACTCTTGAACTTCAACGCTTATGTGGACTTCAGAAGGTGGTGGAAAGAAAGGTCCCTAACTCATAAAAGTCAATTACTCAGCAAGGACTTAAACAAGTACAACCCGACGGTCCTCGAACAGTTTACAAAGAGAAAAGGCTAGATGCAATTCACTGAGGAGCTAGTTAATGTCAAGGAACACCTTTTCCATGAGTTCTACGCCAACACAACACAAATTGTAAAAGGGACAAAGGTTACCAAAGTGCGAAACCTCAAGGTGAAATTTTATCAATGCACTTTTAATACTTGCTTAGGACTTGAGGATGTTGAGCAAAGGAATATCTGGCCAAATAGCTGAGAAGGATGAGGTCCGACTGTGGCTCGTAGAGATTCTTGCACCTAGGCCTACTTTTCCTTGGATAGGTGCTGGAGTGCCAATCTTCCACAAGACTTGAGCTTTGAGGCGAAGGGGTGGTAGACTTTTGTTTGTACGAGATTTGACCCAAGCCATAATGAAAACAACTTACATTTGGAGAGAGCAGTGCGTGTGGCTTCTATCATGGCCAGGTACCCGATCAATGTGGGTGTTGTGATGTCGGCTGATCATGTCCAATTCATACCCAATTAAAGAGTATGAAACGATCGTTGCAATTATAAGATCCTACGGTAGTCGGGGTCGAATAGGAAGTTGAGTTGGTGTTAAGGTAAACACTCGTGAAAAAGAACTTGAAATAACAAATTTTAACTTTCAACCAACAGTGGGAAATTATTATTTAATTTAACTTGTAGGAGAGTTAACTAACTAATAAGTAAATAAAGATTGCAATATTTTTGATGTTTTTGTCAAATAAGGGAAAATCCTAGGGATGTAACCTTCACCTAGGTGTAAACCTAATGGGTAGAGTGAATCTATGCTTGTTTGGTAGATCGAGGTGTGTTATGATTCTCAATGCTCAAGTGTCCACTCAATGTCTCTTGTTCAAAGAGTGAATATGCCCAAATTGGCTTTCTCAAGATCAAATGGGTAGTAATCTAAGCAATCGATATGAGTCCAAGTGGGATATCCATATCTCTAGTTCAAATCCGTTAATCAAACTAATAAAAACTTCAACTAGTTCAATTTCTTGTTAGCCAAGTTTTCCTAGACTAGGTTCCTCTTTCTCAACTAAGAATGAAGTCAAATAGGCATGAATCAATATTTTCAACCATTAATTCCAGATATAAAGCATAAACAAGGGTAAATAACATACGCCCAATCAATAACAAGCATTAATATTAAATGCCCTTTAAGTTTCACACATACGGGTTAGGTCACAACCCTAGATAAAATCTAGCTACTCATAATCATAAACACAGAAATTGGAAAACAAGAAGTAATTCATAAAACTAAAATTTAAAGGTAAAATTAGTGGATCTTCTCTAATTGTAGTCGCAAATTTCCCAAAATGGCTTAGTCTAATCGCTCATAGCTGCTACAGTACAAAAGTTACCCTAAAAAATTATTTCACATCTATTTTTAGTGCTCTGAAATTGCTGACAAAAATGCCATTCGGGAGGTTCTGCGGCCGCATAATTTTATATGCGGCCCGTCTTCAAGTTAGTGTTCTTGCAATACTTGTCAGTTGTAGGGATTCTGTGGGCGCGCATAAACTTCTGCTGCTGCACTTCATCTTCTGCAGCCGCACAATTTGGCCGCGGACCGTATTTAAGGAGGCTTCAGACTTGTCCTTTTGCATCTTCTCTAATTTCTCAATCATGTAAGTGCGAGCAGCTTCTGCGGTCACACAATTTGGTGTGTAGACCGCACTACTGTTGAAATTCTCTAAAGCTTCAGGATTTAGTTTGTGGCAACACTTCACTTTCTGCGGGCCACAATCTACATTTGCGATCGCAGAAAAAATTCTGCGGACCATACCTCTCTTAGCACTTCTCCTCCTGACTGTTTGAGACGAGGCATCTCTTCATTGAGTTAGATTTCTTCATTGAGCTCACATCCTCTAGAAGACCTGCAATTCATATATTTTTATTAGATTCTGAAACAAAAATCACTACGTTCGGACTAAAGGGAGAAAAAGGATGAAATTGTCAACAAAGAGTAATGGCAAGTCTCTATAGCCTCCAAGAAGAAGGAATACCTCCAAGTGTTTGATAAATATGAGCCAAGAAGTGAGATGTGAAGTGCTTAAAGAAGGCTGTGACCACTTGCATCCCATATAGTATCCTACCAGGGACTAAAAGCTTTCATCACAATCCGAAAAAAATCCTATTTGATTTCGAACCGAGTACGTTTACATTAGTGGATGTACATGATTGGCAAGCCTATGGTACTTGAGACTTAACTTGTGATATTCCTTTGTGAGAGAAGAGTGAAACCTTTGTTACACTAGAAATTGAGTGCTGAAATTTGAAGTGAGAAATGCAAATGAAAGGTAGAAGAGAAAGAGTTTGGAGTCCACCATGATTTACATGAAAGAACAAGAATCTTTGATGAATGAAGTCAACTCTTGAGGCTCAAATGTCACACTAGGATTACATGAGATGAACAAGTTGCACCTTTTTGAAAAATTTGACAAGAGTGTTGTAAGTAGTTGTTGGTCCCAACTGAGTATAAATGACTTGTGGGTGACTCGTTGAAATGATCATACAATGTGAGAACGAGGGGACTAATCTAGTTGCTTGAGGACAAGCAAAGACTTAAGTTTGGGGGAGTTGATAAATGTGATTTTTAACCACGTATTAGAACCTTCTTGCTATAGTTTTTAGTCCGAAGGTAATGATTTTTGTCTCCGAATCTAAAGGAAATGGTTAAATTGCAGGTGTGCTGGAGAATGTGAGTTCAATGAAGGAAAATAATTTAAAAAGGAGATGTGCTAGCCAAGTTCAGCAGAGGAGAAATGCTAAGAAAAGTGCGGTCCGCAAAATTCCATCTACAGTCGCAAAAGCAAGTGCGTTCCGCAGAAGATGAAATGCGACCGCAGAAGAAGAACTGAAGCTTCAGGGATTTTTGGCAAAAGTGCGGTTCCGCAGACTAAAATATGTTGTTGCACTTGGTTTGCTATTTAGAGAAACTTTGAGCTACAATTAGAGAGGATAAATTACTTTTTCATTTTATTTTGGCTTTATGTCTTTAATTTCTTCTTTTTTTCATCTTTCTATGTTTACTAGCATAAGTAGCTAGATTTTCATCTAGGGTTGTGATCCAATCTTAGTTTGTAAAACTTATGGGTGTTTAATATTAACGCTTTCTATTGATTATGTTAGTGTTTGGCCTGGTTTATGCTTTAAAGTTAGAATTAATGGTTTCAAACATTGATTCATGCCTATTTGACCTTGTTCTTACTTGAGAAAGAGGAATTTAGTCTAGGAAAGCTTGGCTAACAAGAAATTTAACTAGTTGAAGTATTGATTAGTTTAATTAAAGGATGTGGACTAGAGATAGGGATAATATAAATTGGACTCATATTCAATTGCTTTTATAGATACCTATTTGGGCTTAAGAGAGCTAATATGGGCATAATCGCTATTTAACCAAGAGGTATTGACTGAGTACTTGAGTATTGAGAGTCATAACAACCCAATCTACCAAGAAAGCATAAAATAATTATATCTATTAGGTTTACACCTAGGTTAAGGTTACAACGAAAGGATTTTATCTATTTGATAAAACCTCAAAAAAACATTTCAATAGTTACTTATTTGCTAGCTTAGTCAAAATCATTAGTAGTTGTTTGGTAAAATTGATACACATTGTTGTTTGGAAGTTAAATTTAGTTATTTCAAGTTGCTCCCTTAAGTATTTACCTAAACACCCAATCTAAACTCCTCGTGAATTCGATCCCGACTCACGTTAGATTTTATTATTGTAATCACCATTTCATACTTCCTTTTTTTGGGTGTGAATTGGATGTGATCAATTAGCCATAGCTATCTCTTAGTAATATGATCTTTTATTTTCATCTTTATTGTTACATTGTGATGATTCTTTATTATATTATTCTATTCTCATATGCATGAGGTGAGGAGTTGGTTATTGTAGAGAGTTGAGGATTTTGGCACTCAGACGCTATGAGTGGATTAATAATGATTGTTGATTATTAAGTATAAAATCACCAACGTCTTGGATATGGATTCGTCCCTCTAGAGTTAGGTGATTACCCATGTTACTTTAGGTCCTGTAAGTGTAAGCAGCAGAAATTTTTGGTGCTTGATTTAGACATGTGGCCTATGTCAGGAACATGAATTTTGTGTTGTGAGGTATTGAGAAAGGATCTTGAGCATGCATTTATATACATATATACATACAGACATACAGGGGACTCATAAAGTATCTTTTACACAGCGTTTGGTTGATATACACCGTGTCTTTGTACGAGAATTGAAGTATTTGATATCTGATTCGATCTCTTTATCTGCAGGCATGTCTAAATTCTACATGAACGGTATTTCTGTCTTTCTTACCTATTTGATGATATCATGCTTTATTATGTGTCTTATATATTTTTTTCTCTGACTTTTGGACTAATAGTAAGTGATGTCGACCCCTCGCCACTACTTCTTCGAGGCTAGACTTCATACTTATTTAGTATTGGGGTTTTATACTCATACTACACTTTTGTACATTGTGTGCGTGATCTAAGGCAGGTATTGGATGTGCTTATTTGGTTGAGTAGGAGTTTTGTCGAAGACTTCATGGTGAGCTACCTGCTTGATTCAATCTGCAACATATGGAGTCCTCCCTTACTTTTCTATCTCTGTCTATGTATTTTCTTTTTCAGACATATGTTGTTATTCGATTGAGATTGCTTACTCTTACTAGATGCTCGTAATGATTGTGATACTAGGTTTTGGATATTGTGAGACAGTTGTGGTAATGTTTAGACCCTATCTTAGATGTTGTATTTATGTTATTGGTCTTTGTAACTTATTCCGAATTGTTATTTATATCATAAATATACTTAAGACTTAATAATATGCTTCTGTTAGTGTTGTTGAGTATTTGCTTGCCTAGCAAGCAGGTTAGGTGCCATTACGGCCTTCTGTGAGATTTTGAGTCGTGAAAAGTTGGTATCAAAGCTCTAGGTTCTAAGGGTCTCACAAGCCATAAGTAGGCCTATTAGAGTTTTGTGAATCAGTACCGAGATGTCAGTTTCTATCTGCGAGAGGCTATAGGGCTTTAGGAACTTCCTTTTTCTTATTCCTTGTTTTGCGTTAATTATTGCCTAAAATCTAAATATTGATCTTTTACTTTCTCACAGATGGTGAGAATGCACGCTTCAGCAGTAGTAGGTGCGGGAGAGGTAGCAGTACCAACTGTAGCTAGGAGAGAAAGGGGCTAAGGCAGGGCCATGACTCCTACCAGGCGTCGCATAGTCGAAACCAGGGGTAGAGCATCTACCAGAGCCCCTGGTTGCTCCAAGGCAGTTTCAGCTGACCCACCTGCGGATTAGGTGGAGGATCAATTTATGTATGATCATGTTGAGGCTCCAGTACCCGCTCAACATCCAGAGGGTTTTATTGTGGCACCAGTATTCCAGGAGGTTATGGCCAATATGGTCAATTTTATTGATGCATTGACTTAGGCTGAAGTAGTTCTAGTGGCCCCTGACACATCTCGAGTTGGAAGGGGAGCTTAGTCCCCTGCCACTTGTACTCTGGAGAAGGTAGTGGTTATGTTTAAGTCACTGGGAGTATTACCATTTGGTGGTGAGAAACCTGTTGTGGCAGCTAGACCTAAGATTATGCCTACTATTTCTGCTGAGGAGCAGAAGAGGATGGAGAGGTTCTAGAAGTTACATCCTCCACACTTTCAGGGTGGTTCTTCAGAGGATGCCCATAATTTTCTTGACAGATGTCATCAAGTGCTTCACAATTTGGGCTTGGTAGAGGGGTGGAATTCACTACATTTTAGCTGAGAAGGGTTGTCAGGAGGTGGTGACAGATTAATGAGCTAGGCAAACCAACATATGCATCTCCTCTTACTTTGAATCAGTTCTCTCACTTGTTCCTTGAGAGGTACATCCTATTCACCAAGAGGGATGAGTTGAGAGGTTAGTTCGAGCATCTTCAGTAGAATCATATGTCTGTGATCGAATATGAGGCGATATTCACAGACTTGTCTTGTCATGGTGCTTTTTTGATCCTTACCGAGGCAGTGAAGGTGAGGTGATTCATTGAGGGTTTGACTTATGGAATCAGGGTGGTTATGGTTCGAGTCTCAGAGATTAGGACTATTTTTCATTAGGCCATTGAAATAGCTGAGAGGATTGAGCGTATTCACGAACAGGGGAGAGAAGCTATGATGAGGGATAAGAGGCCTCGTCATTTTGGTGGTTTCAATGTTACCTCATCTAAAGTAGGGGTCAGTTTGTAGAGGCCGTCATGGTAGGCCAACTCACTTTGCACGGCATGGAGCCCGTGGTGCATTGGCTCGATCATCTCTCAGTTGTCATGACCCAAAATCCACTATAGGTCGTGATGGCACCTAACGCCGCCGTCAGGCAAGCCAAAGTTAATTTATCAACTTATTTACTCATTTTATTACCTTCAAGATCATAATATCCATTACTTAAATAGTATATAACAGAATTACAAGGCAAAAAGATAATAACTACGTGAACTACAATAACGAACAACCAGTAGGAACCCCCAAAACCCAGTGTCACAAGTGCATGAGCATTTTTATAAGGAGTACAATAGCATTATAACACCTGTCCTCAATGTAGTAAGACAGAATAAAATAAACAGTACAATGGAGACTCGGTAGACGGCGATGCGTAGCCTGGAATGTAGCTCACATAAAGTCTCCTCCACAGGTGCGCTTACGCGTCAAGTTGATCATCAAATGAACCTGTCAGATCCTGCACATTTAGTGCAGAAGTGCAGCATGAGTACGTAAATCAACGCGTACCCAGTAAGTATCTAGCCTAACTCCGGAAAACTAGTGACGAGGGGTCGACATCAACACTTACTAAAGGTCCAATAAAACAATGTAATAAAACATGAGCAGATATGAAGCATAGACAATGATGGGGTAAATCTATAAGTTACATAATCTTTCAATTACTTCTTTTAAAGAAAGATTTTCTAAATCTTGTATTCTACCTTAACAGCTCAGAAAATGTCAAGTGTCATTATCAAATAAATAAGGAGTACCATATAAATGCCGGGCATCAATAGAGAGATTAGCTCGTGAATATTCAAACTACTAGCGATATAACGCACGATTCTGCCGAGGTCGTTCAGCCCAATTCGGAATAATGTGTACACTGCCAAGGGTCATGCGACACGAACCCGCTCCATTAGACAAAGGAAGATAGTTATCGAATTACGAGATACGTGTTTACAATACAGTACATGAGCTATAATCTTTACGCTTCTCAAATAACTCGCCCACAATTCAAAGAGTTAGGGCTCGGCCTATTATACATACATTTATTTCTAAATGAAATTCAGTTATAACTTTAATTAATTAAGTCAGCAGAATGAGTTCAAATAATTCAAATATTACAGGATAATATCCTAAGTCTACCCGGACATAAACATGCTTTAGCTACATACGAATTGTCACCTCGTGCGTACGTAGCACCCACAACTAGTTGCACATAACAACAAATATCACCTAGGGGTAGTTTCCCCCTCACAAGGTTAAACAGAGAGTTACCTCACTCTGAAGTTCCATAACCAGCTCTAAAGCCTCTCTAACACCTCAACCCTATGCCCATCGATCCAAAACTAGTCAAACAAGGTGCAAACCAATCAAAATATACTCTAATACCCATAATTAATCAATTTGAACTATTCTCAACTCCGCTCGAAAAGTCGATAAAGTCAACTCTTGGGCCCACGTGCCCGGATTCCAAAATTTTTTGAAGATAAGCCTTACCCATAACATTACTAACTCAAATATATAATTTATTCTTAATTCCATTTTCAAAATCGTGGTCAAAATCCAAAATTATCAATTCTAGGTTTTCTACCAAAATCCCATAATTTTTCTCCTTAAATGCACATATAAACATTACTTTTAGCTCACAACAAGTGGGAAATTACTTACCTTGTTTTATATGATGAGAACTCCTTAAAATCGCCCAAGAACCGAGCTCCAAAAATCCCAAATGAAAATGATGAAATGACCAAGTTTGTTCCCTTTATGTTCTGCCTTGTTTTCGCTTCTGCGGACATATTTGCACATTTGCGGCCTCTTTTTTATGAGTTAAACTACGCATTTGCGGAGTACACTGACCAGCCTAGACCTCGCATCTGCGGAAGCATTTTTGCTTCTGCGCAGGCGCTTCTGCGATGGCCAATCGCACATCTGCGGACCAGCCGCTTCTGCGTCCTCTTTTCTCGCTTCTGAGAATCCCCAGGTGTGGGAATTTCTTCGCACCTGAGGCCACTGCCTTGACTCTCCCCATTTCGCTTCTGCGAGCTCGACCTCGCTTCTACAATATCGCTTCTGCGACCAAGACATCGCAGAAGTGATCATACCAGCTGCTGCCTAGCTTCAACATTTCTTATGTCCAAAAATTAATCCATTAACCATCCGGAATTCACCCTAGGCCTTCGGGACCTTAACCAAATATACCAACACGTCCCAAAATACTATACGAACTTAGTCAAGCCTTCAAATCAGATCAAACAATGCTAAAACCACAAATTGCACCCCAATTCAAGCTTAATGATCTTTAGAACTTCAAACTTCTACATTTGACGCCGAAACCTATCAAATCAAGTCCAATTGACCTCAAATTTTGAACACAAGTCATAATTGACATTATGAGCCTACTTCAACTTCCGGAATCGGAATCCGACCCCGATATCAAAGGCCCACTCTAAGTCAAACTTTCCAAAATTATCCAATTTCCAACTTTCGCTAATTGACGCCGAAATGACCTACAGATCCAAATCGACATCCGGATACGCTCCTAAGACCAAAATCGTCTTACGAGCATATTGGAACCTTCAAATTCCGATTCTATTGCTCAAAAGTCAAACCTTACTCAATTCTTCCAACTTAAAGCTTCCGAAATTAGAATTTTCTTTCCAAATCAACTCCAAAATTCCCGAAATTCAATTCCGACCAAGGCCTCAAACCACGCGCTAGCGCTCAAAATGACCGGTCGGATCGTTACATTATCCCCTACTTAAACATATATTCATCTTCGAACGTGCTAAGGACTGCTCCGGAGTTGTCCAAAATCACTGTTTAACACCTTGTGCACCTACACGTGCCACCACAATCCAGTTGAACACATTAGCTCAAGTCAGACTGAAGATCCTCCCTTTTATTTAGTCAATAAACCTTAGGACCAAATTCCAACCTCCGAATTTCTTTACAGGTCCTGATTCTAACATACGAACATCGTACCAATCACCACACACTGTACCAAAACCTGATCATGCACCTATGCTGAAATCACACCATGCACCACATAAGTCGGTTGCCTATAATAACATTCTCCGACCACGGTAGCTGTAATTTCACGAATCTGATGCTTGCAATGCATCTCACGACGCATATGAATCCTGTTCCAACCCTCGAAATACTGCTACGACGAAAGAGATGTGTGAAAACTCATAACCACCTGCTGAATCAATAATTCATAGAGTCTGTCCTCCTGACAGGAACCATTACCTTATTCTGAACTGAATAACGATATTTTCTCTTTAATATACCTTATATAAATCTGATTTCACTAATTCCTGGTCCAGTAATCTCGTCTCACCCCATACAAACTGCTCAGGCAATGAGTCGCCTCAAACACTGACCAAGATCTTATGCAGCACCATCAAAGAGCCATCAAGCTACCATTCGAATATAACTCATAAGGAAGAACAAACTTCCGACAGGGAATTACCTAGCCTATGTAACGAATAAAACGGTTGAATAGATGCTATGAACCTACCTCAGTGATGAAAAACAAGGCACACGAAATAAGTGTAAGGAACTATGCTCAACATCTCACTGTTGCAGTGTGCAACCCGATCCACATAACATGCCCATGGCGGCGTGCCAGCCGGTCAAGACAATATACTTGTGGCGGCACATAACATCAAGAAGAAAACACACACATCAAGTCGTAACGCTTATACTAATGAAATGCCCGAATATCGACCACAAGCACGCCAAGTGCATAATATGAATCTTGGGGAGACGGATAGCGTCATACGCTACGAAACCCAAGCACAACTAAGGTGCAATGATGACTTGCATCTCGAGAGCCATCCTACTCACATAACACCTCAAGCTACACGGGACCTCAACATGTGTGCAAATAATCAAGTCGTCTCACCACCCATATGGCACAATAGAGATTTACATGGAATAGCTGATGACGGGAATAACATCCAATGCCCGACGATTCCTTCGTACGAAATGCTATGACAAACGAACACATCCGACCTGACGTAGAGCACACACACTCACACTAGACCCCACCAACGGACCTCACACTGATTCTGATCATACCATACTGGGCCAATAACCTTCCAAAGAACCACAATGGCCCTATTCGTGACACATAAGAACAACCGTCAAATCCAAAACAAACTCACACGGTCCGCAGCCCAAGAGACAGGATGTCTCTCAGGCATAAACTCTCGCATTTGTGATACTACCATAACCTACATCCTTGGTTTTAATCTTTAACAATCAAGTGACAAACATGCCACACTTATACAAATCTCCTCGTTGGGTACACTCCCACGACCTTCCACTAAGGTAGCAAAGTCTGCACATCCATACCACCAACCGTACTAATTCCGTAAGGCAAATCACAATCCACAAATCAATACATAATGCCTCTTCCACAGAACACCATTCTCAGGCAACAATAAGATAACTCCAACTTACTCTAAACATCTGAATTCTTCCCTGCTCATCCGAGCTCGTGACATTCTTATCAACACCGAACCGTAACCTTGATCCTCAACTTCCAATTCCCATACCGCTCACTGCACCCATCATGCCGCTATACGAGAGTACAAGATTCATCATAACCCCTGAACTACTAGTAGAAAAAACTTCATTGTCCAGAAATCTTTTACTTAACTCATTTTAGAAGAATCAATGCAACACGCAACTGAATTCCCAAACCACAGAAAATACAAACCTCAAATCGTGATCTGAACCACCATGACTCTTCTGGAATCCATTTACACAACAAGGAAATTTGAATCAAATACCTCCCAAATCAATCAAGTTATGGGGGTATCAAGCCCGCACGTACGTCCACAAGCCACATGTATGACTTCACACGCCGAAGGAACTGATTGTTGCCACAATCATGCCGACTCAACCATTACTAACCGACCCAACTTCTCTCGATTTACCCTTGACCTGACTTAGAAATATAATAGCTCCATTCACACATAATGAACTCAATCAACACTCATCCCGAGTGACCTGAATCGCGAGACCATATCGTCTCAATACATGTGAATCATCTCATACCTCCTTACACGCACAATAGCATCTTTAACTGAACACCCATTCTGCAAGACCTTCCGCGAATCCAAAGCTATCTCTTCCTTCCTCCAATACTGCACCGTATACTCGATGATAACATAGAAAATTCCATGTCCCATCGTAATCCACTGTGAAAACTCGATCCTTAACCATACAACAGGCCTAAAATCCTTAGGCACTGTAATTCAATTCTCGAACCCACTAGGACCGTTGTTGAGAGTCACCCGCTCTGACCTGATCCCGAATATAACCAAACTTCAATGCTCGGCTGGCACATGAACACACCCCCAAAGAGGCAACCGGAAAAATTCTTTTCCTTGTACATTACATCCACAAGAAGCATAAACTCTGGGTCTTCCCAAAACCTGCACCTCAATCGATAAGGCGAAGTATAGCACACATTCATCAAGTTCTTTGCTGAATTTCCCCTGATGGTTCCTTTTCTTAGTCATAAATAATCCACCAATGCACGATAACCAGAAACCGCACAAGCAGACAACCACGCAATCCACTCGTAGACGGTGGGGCTAACCCACTTAGCTTTAAGCTACCATCACATAATGTCGAGCCCACAATGATTCCTCCTTCTCATTTACCATGATCCCATAACCCGCCAAATTTCTCGAAGTCTTTTGTTAAGATTTTCATGAACATTCTGAATTATCAGTCACAATCACATATTCGACCTCTTACTGGTAGCAAGTAGTATTCTTTGCAGAAGCTTCATCAACATCACGCAACCTCTAACCTGCTCACAGGAGATAACCCACATGTGGAATTTCTTACCGACGTCTTCCAACGACATTGTACTGGGCACAACCACCACGAAATCAGTAAACTCTCTTGAGCCCAAGCTTTCCCACCAACTGTACAAGTTCGTTCATTCCCCATTTACATCAACTAAAAGTGCTAGAACACATCCCAAACTCGAAGTCATGTTGTATCCGAAATGATAATCAAATCTTCACACCCCTCTTTATTTCAAGCGAACTCCTTTCCACCATGTTTAATCTTTCTCCGTAGAGTAACCACCATTCTAATTATAATCCGTGGACCTAGTTACTTTCCACCATGCCTCTCAAATTGCTCTAATCTTTTTCAAGGTACGTGACTATCCTACCACATAATCCATATGCTACTCTACCACTCCCACTTCAGTCAAACCATCTCCTTTAAGCAACTTCTCGACCTCCATTTCTCATGCCTGACCTATTAGTAATTCATCCGCCGCGAGACACCTCCGACCATGTCCTTCCTCATACTTCGCCGCCCAAATATTGCCTCAAATCAAATCCATACCTATATTACCGGAACTAAGGAATTGCTACCAACTCTACACCTCCTAGAAGATCATCTTCCTTGAGCTATCAACATTACAAATACCAATTCAATTCTGAACCGCTGCACACCACTATCCTTGGCAACCGCCCTTCAGGCATTCACAACACCCTGCCCCGAAGGCAAAATCCAAGAAGACCATAACATCGGTGGACTATAATGCGTTCAAACAAGGATGGCGACACTGCATCACGATGAAAATTCCACCACGCTCAAAATATCAAGTCTCGTTACTTCATCAACCAAACCTGGACATATATAGTCCGATTGCCTTTCCTCCGCTGGATTAAATGTTGAACCCCTTAATCATGCACTGAGAAATCCTCTCTTCAAGCCATTCACTACCTCAACACATAAACGAGCACCTTACCATTAAACCAACATTATGCGATAATAATGCATAGACATCGTAGCAATCCGTGCACAGTCTCGAAACCATAGAAAATACATATACTGAGCTGGAACAAAAGAACATCCTTCTGTAAGGCGACGATAATAGCATGCCCGAACACGCAGGGAAACATCTTGCACCACGACTGCAGTACCACTACAACTCCTCGAAGCCCAATTGATAACAAGTGCTTCACGTCACATAAGATTGAGTAGGATGAAAATAAAGGAACAAGCCTCAATGGGATCAAACCGTACGATGAGAAAATCAAGAAGGGAAATTCTCCTAACAACCCTGTAGCCTCTTGAAAATAAGTACAAACGTGTTTGTATCGATCCGCAAGACTCTACTAGACTTGCTCATGACTCGTAAGACCTAAGCAAACCTAACGCTCTGATACCAAGCTGTCACGACCCAAAATCCACTATAGGTCGTGACGGCGCCTAACGACGCCGTCAGGTAAGCCAACGTTAATTTATCAATTTATTTACTCATTTGATTTCTTTTGAGATTATAATCTCCATTACTTAAAAAGCATAGAATGGAATTAAAAGGTAAAAAAAATAATAACTACGTGAACTACGATAACGAACAACCAGTAGGAACCATCAAAATCTGGTGTCACAAGTGCATGAGCATGTTTCTAAGGAGTACAATAGCATTACAACACCTGTCCCAAATGTACTAAGACAGAATAAAATAAATAGCACAATAGAGACTCGATGGACGGCGATGCGTAGCCTAGAATGCAGCTCACATAAAGTCTCCTCCACAAGTGCGTCTACGCGCCAAGGTGATCATCAAATAAACCTGTCAGATCCTACACATTCAGTGCAGAAGTGCAGCATGAGTACGTAAATCAACGCGTACCCAGTAAGTATCTAGCCTAACCCCGGAGAAGTAGTGACGAGGGGTCGACATTGACACTTACTAATGGTCCAATAAAACCATGTATTAAAACATGAGCAGATATGAAGCATACGGCAATGACGGGGTAAATTTGTAAGTTACATAATCTTTCAATTACTTCTTTTAAAGCAATAATTTCTAAATATTGTATTCTTCCTTAATAGATCAGGAAATATCAAGTGTCATTATCAAATAAATAAGGAGTACCATATAAATACCATGCATCAGTGGATAAATTAGCTCGTGAATATTCAGACTACTAGCTATATACGCACGATTCTGCCGAGGTCGTTCGGCCCGATCCAGAATAGTGTGTACACTACCGAGGGTCGTGCGCCACGAACCATAGATGCATCTATATACTATCGAGGCATTCATCCCGTTCCACAAGAAAAATGAAGGTAGTTAATGAATTACGAGGCACGTGTTTACAATACAGTACATGAGCACATAACGAATATAATCTGTACGCTTCTCAAATAACTCGCCCACAACTCAAAGAGTTAGGTCTCGGCCTATTATACATACATTTATTTCTAAATCAAATTCAGTTATAACTACAATTAATTAAGCCAGCAGAATGAGTTCAAATAATTCAAATATTATAGGATAAGATCCTAAGTCTACCGGACATAAACATGCTTTAGCTACGTATGGACTCTCGTCACCTCGTGCGTATGTAGCACCCACAACTAGTTGCACATAACAACAAATATCACCTAGGGGGTATTTTTCCTCTCACAAGGTTAGACAGGAGACTTACCTCACTCCTAAGTTCCATAACCGGCTCCAAAGCCTCTCTAAACACCTCAACCCGATGCCCGTCGATCTAAAACTAGTCAAACAAGGTGCAAACCAACCAAAATATATTGTAACACCCATAATTAATCAATTTAAACAATTCCCAACTCTGCTCGAAAAGTCGATAAAGTCAACCCTCGGGCCCACGTGCTCGGATTATGAAAATTTTTGAATATAAACCATACCAATAATAGTACTAACTCAAATATATAATTTATTCTTAATTGCATTTCAAAAATCATGGTCAAAATCCAAAAATATCAATTCTAGATTTTCTACCAAAATCCCACAATTTTCCTAACTTTCCTCTTTAAATCCATATATAAACCTTACATTTA
Organism: Nicotiana obtusifolia; assembly: GCA_002018475.1. Lineage (NCBI taxonomy): Eukaryota > Viridiplantae > Streptophyta > Magnoliopsida > Solanales > Solanaceae > Nicotiana > Nicotiana obtusifolia. Next base: position 77,265 of record MCJB01004036.1, read on the forward strand.
GCTCACAACAAGTGAGAAATTACTTACCTTGTATTAAATGATGAAAACTCCTCAAAATCGCCAAAGAACCGAGCTCCAAAAATCCCAAATGAAAATGATGAAATGACCGAGTTTGATCCCCTTATATTCTGCCCAGTTTTCGCTTCTGCGGACATATTTGCGCATTTGCGGCCTCGCTTTTGTTAGCCAAAATGCGCATCTACGGAGTACACTGCCCAACTGAGACCTCGCATTTGCGGAAGCATTTTCGCTTTTGCGTAGGCGCTTCTGCGATGGCCAATCGCACATCTGCGAACCAGCCACTTCTGCGTCCTTATTTCTTGCTTATGTAATTCCGCGTGTGCGGAAATTTCTTCGCACCTGTGACCGCTGCCTTGACCCTCCCCATTTCGCTTCTGTGATGTCGCTTCTGTGACCAAGACATCGTAGAAGTAATCACACCAGCTGCAGCCCAGCTTTAGCATTTCTTAAGTCCAAAAATCAATCTGTTAACCATCCGGATTTCAGCCGAGGCCCTCGGGACCTTCATCAAATATACCAAAACATCCCAAAATACAATACAAACTTAGTCGAGCCTTCAAATCACATCAAACAATGCTAAAACCACGAATCGCACCCCAATTCAAGCTTAATGAACTTTAGAACTTCAAACTTCTACATTCGACACCGAAACCTATTAAATCAAGTCCGATTGACCTCAAATTTTGCACACAAGTCATAATTGACATTACGGGCCTACTCCCACTTTTGAAATTGGAATCTGACCCCGATATCTAAAGTCCACTTCCTGTCAAACTTTCCAAAATCATCTAATTTCCAACTTTCGTCAATATACACCGAAATAACCTATGGATCTCCAAATAGACATCCGGACACGCTCCTAAGACCAAACTCATCATTCAAACCTGTTAGAACCTTCAAATTTTGATTTCGAAATCATTTTCTCAAAATTCAAACCTTAGTCAATTCTTCCAACTTAAAGCTTCCGAAATTAGGATTTTCTTTTCAAATCAACTCCAAACTTCCCTAAATTCAATTACGACCACGTGTACAAGTCATAATACCTGAAATAAAGCTACCAAAGGCCTCAAACCGCCACAATGCGCTAGCACCCAAAACGATCGGTCGGATCGTTACATCAGCACTCCAATTTAATCATCTTTTTGTTCTCTTCTGGTGAGTTTGTACAGTACTCTGTCTATTCAAAGTTCTTTCAGTGGGTATGCGCATCATCATGGTAGTTTCATCTTAGCAACCTTTGTCATCCAGGGTTCATTTTGAGTGCGGAGAGTTCGGCCACATGAGGAAGTATTTCGCTAGGCTTGGGAGAGGCACAGCTTTGCAGAGCCCCCAGCTACTGGTTCCTACACCAATTGTATTACCCCTGCCTAGTCAGTTAGAGGAGGACATTAGTGAGAGGTTGCCCTAGATGAGAGGGTCAGGTTGGTAGAGGCTCGACCACTAGCGATCAATCCCGATGCTATGTTTTTTTAGGTAGACCCGAGGCAGTGGCCTTAGATGATGCGATTATAGATATATTTTAGATCTATCATAGCTATGATTTTTGTTGTTTGAATTGGGATCTAATTATTCATATTTGTCTTTAAATTTTCTCCTTATTTGGATTTGCTTCATGGTTCTCCTGATATTCATGTTCATGTATCTACACTTATTGCTGACTCTACTGTGGTGGATCGTGTATTTTGGTCTTGTGTGGTTACTATTGGGGGTTATGAGCCTAGGGTTGTTCTTCTATTACTGAATATGGTAGATTTGATGTGATTTTGGGTGTGAATTAGCTGTCTCTGTATCATTTTATTCTTGATTGTCATGCTAAGGCTGTAACGTTAGCTATGCCTGAAGTACCAAGGTTAGAATAAAGGGGTTCTCTTGTCATACCTCTAGTAGGGTGATTTTAGTTTTGAAGGCTCAATGGATGGTTGAGAAGGTGTGTTTGGCGTATCTGGGTTTTGTTAGGGATAGTAATGCCGAGGCTCCTACTGTTGATTCAGTCATTATAGTGAGGTAGTTTCCACATGTATTTCCTATAGACTTACCGGGCATGCCACCTGATAGGGATATTGATTTTGGTATTGACTTGGTGCCAGGCACTCAGCCCATATCTATTCTACCGTATTGCCTGGTAAAGTTGCTGGATAAAGGATTTATCGGTCCTAGTGCATCTCCATGGGATGCACCGGTTCTATTTGTGAAGAAGAAAAATAATTCTTTGAGGATGTGTATTGATTACAGGCGGTTGAATAAGGTCACTATCAAGAACAAGTATCCATTGCCTCATATTGATGATTCGTTTGATCAACTTCAGGATGCGAGGGTGTTCTTGAAGATTGATTTGATATCAGGTTATCAGTTGAAGATTAGGACTTCTGACATTTTTAAGACAACTTTAGTACTTGCTATAAATATGAGTTCTTGTTGATGTCTTTTGGTTTGACTAATGCTCCAACAGCTACTTGGATTTTATGAACAATTTGTTTTAGCCATACTTGGATTCCTTTATCATTTTGTTCTTGATGACATTTTGGTATATTTCCGTAGTGGAGAGAAGCATGAGAAACATTTGAGGGTTATGCTTTAGATTCTAAGGGAGAAGAAATTGTATGCTAAGTTCTCCAAGTGCGAGTTTCGGTTAGATTCAGCGGTGTTCTTAGGCCATGTGGTGCTTGGTGATGGTATCAAGGTCAATCAGAAGAAGATTGAGGCGGTTCAGGATTGGCCTAGACCTTCTATTGCTACAAAGATCAGGAGTTTCTTGGGTTTGGTAGGCTACTGTCATCGCTTCGTAGAGGGTTTTTTATTTATTGCAGCTCTGTTGACCAAGTTAACTCAGAAGGGTGCTCCATTCAGATGGTCTGATGAGTGTAAAGAGAGCTTTCAGAAGCTCAAGATTGCTTTCAGTATAGCTTCAAATTTGGTATTTTCCTCAGAATCAGGGATGTATACTGTCTTTTGTGATGCTTCATGTGTTGGCCTTTGTTGTGTATTGATGTAGGAGGGTAGGGCGATTGCCTATGCATTACACTAGTTGAAGGTCCATGATAAGAGTTATCCGGTTCATGATCTGGAGTTATAAGCTATTGTGCTTACGCTCGAGATTTGGAGGCATTACTTATATGGTGTGTCATGTGAGATTTATACTGATCGTAGGAGTCTTCAACATCTGTTCAAGTAGAAAGATTTGTATTTGAGGCAGTAGAGGTGGTTGGTATTGTTAAAGGATTATGATATCACTATATTATATCATCCGAGTAAGGCAAATATGGTAGCGGATGCTTTGAGTTGGAAGGCAGAGAGTATGGAGAGTTTGAAATTTATTTCAGCTGTGGGGAGACCTTTTGCTATAGATGTTCAGACTTAGGCTAACAGATTTGTGACATTGGATATTTCTGAGCCTAATAGAGTTCTTGCTTGTGTTATCGCACAGTCGTCCTTGTTTGAGCCGTTAAGGCTCGTCGGTATGATGATCCCCATTTGCTTGTCCTTAAGGACACGATGTTGCGAGGTGGTGCTAAGGAGGTGGTCATTGGAGATGATGATATGTCGCGACTGCAGGGTCGAATTTGTGTTTCTAATATGGATGGTTTGAGGGGGTTGATTCTGGAGAAGGCTCATAGTTCGCAGTATTCCATTCATCCAGGTGCTACAAATTTGTATCGTGATTTGAAGAAGCATTATTTTTGGCGGAGGAAGAAGAAGGACATTGTTGAGCATGTTTTGCGGTGTTTGAATAGTTCGTACGTCAAGTATGAGAATCAGAAACTAGGTGGTTTGACTTAGATATTGGTTATACTGGAGTGAAAGTGGAGCACATTACCATGGATTTTGTGGTAGGATTTCCATGGACTTTGAGGAGATTTAGCGTTGTTTGGGTCATTGTGGATACATTGAACAAATATGTGTATTTCATACGGTAATGACTTCTTACATTTCAGAGATATTGGCTCAGATCTACATTAGAGAGATTTTCTGATTGCATGGAGTGCATTTCGATCATCTCGGATCGGGCACTTAGTTCACATAGCACATTTGGATAGCTGTTCAGCGAGAATTGGGCATGTAGGTGGATCTTAGTGTTGCATTTCACCCACAGACGGATGGACAGTTCGAGTGGGCTATTCATATCCTTGAGGATATGTTTAGAGCATATGTTATTGATTTCGGGAGGCCAATGGGATCCGTTTCTACCATTAGAGGAGTTTGCATACAACAACAACTACTAGTCCAGTATCCATATGGCTCCGTATGAGGCCTTATATAGGAGGCCGTGTCATTCTCTGATTGGTTTATTTGACCCTGGTGAGGCTAGGTTATTGGGTACAGACTTGGTTCTGATGCTTTAGAGACGGTGAATTATACTCGGGAGTTGCTTCATATAGCACAACCTAGGTAGAATAGTTATGCTAATAGAAGGTTCATGATGTGGGTTTCATGGAGGGAGAGAAGGTTCTCCATAAAGTTTCACCTATAAAGGGAGTGATTAGATTTGAGAAGAAAGTCAGATTGAGCCCTAGGTATATTGGCTCGTTTGAGGTTTTGGAAAGAGTTGGTGAGGTGGCTTACAGGCTTGCTTTGCCACCCAGCTTGTTGGTAGTTCGTCCGAGTATTTTATGTTTCCATGCTTCGGAAGTATTATAAAGACAAATCACATGTGATAGCTTTCAGTTGGTACAGTTGGATGAGAACTTGGCTTATGATGAAGATTCGCTGGCTATTTTGGACAAACAGGTTCGGAACTTGAGATCGAAAGAGGTTGCATAAGTGAAGGTTTAGTGGAGGGTCAATCGGTCAAGGAAGTGTAACGATATGGCCGTTCGTTTTGTATATTTGAGCCCCACTTCTCTATTTGATATTTTCTGTATGCTTGTTCGTGTTTTGTGATTCGCGGAGATGGTTGGTTTGGTTTTGAGGAGGTTTTGGAATGAATTAGAATATTTAGTTCCTTTGTTGGAGGATTAAGTTAAAAGAGTTGAGCAAGGTTTTTCTTTTATGTAAACAAACTCGAATTGGTGAATTTTAGGTCCTAGTAGGTTCGTATGGTAATTTGGACTTAGGCGTATGTCCAAATTTGATTTAGAGGTTCCTAGGATGTTTTGGCTCTAATTTCAGCTGAAAGTTGGCAATTTAAAGGTTTGGAAAGTTCATAGGTTTGATAGGGGGTTGACTTTGATGATATCAGGTTCGGGTTGTTGTTCCGGACCTTGGCTCGGATTTTGACCATGTGTGGCCTGGTTGAATTTTGTTGAATTTTTGGGAACTAAATAAGATTAAAGCTTTATTGTTTATATTTGATTCATATGGCTTTGTTTGACGATATTGAGTTGTTTTTGGCTAGAACCGAGCTGGTTGGAGGTGACTTCTAAGGGGAAGGCATTTATGGAGTATTAATTTGGCCTGATTGAGATATGTATCTTGCCTAATATTCTATGAGGAAATAACCCTTAGGATTGGACCTTATTTGTCTGATTGTAATGTGTGTAAAGCAATGTATATGCGAGGTGACGAGCGTATATGCGAATGCTATGTATGAAAAATGACCGGATTAGACTCTAGGCTTCTATTATGCCTTAATTTGAGTGTGCGCTCTCTATTATACATGTGTAATACTTTGTTTGACTATATGAGCTTATCCTTTCATGCCAGAGATCATGTTTTAGGATTATCATCTTCTAATTAACCAAGATGGGCATTTATGGAATCATTGTTATACTGATTTAGCCGTAGTCATGTTTTACTTCTTAAGCACACATATGCATTTTTTTTTTTTTATTATTATTATTATTATTATTATTATTATTATTATTATTATTATTATGTCCTCATGCACCTTATTAATGACTTGTGAGCATATGTCTCTTTGATGATAAATTATTATCTTGAATTGTTATGATTATGACACATTTGGATATGTTGAGCCGATTAGTTTGTTATTGGAACAAGGTATCTTCCATGCGGGTATTGTGATGTGATGATGTTGTGGCACGTGGTCTTTGTCGTGCGATTATGATGATGCTGTTGATGTTGTGGCACGAGATCTTTATCGTGTGATTATTGTTATGGCATGAGGTCTTTACTGTACGCTTGTTGTTATGGCATGAGGTTTCTACCGTGCAGCATGTGGGTACGGATCCATCCCCCTAGGTCTCCCTCTTATGTTTCTTTCTTGATAGCATACATGCCGATTGTAGTACTTGGACTGAGGTTGATTGATTTTATTGTAGAGGTGATTGATGATCAGTTATGTGTAAGGGTGGAAGCTTGGCCATGCAATTGAATTCTTTATGCCTTGTTATGAATTTTATAAGCTTCTATGTTGAATTTTAACATGCTACTTTATGCCTCTGTTATTTGTTGATGACTCGATTGTCAAGATTGATTTACCTGTGTTGAGTTGATATCTCTTGATTTGTGAAGTTGATGATATTGCACCTCGTTATATTCTTGTTGCAAGTTATTGTGTGTGTGTGTGTGTGTGTATTGCACGGGTTCTTAATTAGTGAGTATCACACGACTTGAACCTCGTCACTACTTCACTGAGATTAGTATTGATACTTACTGAGTACATATTGTCCTGTACTCATACTACGCTTCTACACATTTTTGTGCAGATTCGGGTAGCAACAACAGGCCTCAGAGTGAGCATTTGTTGATCGAGAGGATTCAAGGTAGGTTGCATGACCGTCACAGACACTTGGAGTCCCTTTTCCCCATATTTCATACTGTTGTTATACTTTTAGATAGTATCGTACTATTGAGACATCTTATTATATTCAGTTATAGAGCTCATGACTCTGTACTACCTGATTTTGGGAGTTGGTATTATGTATCACTGTTTTGGCTATTGTGAAGCTTTATTCCGCTATTTATGTAATTCAGACACATTATATCTCATATTGTTGTTTTTATTTTCTTCTTGCATGTTGGCTTACCAAGTCTTGGAGTTTAGGTGCCATCACGACCTTTGCTGGGATTTTAGATCGTGACAAATTGATATCAAAGTCGTAGGTTCATAAGTTTTACGAGTCATGAGCAAGTCTAGTAGAGTCTTGCCGATCAGTACGTAGATGTTTATACTTATCTTCGAGAGGCTACCAGATTATTAGGAAACTTCACTTTCTTTCATTCTTCATCGTGCGGATTTGTGTATTCCGAAATTTTACCTTTTACCCTTCATTCACTCACGGATTGTGAGGACACATTCTACGGGAGTAGTCGAGCAGGCACTAATGCCCCTTGTTAGAGCCGCGAGAGGCCGGGGCCAGCGGTAGAGGCCGAGGTGGGGCACGCGCCGCAGCTAGAGGTTTTGCTATAGTAGCAATTAAGGAGCCACTAGTAGCTCTAGTTGAGGAGATATTCCTGATCATGTTGAGAAGGTAGGACCGGCTCAAGCAGTTAAGGGGCCTATTACTACACTGGGACTTCAGGAGACTTTGGCTCATATCATGTGCATGTTTGAGAGCTTGACTCATGCATGATTGATTTCGGTTGCACCAACTACTTCACAGGCTAAGGGAGGATCCCAGACTCCCGTAGCACATACACCAGAGCAACTAGCTCATGTTTATCAAAACCTGGTGTTCTGCCTGTATAGCTAGTCTTTGTAGTTCAGCCTGAGATAGGGCCAGTCTTGTCTGTTGAGGAGCAGAAGAAGATGGAGAGGTTTCAGAGACTTCATCCTCCCCAATTCAGTGGAGGTCCTTTTGAGAATGCATAGGGCTTCTTGGATCAATGTCATCGTATTTTGTGTACTTTGGATTTAGTAAAGTCAAACGAGATCAACTTTACCACCTTTCAGTTTTCAGGGCTAGCATAAATATGCTGGAAGACTTATGAGCTGAGCAGGCCAGCTAGCGTGGCACCGCTCGCATTGGCTCAGTGTTCAGTTCTTTTCCTGGAGGAATTTATCCCACAGACTCGCAGGGACGAGTTGTGTAGTGAGTTTGAGAATTTGCGCTAGAATAGTATGACTGTGACCTGATATGCTATAAGGTTACAGAGTTATCACACTATGCATCTCTTCTGGTTTCTTCTGGGAGGGAGCGTATCTGTAAATTTGTTGAGAAACTTACCTACAGCCTTAGGTTCGGGATGACACAAGAGATGGAGACTGAGACTAACTTTTACCGGGTTGTGGAGATTTCTAGGAGGCTAGAGCGTATCCGCAGGCAGGAGAGGAAGGATAAGGATATTTAAAAGCCTCGTGGTTTTGGAGGATTTTGTGGTGCCTACTCTAGGGGAAATAGTCGATAGGATAGGGGTCATTTCAGTCGACAAGTTCAGTCAGCACTTCAGGTTTCATATGGTGCTCCAGCTAGCCATATATTTCAGAGCACACGGACCGGACAGTTATCTTTCAGTGCACCTCCCACACAGAGTTCTCACAATGGTTATTCCAAACGTCTGGGGCATACACAGTTCCAACAGCCACGTCTACAGAGAGCTTGTTATTATTGTGGTGTTGTGGGGCACATGCCGAGAGATTGTCCTAGGCTTTGGATGAGTGTACCTCAGCAGGGTACCCAGGCTATGATTTCCGCTCCAGGTGCTACACCACTTGCACAACCAACTAGAGGTGGGGGAGAGGCGAGTAAAGGTCGTCGTAGAGACGGTGAGGCCCATTGGTATGCTTTCCTTGGTAGGATTGAGGCAGTCGTATCAGATGCAGCCATTACAAGTATGTTCAGGTCTGTTATAGAGATGCTTCAGTATTACTCGATCCAGGTTCTACTTATTCGTATGTTTCACCCTACTTTGCATCATATTTGGATATGTCTCGTGATTCTCTAGGTACTCCAATTTATGTGTCTACACCTATTAGAGATTTTACTGTGGTGTATCGTGTCTACCGTTCTTATGTGGTTACTATTGGGGACTATGCGACTAGGATTGATCTTTTGTTGCTTAATATGATGGAATTTGATGTGATTTTGGGTATGGATTGGCTATCATCATACCATGATATTCTTGATTGTCACGCTAAGGTCGTGATGTAGGCTGTGCCGGGATTGCCAGGGTTGGAATGTAGAGGTTTGCTTGGTCACATTACTAGTAGGGTGGTTTCCTTTCTGAAGGCTCAACGGATGGTCGAGAAGGGATGTTTGGCGTACTTAGACTTTGTTAGAGATGTTAGTGATGATGCTTCTACAGTTGATTCAGTCCTCGCGGTGAGGGAGTTTCCAAATGTATTTCGAGAGGAATTATCGGACATGCCACCCTATAGGGATATTGACTTTGATATTGATTTGGCACCGGGCCATCAGCCCATATCTATTACACTGTATCATATGGCTCCAGCATAGTTGAAAGAATTAAAGGAACAGTTGCGAGAATTACTAGATAAGGGGTTCATCAGGCCGTGTTTCTCCTTGGGGTGCACCATTATTATTTGTGAAGAATAAGGACGGTTCCATGACAATGTGTATTGATTATAGGCAATTGAATAAGGTTACCACTAAGAATAAGTATCCACTGTCGTGCATTTATGACTTTTTTGATCAGCTTCGAAGTGCTAAGGTATTTTCAAAGATTGACCTGAGATCGAGGTACCATCAGTTGAAGATCACGGCTTCGGACATTCCTAAGACGACTTTCAGGACCCATTATGGGCATTATAAGTTCTTGGTGATGTCTTTTGGTTTGACTAATGCTCCAGCAGCTTTCATACATTTGATAAACAGTAATCTTCCAGTTTGCATTCTTTGTCATTATTTTTATTGATGAAATCTTGGTATACTCCCGTAGTAGGGAGGAGAACGAGCAGCATTTGAGGATGATGCTTCAGGTTCTGAGGGAGAAGAAGTTGTATGATAAGTTCTCCTAGTGTGAGTTCTGGTTGGATTCAGTGGCATTCTTGGGCCACATATTGTCTAGTGATAGATCAAGATGGATCCAAAGAAGATTAAAGCGTTTCAGAGTTGGCTCAGACCTTCTACGACCATGGAGACCAGGAGTTTTCTGGGTCTGGCTGGTTACTACCGTCGCTTTGTGAAGGGATTCTCGTCTTTCGCAACTTCATTGACCAAGCTGACTCAGAAGGGTTCTCCATTCAAATGGTCTAATGAGTGTGAAGAGAGCTTTCAGAAGCTCAAGACTGCTTTGACTACAGCTTGAATTTTGGCATTTCATTCAAGATCGGGGTTGTATACGGTCTATTACGATGATTCACGTGTTGGTCTTCGGTGTGTGTTGGGACAATGTGTGGGGTGTGGGGTGTGGGGGTGAGCGGATTTGGGTTTGGGGGTGGGGTGGGGGCTGATGAGGGTGGAAAAGGTTGAAAAAAAATTTTGAAAAATATTTTTCCTCTTGGTAGGGAAAATATTTTCCTCCAATTTGAGAAAAATAAGTTCATGAAGAAATGTTTTCTCAACATTTAAGCCAACCAAACATGAAAAAAATGAAAACATTTCCAAAAGATATTTTCCTTTGTACAAAACACACCTTAAATGTATGAAAATTTTACTGGTTGGTTAATTTGTTTAGAAAAATATTCCTGATGGGAAGCTTTGATTTATGGACAGAAGCAGATTAGAATCCCTACGTACCTAACATCTTCGGAAAAACCTTTTGCGCATAGTACATACCGAGTTCATAATGAACCAAAATATGCCAGTTAACCAAGGAGAAGTGTTAGAGATAAATAAGGAGCTTATGAATTATAATCCTGTCCCACATATAGTAAAAGGTTTAATGAATAACGTTTTTTAAGTTTGTCAATCCCAGATCGAGTCTCGTGGACACGCCAAGAAAACCTTCAGTCTTTTCTATCATAGTTACCTTTGGTTAAACTCTTTTCTTTTTTGTGGATAATACATCATCATAATTTGCTAATAGTAGTGACTATGAACAAAAAGAAAACATTCGCCATAAAAGGTAACTTTCGAGATGTGAAGACTTCCTTCGAATTAGCAAGAATACATAAAAGTAGGGGACGATGCATCAATTTTTCAGCTCTAAAGACTCCTTCACGTTTTAAAAATTAACGGTGAGCAAAATTCCACGCCCCATCCAATAATACAAAAAGCCACACCCTTCATGGTAGCGTGTATAATACACATACAACAGATTTTCAGGGGGTGAAGGAAAAGGTAATTGATTAGAAATATATTGACAAATTTTTATCATTCATGTTTTGCTTAATGTTACACCTCTCAAGTAATTCGCTTAGTATGTCAGATTCTTTTATTTTCTTAGTGGCCATCAGTGGTTCCATATCTGTCATTGTATTATAACTGGCTTTTATAAATTCATCATCGCGTCGAACATCCTTACCATACTCCATTTCCTCGCCTGCGTCAGTAGTTGTAGGAATTTCTTCACTAATTGAAGCCATACCTGGACGGGGTTGGAAAGCTCTTCCCTGTCCACTAAGCATTGCACATCTGGGAAGAGGCATCCGTCCAACTTCAACCATTTCATCAAGAGATGGATGTGACAAATGGTAATGTGATTGTCTAGTCTCTTCAAGTTCCACCGCTCCAACCGTTAAAGTAGAAAAATCATCCTGTATCAGGGTATACACTGAATAAGATGCGTCTCTGGCTAACTTCATCAACTGCCAAAAGAATACCCGTCGGAAAATCATAACCCAGTTTGGTACAATGTAGTAGCGGAAGTTCTGGAGTTGAAGCTGCACAAACTTCTGCAGCATAACAACGGCCTCCTTTGTTGCAAGTGGTAGTTCCATCAACCTGCTAATCTCTGTGAAGTACTTTATTAGACAACTTTGAAGTTGTAATATCTGGTGTTCGATGGCGATATCCACGTCGGAACCTCTATGTAACCAAGATATATCGTCTAGAAAAGATGGAAGTTTGCAGTCAGATATTGCACAGACAACTGGTTCAATTCTTGGAGCTAAGCTCCACCCCAGCCTTGGCAAGTGTTGGCTCACAGCTTTGTACTCAAGGCTAGATTCCTCCAGCAAACCTATTTCAGGACAGGGCCAACAGGTAGGATTTGCATGAGCTGCACCAGTGATTTCCCTCATTGACTGATCCAAGGACTCATTAAAGGCTGAAATACAGTGGTTTGGATCCACAGCATTAGTATTCATTTCACCAAGAACCCCAAGCAAAGAGTTCAAGTAGTAGAGAACCAGTTCTCGGGCTTTTACACATTGGAGAACTGGTTGTGGTGGTGATTCACTTGCTAACCACTTTAGTCCTCCTCTTAATTGCTCATCACTGAAAAACCCATTCAACTGTTCCATCTGCTGGTTTTTCAGGAAAACAACACTAAAGGAATGAAGTCTTGATTCACGGATTTCATGTAGCTCCAGTTCTTTTACTATAGTGGAAGGATCTGCATTTTCCTTGCACATGTCACTTAAGATCAAAAGGGGCAACTGAGAACCAGAAGGTACTTCCATTAACAGCTTATGAAGCTGATTTTTCTGAAGATCCCACGGGATGCCTTCTGACAACAGGAAGACAACAGCGCTTGCACCTGCTACTGTCTCATTCAGATTCTCAAAATTAGCACACTTGATAACTGATAAACAACAAATAAGGTCCTCAACTGATTGGTCAAGAAGCCAATTTCTCCAAACTGAGAGGCCCGGAGATGTGATCAGCAAATCATCTTCATTGTCTCTGGCAGGCATGAGCTTGGAAAGCAACCATGACTTAGCATTCAACTTCTCCAGACCATTTTCTCGGTTTAGATTGTTTACACTATCCTGACAACATATAATTACTTTCCAGCAGAGACATTTGGCAGCTGGATTTTGTTCATGGAGTGTGGTGGAAACTACATCTGAAACATTCAGCCTTGACCATGATCTTTCCTGAGTTTGGTACCATTTTGAGACAGCACAATCAATGTCGTACTCGATGGATGTTCTATGTTGCTAAAAAGAGGAGAAACAGTAGAAAATATCAGTGAAATTAAACTGGCCATAAAATTGCTCAAGGACGATGTATACTTTAAAGTGACACAAGATACGGAAACTTGTATGCGAGATGGCAAAATTCTTCAGTAGAATGCTTATTTGCACATCTGAATGGAACATCTCCAGGGTGGAGGAAGAAAACTCTGTTCCCTTTCCTCTCTTTTGCTCCCCGTGGATCAGGAGTAAAGAAATAAAAAATTCACAGTGTAGTAGAAAGTTGATGTTGTGCAGATGTCTTGGGATTTACAATAAAGATCCAAGATCGGAGTCAAAGAAAGATGCAATGAAGTTCAAAATTATTTGAGTTTATCTTGAAACTTATATGTCAACCTCGCCAAATAACCTGATAAACCACATGCTTTTGTGAAAGCATCTAATAAATGATAACAGTTTGCAAATCTTGAGATTTCCACAAAGCAATTCTGTTCGGGTGGCATTCTGTTGATTTTATCTTTTTATGTCTGTATTTATGCCTTGTGAGAGAGAGGCCTCTACCCTGGTATCAGGAGATTTGCTTGAAAATTTGGTGAGGAATAGATGTTGATGACGTCTCTTGTCTATGGCATTTGGTTGGGATTCAATTTATTCCAATAACTACCGTTGGCCTACTTTACGGTAATACTCTGCATTCTTCAAGCAATTCATACCTGATATGCCTTTTTGCATAAGGTATAAAAGTGTGTGTGTGTGCGTGGGGGGGGG
>MCJB01004036.1:90893-112537 GCA_002018475.1 Nicotiana obtusifolia
GGGGGGGGGGGGGGGGATGGATTACACCCAAATGGGTTGGAAATTTTTAGGGATATTTATATAGAGGAAATAAGGCAATAAGCATTCTGGTTGGGTTTGAAGGGAGGTACAGAAAAGTGTTAGCTTAGCATCAATAAGCTTTCTGTTACTTTAATCCAAAAAAGTTCAATGCAGGATAATCTAATATTCTTTTTATAGATTGAATAGAGTAATCCTAAAAACATATGAGCAGGATTAAAGTAACAGAAAGCTTATTGATGCTAAGCTAACTGTGTTGCAACTTGCAAGACCTGTTCCCTATTTTAATTTCTGCCCTCAAAAAGGATAAATCTGATAGTCCTCTAAACCATGAAGTGATAGATCTTACATATGAAGAAACCTAGAAAAGCTTTTTAACAAGATAAGATGATCCTGTAATAAGAGCCTATGCAGCAAGAAGCTAGTTTTATGTTCTGTGGAAGGAGCTAAAATATTTGGAACCATCAGACTTCCAAAATATAGAGGTAGCACAATAATACTGCCTCACTCGAAAATGACATGAGCTACATAAGCAACTTTTACCAGGATTGAGTATTTGCAGAGGTGCCTAGTTGGCTATTTCGGGACATTACAACAGTGATACCGAGTAGAAGGGAGGTACAGAAATGGGCAGAATTTACGTGGAAAATTCCGGCTGGTGTTAAATCAAAGAGTTGAATGGGGTGTTCTTTCTATTTGAGTTTCCATCCAGAGTAGAGGCTGGAAGAATAAAAATGGGATGCCGGAATTTCAAAGATCGAATACTTCATCTGGAGTGGTGGTCGCTGATCAGTACCTGCCACCAGAAAAATTGGTGTCCGAATCATGTATGGGTTAAATTATTGGTTTTTCCAACGCACTTATGGTCTGATAATGTTTTCAAGGAGATTGGTGAGACTGAGAGGTTTCTTAGAACTAGGTGAAAATACCAGAGCAAGATCTCATATGCTATGGGCCAGAATCTGCATACGCTACACAGGGGTCAACATTCCAGCAACACTGAAGCTTTTGGTAGATGATTTAGCTTTCATTGTACCGGTGTGGGTTGAATCCACGGTGTGGGTGGAAAGAATACATCGGAGTCTGTCGGATGGTTGCCGGAGAAAAGTGAAAGACGAACCATTTTGACTTTGGAAGCACAAGGGAGGCAGCTGATATTCCCAAGTTAAGTCAGCCAAGAAAGGAGGACAAGTGTAGAGAGAATGTGTCTAGATATGCTCAATCTTTTAAATTTCAAAATTCATTCGTGTTCTCCAATTTAAGAAATTGGCGCCTTTTGTTTTGGAGTATCCATCACCTGTAATTCTAATTTCCCTTTGTTCTCTTGCCTTGAAAGAGCTCCAAAGCTTCTCTGCCTTGAAAGTTGACTCCAAATTCCTTGCCAAGTCTAATAATGTTCTGATGAACCCAGATACATGCATCAAATTCCGGGTCCTATATCTTTTGGACTAGTTAATCCACCATACACCCTTTACATTCCGTATTATGAGTATGTAATCAAGATGATACTGGTATGAACTGAAAGAGGGAGAATATTTGTTATTCCAAGGGAGAGTCCAAGTACTTTTAGATAGGAAAAAAAGGAGGAAAATCAAGTTTTGGCCAGTGGACACTAATGCATCCTGAAAGACCAGACCCATCAAATTCACTTTTTTTTTTCCTGTTCTCTTGAGCCAAATTTCAGTTTCACCACTATATAGAAAAATAAAGTGAGAGAACAAGATGAACCAGCACTACCTGCAATTTCAGCATCTCCAATACCTATTTCCTAAAATCGATTAAATAGGTAATAGTTAATTACTGACTCACCTATAAAAGCAAACAAGGGATGGATCACCCATTATTCTCCATTTACAAACATCCATCCTTTCCATTTTATGTGACAGACCCTTTGGGGACTTATCAATTGCTAGTCAAAATCAATGTTAATAAAAAAAAAAAAATTATCAAAATGAAACTTCAAAATTTTATCAACAAAATTAGATTTTCATATTCAAACTAAACAAAATTATCAAATTTGACCTTTAACAAAATATAATATATAAAAAGAGCATGGTAATTTATAAATTTGATCTCCAAAAGTCAAAGTGTCCCATAAATTGGGACACTAATTAAGACACATCATAATATAGTAAATGTGATTGGTATATATTTATCCATCAATTTTTCAACCTTCACATGTACACAAGACCTACTTAGACTTAATTTCAACCAAAAAAGAAAAAAGAAAGTGGCTGCACTAGTATCATGATTTAATTGCCGCCACCCCCCCCCCCCCCCTCAAACAACCCCCGGGCATTGGTCTGGTGGTAAGAGCAGGCCCATAATCCACTGAGTTTTGAATTGTGCGAGCAGGCTCTTGGGATTTCTCGGTTATTAAAAAAAAGAGATTAAAAAGCATGATGATTTAGTTAAATTGAATACTACTATGCAGTATATGAAAAAAAGATGAGTTTTTATTACTGGAAACTGAGGCTGCACCAAGACTATCATGAGAAAGCACAGATGCAGAAACTTAAACGGCCAAAGCTGGAGGAAAAAAAAAGATTTTCGTCGCTACTTACAATTCTATTGGGCCACATTGGCACTCCAAGAGAGAGCGATCTCAGAGCAGCTTTAGATGCTAACTGTTTCTGCTCCCGCATCTCCCTTTTCTTTGAAGAACGCCGCTTCCACATCCTGTAAATTGACATGTTAGCAGAGTAACAAGGGTAAATGCAGCAGATATCAGGTCCATGAAGAACAAGCTGAACCTGATAATCAGCTTAAGTTTTGTCTCAGCAACTTCTTTGTCATAATAACTAGCTGCTGCTTCATTAGTTTCAGCTTGCTCGCTGGTGACCACCAGTTCTTCATCTACATTCTCTTCATCTGACACGTGGTGCAATTCTGTGTCTCCAACAAGAGAATGAGTTGGAAAAACTGGCGACTTCTCCTGCTCATCTCTGGCAAGTGCAAATTGAACGGTCATGCCTTTTGCAGCAAATTGTGCAACTTCACTACTTTTGGGTTTCCCTGAACTCCCAACTCTAGCTTGCAGCTGCACTTCAGGTGTTCCTGCTCTCCCGACTATAGCTTGCTGCTGAGTCTCGGGGGAAATATGAGGAAAGAATACCAAAGGACTAGGAGGAGCCGGCAGACTTGACACCGAATAATTAGGAGGAGCCTGCGAACTTTCATTCTTCTGATGAGATTCGATTCTAGTAATTGGAATTATCTTTATCTCATCTTTTGAAGATGAAACAGCTTCATAATCAGGCATGTCCTCCTCGATGGCCAGTGAAGAACTATAAGGCTCGAGAAATTGAACAGCTGTAGGTTTTTTATGATGATCCTTATCTAACACGGGTTCTGTTTCTTTTTCCCACACTGATTTAACATGTGGAGCCGAAACATCCTCAAATATTGTCCTTGATTTTTTCTCATTGACAAGTTTTGAGCACTTGACAGGATAGTCATTGTCAACTTCCACAAATGGACCTTCCTTCACCATATATGGTTCTTCAAACTCCTTTATTGAGAATCCATAATACTCAAGAAGGCCTTCTATGTCCTCTTCCTGATAGATATCCAGGAACAGAAGAAGTTACTCCACTAAAAAAACTGTTACTCCCTCTGTCCTAATTTACGTGGCACACTTTCCTTTTTTAGTCTGTTATTTATTTAGAAACAATTTAACTTTAAAATTCTCATTTACCATTAATGAGATGATTCATAGCTACACAAATGTCTACAACTTGTTTTAGATCACAAGTTCTAAAAGTTTTTCTTTCTTCCTTTAACTCGATTCCCAATCAAACGTCACAAAAAATGCAACAAGACGGCGTATGTAAGAACACAGACAGCAAAAATATTAAGAAATTACCTCCATCCCGAGCCATTTGGCAACTTGGGCAACAGGGATTCCTTGGCTATTCTGCAGGCCAGAGTGTAACGAAGCTAGAGCCTGGGTTCGTAACTGGGCAAAACGCCAAAAGAAATGAAACACTTGAACAGAATGCAGATCTATGAACAAGTAAAATATTTACAGAATACAGAATGCAGATCTTTTGGCTTTCTATGCCAAAAGAACAAACGAATTATTTGTAAATAAAGGCAATATTCAATTCGAATGACATGGTTCCCAATAGAGTGGAATGAATATAGAGGATTCATACAACTGAAACCCCAACTCATGAACTGAGACGTAGTTGATTGGTTGAATTATCGAATGACAATATGCACTTGGATAGAAGGATATCAGTAAAGTCAGCAAATCACCACTGAAACTAAAAGACTAAGGAAGGTGTCTGTTATACCTTTGAGAAATGAGCATGCATTAAGCAAGCTTGAAGATAGCTAGCTCTCCTTGCAAGCCGAAAGAAAGCAACAAAGTTGCATGTCCTGCAGGCCCTGAAATTATGAAAGAGAAACATTCTCAGGTGAGTTAGTGTATAAGGTCTCCTAATGATGCAATGATGAAACAACCTTGCCACATCACGAGCAAAGAGAACTTCTGCGGTTTGACGCATATCTGGTGTCATCTTTGCTAAATCAAGCGAAAGCTCTGCAGGTTCAACCTAGTACAGAACTCATACTTTAAACAAAAGGAAAACACTTGGAAAAAGAAAAGGTAATCATGCTTATTGATAGTCGACTTACTTTATATCCTGGATGTTTATCAAGCTTTAGAAGTGCATAATAACCTCTAAATTCTTTCTCACTTGCCACATTTATTCGTCTCTTCTGGTGGTCATCATACAATTGAAACAATTCAACTGATGTTTTGTTCATCTGTTCAATATTGAGATGTGCATCAAATCCCTCAGAAAAACCCTCTCCTCTCGTGTATTCACATAATTCATGCATGGCGATTATATGAAGCCTTATCTGAAACCAAAACAATAGGCAATACAAATTAGAATTTATATAAAACTGAGTAACATTACTGAAATCAAGAAGAAAAATTAGGTGCTTTGACATGGGAATTTAAACTAAGATGATAATTGGATTAAAGCAATGCATATCCAGGAAAATAAGAAATTAACATCCTCCAATAAGCACCGGCAGAGAGCCACAAGCAGCTAAGGATAGTTTGCCCTTTGAAAAAGCAAGAACTGTTCCAACACCCATGATATGGTTCCATGCAGTAGAATTTTTCTTCTGTAGCTAGTTTTCTGCTTAATCTCACCTAAAACAAGACAGCTAGCCACTTTATACTCAACCCAACCAGGCTAACCTATCTGTGAATAAAGATCATTGAGTATTAAAATATCGATACTGGTTGAGTCAATAAAAAACAATGTTATATGGTAAACTACATAACCATAATATCTGATTACAATAATAGAGCACTTGCATTGGTTGTGGAGTATAATGCATTAATTAATTCTAAACCAAATTGACCTTTGATATTAGACGGACGCCAAGTTTTGTCCATCCCTCAGTCCACATAACGCAATATGAGATCTTATGCTCTGAAAAATATCCCCACTCTATTTGCGGGATTACACTAGGATTGTTGTTGTTGTTGTATGCTCTGAAAAATATGACTAACTTACGCTTACCAAAATATGACTAGAGTATGACGAGGAAAAAAAAGGGATGAACAGCTTCTAAGATTAATCCATCAGTATCGTGGTGTACATCTCAACATCAGGATAAGTTATAGATGGTTCACATATAAAAGCCTTTGAAAAGGTGATACAAGTTTCATTAAGAAAAGGCTTCCCAGAAAAATAGATAATGATAAGCCAAAGATGCTTGAAAGCAATATAACTATAAACATGGTCAAAAATATCAATCATTAACAAACTTTAATTGATTTCCACATTAATAAACTTTAGTTAAATAATGCCAAAATCTACATGCCATTTGCTCCAGCATATTAATAGCTTCATGGTTGAAAATATGTTGCATCCTCAAATCCATACGGATTGCCCGCATCCTGTCCCATAAGAAGTTATACAAGCCAAGGAAGCTGTCATCATAAGGTTGATCCAGCAAATTCAAAAGATAATCCATAGTCTTCTGTAGGATTGGCATTGGACGTATGAGCACAGCTTCCCTCTCAGCTGTCCTGGTGTACTGAAAAGAATCATATGGCAATGTTCATCAATTCTGGTTTCTCATGCTCTCATGAACTTTTAACTTTTCTTTTATCATAAAAGAGAATAATACTCAAGAGTTTCCAGTAAAGACCTTCTTGACAGCAAGCAATTTACTTGTTTGCTTTCTGTCTCCATCCAAGCGTTCATATTGGTCAAGATCACCTTTCCTTTCTCGTTCTGCTCTTTCTGATTCTGCAACCAAAAATAATTCAGGAACGAGTTTGACTTCAAGTGAGGAATTTAGAACCTGAACAAACCAAACTTCGCTCTTGAGTTGACACAAGAACCGAAGCTAAATCTGCTTCAGAGAAACAGAAGAGACAGTAAGGATTTTCCTGGAACATGCACGGAAAATTTTATCTTTCCAAATTTAATGAAAAACTTCATTGTCAGTTCTCATTTCATACATTGGCTCTTTGATATACGTCCTCAGAAATCAGGTTACCCTCCGCCAAACTAGTTACCTCAAGAACTGAGCCCACTTATACGGATGGCAAACGGGGCCGCAAGGAGGGGGGTGTTTACCTTACGCACGGCAGGTTCAAACAGTTTTTTAAATATCTGATGTGGGGCCGGTTGCGGGTTTCCTCCAGCTAAGAATTAGATTTACTCAAATCAACCTTTCCAAAATGGATTAGGCATTGATATTCTGATGACTATGTATTAAAATGACAATAAACTAGAATGATTAATTTTTAATGAACGGTAAGATTTTAAGTCAGTTTCAATGTGATTCGAGCTGAACTATAACATCTTTTCAGTTGGGCAATGAGAAATGGCTACTCTCTTTTGAAAATCGTCTTCTTTAGATGACTCGCTTTAGAGAACAACTCCAGTTTCTAACTGTTAACAATTAACAATCTGCTTCTCTTCGACTTTCAGAATTTAGATTGCTCAAATTCGTTATTAATAATAGCGACTCTTCTTTTACAAAATGATTTTAGTGCTAATTTAAGCCTTACATCTAGCAATAATGCATACAAGTTAAACATTCAAATTTAATCACTCCACATCATAAAAAGAATTTGTCAATGTAATGGGTGAATTTAGTTCTGAACATCTGTGTTTGCTGCACTTCAAGGTAATATTAGAATCAGTTATGTTAGCTTTGTTAAAAGTTAATATTAATCTATGTATTTAGTATAAGATTTTGGTTGTTAGTAAAAATGTGGAATATTAAACAGTGGATTAGAATTGAAATGTATTGGGCTGTCAAGTGATACATTTAGCAAAAATATAAGAAAATGAAAAAAAAAAAATTGCAGAGAGGAGCGAAACAAAAACAATTGCTATGTGGGGCAGGACGAAGCGGGTTGAAATCTTTGTGGGTTAAGCCCCAACCAACCCCCCACCCCTTCCGGCGCACTGCCATCCCTGTCCACTTATCTCTTTTCTCTAGTCATCACTTAACGGACTAAAGCAGTTGAAACTACTTTCTTTTCTTCTTCTTTTTTCCTCTTTTTTGGTCGACAACATCTTTTCTTTTTTCAATTTCAACTACTTATCTTTCCCTACGAATCCGTAAAATCCCTCACATAACCTTCCCATTGCTGGTCTAGCTTAACTGCAGCAGTCAGTGATGGAAATTATCATTTGCTGCCATAACTTATTCAATTCTTTTTGATTTATTCCATGAAGAGGAAGGACGACATGAACAGAAAAATTGAAGATGGAGGCTGACAGCACACCCAATGTATCTCATAGGTAGGGTCTAGGGTCTGGAGAGGGTAGTGTGTAGGCACACCTTAAACTACATGGTGGAGGTATAGAGGCAGTTATGAAAAATGGAAAATTTTAATTGAAGACTTTAAAGGAAAATTTGTCGGCTTATGACTGTTAACACGCACGCGCATTCAATAAACAATAAAAAATATAAAATATAAAATATAAAATAATATATATATATATATATATATGGGTCTTGCTAACATACTACATGAAGGTAGTAAGTTAGCAATCTCCCCACTTTCCATTTCCTAAAAATGCCCTTAGTTTGAATTAATCAATTCTTTGATGAGCGTGGGATTTTCGTCTTTTTAGAAAAAAACTACAACTGCTTCTCCTCCTCTCCATTTGTGCCATCATATTCTACTTTGGGTTGGCCTCTCCTCCAACCTCTCTCCTCTCCATTTTTTCAAAAAACTCTCTCTTTGTTGTAAGATCCAATATAAAGTCGAATCTACCTTAAATGTTAGTATTTGGCCAGAAACATCTTGGCTCCTTATTTTCTAAGAATATTATACTGTCTACATTAGATTTCAGTGACTTCATTGATGTCTTAGCTTTGTCCTTTTCCATTATTATGCTTTTAAGAATTTTTGGTTAATAGAGAAGGGCAGGAGAGGTTTGGGAGATAAATGGAGAGAGAAGAAAAGTTGAGTTGAATTAAAAATTAGAAAATTGTGGGTACCAAAAGCTAACATATTTTTTAGTTAATATAGACTGAGACCACGATTGACCAATTTTGAAATTGAAGTTCACACTTTAATCCTAAGAGTGTGCCAGGGAAGAGATGGACGGGGATAAAGAATTGCGATACCAAATGGCTGAGTTTTAATTCTTGTGAAAAGACCCAAAAGCCTCCCTCTTTTAATGTGTTTCAAAAATCTGTTAAGGGCATTATAGGAAAATGGAAAATGTGGAGATTGCTAACTTACTACCTTCATGTAGTATGTTAGCAAAACCCCATATATATATATATATATATATATATATATATATATATATATCCAAAGGGGGAAAGGAAGTATTAATAAGGAGTATCTTATCGAGCATTCCCGCGTATTTCATGTTTATGCTACATGCTCCGGTCTCTGTTACAAGGAAGTTGGAAAAGATTCAGAGAAACTTTTTATGGGACTCTACAAGTGGAGAAAGAAAGTTTCATCTGGTTAATTGGGAGACCGTCACCACACCAAAGTACGAGGGTGGGCTTGGGATTAGAGATCTAAGGGTGTCTAATAAAGCACTACTTGGGAAATGGCTATGGAGATTTGGAGTATAGGTGAATGCTCTTTGGAGGGAGGTGATTGCGGAAAAATATGGGGTGACTGAAAGGGGATGGAGGACTAAGAATACACTCGCTTATGGTTGCGGTAAAATGGAGGAATGTCTTAAAAGGGTGGGAAGAGTTTATTGGGAATGTATCATTTAGGGTGGGTGATGGTAGTAGACTAAGCTTTTGGGGACATAAATGGTGTGGAGATAACACTTAGAGTATCACTTTTCCTAACATGTACAGAATTTCATGTCAAAAGAAGATGTCGGTTCAAAGTATACGGAGGATACAAGGTGGAGAAATACAATGGGATTTGAGGTTTAGAAGGAACTTGCAAGACTGGGAGTTCGTGAATTCCAGGGATTGATGGAGTTGCTCCACAAGCAGAATAGTTCACAGAGTAGCCAAGATGGTTAGAGATGGGGGAAAGGGAATAGGGGTGTTTTTCTATTAAGTCTTATTATGGAGCACTGCTGGATGAATTGTTTGGTGTGGATCCCTAGATTACTGAGAAAGGTGTGTTTTTTGCATGGCTAGCTACGAGGAGCGTGATTCTAACGGCTGAGAACCTGAGAAAGAGGAGAGTTACATGTGTCAGTTGGTGTTTCATGTGTAAGTATTTGGGAGAAGATGTAGATCACCTTCTCTTATATTGTCGGGTTGCATCTCGCTCGTGGGGAGAGGTGTTGGAGTGGTTTGGAGTTTGGTGGGTGATGCCACGATTAAAGAAGTAATGTTCAACTGGAAATTCAAAGGGATGAGAAGAAGACGCATGGCATGGGATGTCGCTCCACTTGCACTCATATGGATCATTTGGAGAGAGCGAAATAGAAGAGCTTTTGATGGGATAGAGGAGGCATTTGTTCATTTCAGGAGTAGCCTCTTTTCTCTTATTATGTTTTGGTGCACCCATGAGATTCCTTTAAGAATAGAAGATCGGGTGTCTTTTGTAGAGAACCATAGTTTGTTGTGAGGTTCTCTATTCTTGGTATACTTCTTGTATACGGGCATTTAGGCTCTTCATTAATGAAATTTTATTACGTTATCAAAAAAAAAAAATATATATATATATATATATTGAGTATTTTTTTCTTAGAAAAGGAACACCACCTCAAAACAACATTTTTCCAGGGTCATTATGAAAAAAGAAAAAAGAAGTAAGCATATAAAATTCACTTATGTATACGTTAGTCCTTGTTGTCAACTAAGAGTGGCTAACGGTCCGGTTCACACGGGACCGGACCGGTTTCGGAGCGGAAACCAGCCCGGACTGGTGGAAACCGCACCATTTATAGTTTTGGAGTACCGGCCCCTAGTTTCATAGTTATATTGCGCTTCTATGTGTTGAGAATCAAGTGGATTATTAGAGCTAAAATCATGATAATATTGAGAATCATCTATGTGTTGACTAGAACTACCAGCAATTCCTTTACCCCTATTTACCCGACGACCACGTGTCCGCCCCCCGCTACTAGTTCCAATTGAACCTCTTTGAGACATAATTATAGCAAATAAAATAAATATAAAACAAAAATATAATAAAAGAGTAGGAAGTAGGAACGACCAACCAAATATAACCGTATAATTAAGGTGAAGTTGAAACTTGAACCTTCACTTGATAGCAACTCCAATTAAAACTTGATAGAGAATCAAAATTGTATAATTTACAAAAATAGACAAAGTAGCAAAATAGCAATATTGTAAAGAGTTTGAGAGAATTGGATGAATTGTGTGAAATATATGATGAAATAATGGGGTATTTATAGGAAAAAAATAGTTAGGGGTGGTTATGGGGTGAAAATGGCCGTGAAAATGGCCGTTTTTGGCCGT
Source organism: Nicotiana obtusifolia (assembly GCA_002018475.1). Classification (NCBI taxonomy): domain Eukaryota; kingdom Viridiplantae; phylum Streptophyta; class Magnoliopsida; order Solanales; family Solanaceae; genus Nicotiana; species Nicotiana obtusifolia. The sequence continues at coordinate 101,829 of MCJB01004036.1, forward strand.
TGGACAACGGCTATTAGCTCAATAGAGCCGTTGCCAACGGCTAGTTTTTAAACTGCCAGGTTTTTTTTTTCCTGAACCAGTCCAGTCCGCTCCGGTCTGGTTCTGGCCCTTTTTTGTACCAGTTCATCCAGTTTCAAAAGCACAAACCGTCCCACTACCGGGACCGGCACTCCAAAACAATAAATGGTCCGGTTTGCACCGGTCCGGTCCGGTGTGAACCGGACCGTTAGCCACTCTTAGTCACACTAATATTACAGTGTCTAATTGAACCTCGAGCAAAATCTTGGGTCTGCCACTGCAGCGAATGCCCAACAGCAGGCGATAATAAGAGCTGGAAAAGGATCCATGTTACTCTGCATGTGATATCAATCTCACCTATAACTAAATCCAGAGAAGGGGAACATATAGGAGAGATTGGATGGGGAAAACTGAATTCTTTAACATGACATGATCACATGAGCCATTGACATGAATGGACAGGTTAACTCATCATGGCAGCTGCAGAACTTTCAACAAGTATGACTTGATGAATAGTTGGACAACATACCTGGACACATATCAGGACATGACCCAATTATGACACCCGAAGAATCTGAGCCATGATAATCAGATAACAGATTGCCATTTGAGAAATCATCAGTTGAATCTACACTAACTTCTGCAGCAAATTTTCGTTCGTCCATAACAGATTGATATTGTCTCTTCGAGGGACCCTTCTGATGAATACTAGAATCATCTCGCACATTGTGGCTTAGGTCATCCTTGAAACGAGCTAAGCGCTTTGCCTTGGCCTCAGTTTCTCTGTCAACAAGAAAAGGATTTACAAAATAATAAACTTAGCAAGGATGAGCTGTAGATCTGAATAGTTTCTTACCGTTGAATACCATCATCTACATGATTGGAGTCACCTTGATGAACTTGACCAGATGAAGGTACGGAAGGAAACTTGGTTCTTTTGGGAACTGGAAAGTTCATTGGCTTACTCAGATCAACTTCAACATTGACACCATTTCCAGACAGTGAAGACTTTTGAGGAGCTAGAGAGTCAGGGGGGGCGTCTGACCTCATTTTGGAAGGAGAGGTGGAAGGCCTGAATAAACAAATAACGGAGAGCAGGAAATCAATGGCGAATTCATCCAAACTACTTTTTTCCTTCAAAATTCAAATTTATATATCCTTTTTTTCTTTATTGCAGTACTCTCAATTCTGTGCTGTAATATAACAACTTATGGCAGATGTATATAAAATGTTGCCAAAAACACAATTTCATATGCTTCTCATCAAAGTCTTCTTCAGTTGCCTTCTGAACTAGAAGTCATTGAGATATTGATCCAGCCAAGATACACTGAGGGAAACACAGAATTTTTTCCAAAAACAAGAACGAACTTCAATATCTCTTGAGTATAAATTATTATCAGATCACCATCTGAAATGGTTCAGTTTGAGTTTCAGATATGAATTGAGACAACTATCAAGCAGGCTATCAGGATGCTCTGATCGCAACCTTCTAGCGAGTTTATTTTGTTTATGTTCCATATTTATGCAAGAATCTAGGGTATCCGCCTTACTTCCATATTCTTGTTTTTGTTGGAATCAACAAGGTCTACCAGCAGAAGGCTCCCCCAATAGTGGCTTGACTTGAAAAACAAGAAAATTTGCAGCACTTTGCAGGCTCCCATGATAATTGTTCGGCATAAGAAAGAAAATTTACAACACAGGTACTATAAAAATAGTTCTGACAAGGAAAAACCTTAGTTTGGAAAAGAAAAACACGTGACACCTTGCACCTTTCAGGCAAGCCTTTTCATTGACATTCTCTGTGCTTGTCAAAGTAAAAATACACAGAATTAGCAGCAAGGATTTGTCTGTTGTACCTTTTGGATTCACGTAGACCAAAAGCTGAGTTTTCAAAAGAAGCGCCATTAGGAGATGAAAGAGGCGGGGACCTTGTTCTTTTTGAGACTTGGTCAGTATACTTCACTGCAATCTTTCTTCCAGGATCATAATTTGTTGGAATCGAGGACATCTTTTGTTGAGGTAATCGGATTGGAAAGTTTTGGAACGATTGGGATGAGTTGCCCAGCATATGAGGGGGCAGAGAAGGCCTTCATGACAAATCCACATTAAAAGAGAGTTAGAACCTTCAATCAGAAGAATTGCCCACTGGCAAGTCAGTTACAAGTGGTAAACTGAGAAAGAGGATGGTCCTGAATGATAAAAACATAATTTTTGGGACAAAAAATGTAGCTTTACTTAGTAGAAGTTCTAAACATAATATCACTACAAGCAATACCGAAGCATGAGAAATCCTCAATAAAAACATTGAAAGAGGAAAAAAGATTTAACGGGTATAACAACTAGCAGGACTTCATGAGGACCAAATGACACGTGTAATCAGCCAATTGAGGATTAGAAGAAAAAGAATAGCCAAAAAGTGCATTCAAGAACTTCAATTAAGTATCTTTCTGTACACTTATCTGATAGAAAACCCAATCATCAGAATCCACTGCAACCAGCCGTACCATCATACAAATATTTCTCGCCAAAATTGCCAAATATGAAATTGCATGCACTGACTTTATAAGCTTGTTCAGAGTTACAGAGCATCGGCCAAGAATAAAATAATGAAAATTTGATGTGGAAGAACAAAACCAGAGTATGCATGATCCTACAAGTATTCAGTGAGAGACGTAACAGATCATTAATAAAATATAACAAATAAATTTCTTCATGCAAGAGTTCTTTTATGCTTCTCAGATGTTCATTAGAACAAGATTGTCCAACAAACAAAAAGCATGCACACCTCAAAGAGAACTAAGCTGGTCCACAACCATCAGTTCAGTCATCAGATAGTTTACTTCAAAGACTACGAAAATATGATTTTTTCCAAAGACCGCAAGACAAACCAGATTTTCTTTATTTTTTCAAGGTATCTACAATAAGAAATTACTCGATTAAAAATAAAAGATTTACATATGCATAGCACGTTTTAGAGGCAAGCAACCTAGTATCTTTGTTTGGTTCAAACAGCAGCATGGATGCATATCCGACTGCAGATATTTTGAGAAGGTGAAAGCCAATGGATGGTGCTTATGAGAAAAGGTCCAGGAAAGGACGTCAATATTTTGCTACTGCTCCAGCAAGATGCTAATCAAATGCTGACTGCTGTCTGGAACATATTTGGGTTGAATGCATTATGCTCAATTATTGAAAGGAATTGTTGTTAAGCAGGAAATCTGGAACAGAGATAATGTGGTCGATAGTGAAGTAAAAACTCTTGAAGGGACAGAGAACTGCCCATATCAAACTTCCTTTTTCCTTTTTAGTACATTTTTCAGCAACGTATGGTAATCCGACGTGTATAGATACTGGTTCTTTGTAAATAACTGTATTTTCGTTGTTGAGGTTCTATCGCATACCTCTTTTACCAAGTGTTCCCTTTTGTCATTATTAAACGCTGTAAGTGTAAAGAGGTCCAAAGAGGTAAACATGGAGATACCGACAGCTTTTTAATGAAGAACATAAAATATTGTCGATTAATTTGGCCTCTGGTCCCTTCTAGTATCAATAAAAATAAAAAGATATAGCACTTTTCCTGTCAGACAGTAATCCCTTCGACTTTCTCTTTCAAATATGACATAGTGAAGCTAATAAAATGATCATATCATCTCTTCTAAACTATTGTGTACCAATTCTATCTCAAAACTTGAAAAAAGAACAATTCTGCAACAACTGAAAGAAACCATGATCAGAGATACTTCCCTCAGTTTAGAGGATGATCTCAAGATAAAAATGGATAATTTACCGCATCTTCTCATAACCAATCCCTTGATAAGACCGCTTTGATCAGGTTATAGTTCAGAGACCACACAGACCTCCATTTCTTTTTTTTAAAATAATTGTCGTGTTGGGGCCAGCTTGCGTGCACCTCGATTGATTTCACGGGGGACTTGCTACCTCCTACCAGCACAAGTACCGGTAAGTCTATCCTCCAAGGCTTGAACAAATGAAAAAATCACCTAGTGCTTTTGCCTCTGCTAGGATTTGAACCAAAGACCTCATAGTTCTCAATCCACTTCATTGACCACTAGGCCACACCCTTGGTGCCGCACAAACCTCCATTTCTTTTTACTGGTGACACTCCTATTTGTCAATCCTTTAGACTGAGTCAAACCAGATGGCATTAGGGTAGTACGTTACGCGTATAGTTGCAATACCCAAATGATATCAACTACGGATTCTAAGTCTTCTACCACAGCATGTTTATACCGAAAGTAAAACAAAAATATACAGCTATATGCATATGCTAGGTAATTGAGACAATATTCAATTAAAAAGCACCATGTGAGAGAGAGAAAGAAGTCATTGCCAAACTAACCACTGAGCTTCACCAAGAGGACTTTGGCCATCTACGTGTATATTGTTCTGAAAAGCCAACGGAGGTGACCTTGTACTCTGGGGAACCAATCGACTCTTATTTTGGAATGATGGAGGTGATTGATTTTGCTGGGTAACAAAGAGGCCCTGATCACTGAATATCAAATCTGAACGACTACCAAAAAAAGTAGGGAGAATTAGAAAGCTCATAGTGCATTTTAAGTGAAAAAGTTAACAATTCCCGCACTGTAACCATTAACAAACAAGACAATATATTCTGCAGCAAAATGCTTATTGAGTTTCTTAGGACAGCCCTTACTGAAGAAAATTACATCTAGAATCAAACGGAATGTTTCAAATAAGACAGACCAGTATTTTCGAGAAAGTAGAAGGAAATAAAAATATACCTTCCCCTCATTGAGGTTCCTAGAATCTCTGCATCAGAACGCGATGAAGGATGTGGCCCAGTTCGAAAATCTTGAACTTGGGCACCTCTGGCAGAGAGGGCATTGTCAGAAAATATTGAAGCTACAGGTGGCACTACTTCGGGAGATAGTTGGTGGGCTTGGGCATCATAATCATGGTAGATGTATTTTTGCCCATAACTCCATTTAGGAAGAGTCTCACTACGCCTACAGGAAAAGTTGACAAATTATGTTAGCCTTAACGTGTAGATATAATCTCCAAAAATACATGACGCCTGATCCTAAAATTTTCACTAATTACGCATTTCAATTCGCTATTGCAAAAATCACCTGGATGAGTTGTGAATCAAAAAAAAATAATAAGTTATCGGCAGATTGTCCAAGTAACTATTTAAAGGTTATTTGTCCAAAGAGTAGTTAACTATCACTCATTTTAATTATCAAGGTGCTAAAATCTGCACTTCTTATAGCACTGAGAAAAAAACTGGCCGAGAATGCTTAATGTTTAAACATGATTGGCTGTTTCACCACTAACGCCAATTAGACTAATTTACAGGTATGATCGATGCCTTAAAACATTTACTTATTGATAACTTGTGATGAAAAGAACGTTGTTTGACTGGAAGGTGCTTAACTGCTTATAAGGTCATTTTCAAGTACTACGGAAAACCAAAAATGACTCTTCCTTTTTTTTCATAGCAAGCAAACAAGTTATATTAGAAATGAACCAAGGGTGCAAAATATGGTTTCAAAGATATATTCTCTAACGTCTTCTTGGGTTGTGGCCAACCAATGTTAAGAACATCCTCTACCACTCAAACAAATAATTGCTTGCACACACACCTATGCTACTGACAAAGGCAAATATAAACAAAAAAAGGACTTTTCAAGGTTTATTACCTCTGAGCTCCGGCAAAAGGACGAGATGGAGCTGCTATAGGATGGTGTCCAACAAAAGGCAAGGGTTGTGGATGTATCCTTTCCGGAGCTTCAAATTCCCTGAACCAATTTAAAATCGTGATATTCAATGAAGAACTTGGTGTCATCGTCTCTAAACATCCTAACTTCTAGGTTTCTTCCAATATTAAGAACTCTCTTTCGGTCAATCAATTAAAAGTAACCGCTACCTCCAAAAGGGCAGTCAGGCATTACTAATTCTAAAAATATAAAACATACTTGAAGAAATCATAATTTTCCAGGAAAAATATTTCCAATTTCTGAGTATGTCCAAAACACTGGGAAATTTGAACTGAATCTATTTGAACCCTACAACTGCAAGTTTATGAAGCAGCTGATATGAAAATGCAAAGAAGAAGAGAATACCTGGGAGATGGGGGGAAAGTAGGAGGAGGAGGTGAAGGAGTACGGGGAAAATTCCCAAAAGGGGTTTCCGCTTTCGGAGGGCCAATGGGACCTGTATTCTGCCTGAATCCCTGAAACGCCATTCTACTTCTTGAGATTCAATCCCGACTGAATATGAATAGTAATTTGTTTACTCTCTCTTCATTTTATTTTAATTGGTGTTGGGGTTTTTCTTCAACTGCATCTATCTGGGCTTCTCAGTATTCAGTTTTGCGGGTCCTGCTTCCTCTGAGAACGAACAAACGAAGAAGAGTACTGGATAAATCCAAGTTTGGGCCAGCCCTGTCCAGCTGAAATAAAAGAATATGCACCATATTTATTATAATCCAAAATTATTTTAAAATATTATTTGTTATAATTACTTTTTATATTATATAATAAAATAAATATTGACGATATATTTTATCATTAATTGAGGCATGAAATACACTATTTATGTTTTTCCTCTTTCTTACTTTCAATTAACACACGATTTTCTCTCATAATTTTTTTCTTTCTCTCTCTTTCTTCTCTCTCTCCGAGCAAAATAGACCGAATCATAGATACACGAAAGAGGGATAAATTATGAAAGAAAGCCTCAAAATCTCAAAATCAAAAACATGAAAGTAAACCTATAACTAAAAAAAGGAAGTGGAGATACCTTGGGTGATAAAGAGATCGAAGAGAAAGAGGGATTCTTAGCGCGGTAAGTAAGAGAGAAAAGAGGAAGAAGCCGTTGAATTGGAAACGTTGTAAATTGTAATGAAAGAGGTAGTAAAGCGATACAAGGAGTCTTGGCAGGAAAATGCCATCTCCGACAAACTTTCTTCTATTCTTTGCTATTTAGTCACACACAATGATACAAATACATTGTATTCTGTACAAATTCACCCAAACACACTGTATTTTTGTATAAATATATTTTTTTGCATGTGTTTATGAATTTTAAAGGTCTGTATTATTTTTAATGCAGCTGAATACACATGTATTCATGCATACTATACATATAGTATGCATGAATACAGGATAAAAACATTGAAATACACTGAATACAAACATTAAAATAGAACAGAATATAAAGAGTGAATACATTTAGTTTTAAAATACAGTAAAATACAGTAAACACTGAATACAAATAGAAATACATTGAATACAACCAATGAAATATACTGAATAGAGCAGTAAGAACATGTATTAGGAATAACTGAAATACTGTTAAATACAAATATATTTGAATACACTGTCTATAAAATAGAAAATACAGTAAATACAAACATTGATATCTAATGAATGCAATAGTAAAAAAAATATATTGAAACACACTAATTACAAAAGTTATATACAACTGAAAAATCATTCTATTTGATTGGGTTGATAATGAAGCATGTTAGAATTGATTTTGTTGAGTTATATTAGGAGTGTATCAAGCTAATTGATCTTATCTCCGTTAGTAGATAGCTGGACATACCTATTATTAAGGTGATTGTTGTTACTGTATTCATGAATGAGTACATGTGAATACATGCGTGTACAGTTGGACTGCCCTGATTTTAGGCCCTTTTTGCTATTGTATTCATGAATACAGCAGTGCAAATACACATGCACGTACAGCTGGACTGCCCTGATTTTAGGTACTTTTTGTTGCTGTATTCATGAATACATGTGAATTATCATGGACGGCTTTTCATCCATGCCCCATGACCCCTTGGACGCGCCACGTGGTGTCCTGGCAAGCCTCCCAATGCCCAGCGCCACGGTCGGCCCCGTAGTATCAGTAGCTCCAAGTGACAAGCGCGCGGGTGCCCCTGTCGCCCCACCGATAGCCATCGCCAGTGCCCAGCCACAGGCAGATGCCAACAGCACCGCGCGCGCAGACCCTGATGCTAAAGACAAAGTTGCTGCAAACAGACTTGTTTCTACCTTATTGAAGATTAAGTCCTTATCATTGTAAATATAGCATAGGTTTACTTTATTTTCTTTTAGTGTGCTTCTACAGCTTATTTAGGTCAAGTCATGTAATCTTGGTTTATTTTTTTTAAGCATTATTAGGGGGGATCAAGCATTCAAAAACTTTCTAGCAAGCAAATAATTCACTCTACCTCGACACCGTGTTGCTTTTCTATAATAGCTTTCATTATTGCAATCAAGCTTTCTTTCATTCTTAATTCTCATTTCTGCTCTCTCATTTGCTCACGACATTGATTTTTCCGTACGGCACTAACAATCTAGTCTAGCGTACGGAGGGGACCTTAGTTGGCGAACAGCAATCGCACTAACATCGATTGCTTAGCCTTACGTCGCCCTTCCAAGGAATCTCAAGAAGGCGCCGCGTAACAGTTGGTATTAGAGCCTAGGCTCGACATCGGACGAGGGATAACATTGCAATTACCATAATTTCTGATCATGGTGAATCATGGGGATTGTGAGCACGTGATTTTTACCGTACCCGAAATACTTTTATAAAAATCATTAAATAATTTTTAATTGAGTGTTAGTCATTTTTAGGATTTTATTAGGTTCTTAATTACTCAATTGTTAGTCAACTAATTCATGAAAAAAATACTAAAAAATCATCATGCATTGTGTTTAGTATTACATTTTAGAATTAATCGTTTTATAAAATTTGGAAAAATCATAAAATGGTCCATTTTACACTTCCTCTAATTTAATATTTAATTCTTATAAATAGGTAATTAGATTAATTTTGCATTGAAGTGAGTTAGGATTTCTATAATTGATTAGTTTAATCATGAAATTAAAAGAGGAATTAAAAGTTAGTTAGTTATAAATGAACAAAAGCTGACAAAAAATTGGGGTGATCCATTAATGAAATCGGCTAGGCCCAATCCAGCAAGCCCAATCCCATTTAAACTACCGGACCGGCCCAATAAACACCCCATCAGCCCAAACGCCCTTTTCTTTCTTACCCAATCCGGACCGTTGATCTCAATGAGATCAACGGCCAGGAGCTAACCCATCCCCCATATAAAAGTATCCTAAACCAAAACCCTAACACTCTCAATTCCGCCTCCCTCAACCGAATACCCCCCACGGAACCCTAGCCACAGCCGGCCTTTCAACCCAAAAATTCGGTGGTTTACCACCGGAATCACTCCTAATCCGTCCCCAATCACCCCCCTGACTCACCCCCGTCACCTCCCTCACCTCGATCAACACCATCTTCCATCCAAAAACCCCAAAATCCGAATTTATTCATGCAAAATCAAAAATTTGAAGATTTAAAAGGCAAGACTGAATTTTTTTTTAGTAAAGTAAGTTTTAACCGTGTGTTCGTAACAAGAACACACGGTTTAAACCTTATTTTAGTCATAAAAATCGGGAAGGAAACATAATCCGAGGTATTTTCGTTTCTAATTTTCATTCTTTTCCTCTTGTTAAGTTTCAATCTTCTACCCCCTTTCTTTTAATTAATTTCGATTTTTCTGATTTTGGGGTTCTTGCAAAAGTAGCCATTTTTTGTTTTGGTAGGCTAGTCCATAAATTAGGCTAGTTTATTAACTGGCTATTATTTAAAAGGGCTTTAGGAACAACTAGAGGGGGGTAATTATAAATAAAAATACTTAAAGGGGAAGGGGTAATTTTAAAAAGATCCCAACAGATTTCTGTTGGGATTTGGCTAGGAAAGCTGTCAGAACACAATCGTGGGGAGTGGGGGAAGGTTTAATTGCAATGATTTTATTCTTTTCTTTTAAAAAAAAAATAGAAAAATGAAATAGAAGGGGGGGGGGGGGTCTGTTCTTGTCTTATATATAAGATAGAGAGGAGTCAGTTCTAGGAAGAGGCTGGGAAAGGAAAAACATAGAGTTGAGAGAAGTCTGAAAAAAGATTGAAAGAAAAAGAGATATAAAAACAGTGAGAAAGTCGACATTAGAAAAAAAAAAAAGAAGTTCTAATAGAAGAGAGTCTTTGAGTACTTAAACTGAAATCTGGGTTCCTATTTTGAAGTGAAAGTAATCGCTCGTTGCTGCTAGCTGACCGCTGCTACGCCGAGCTATTTAGGAAGTTCCGTTTAAGTAATAAGATCGAGCTATTGTCGCTGCTCATTTTGCTGTTGCTGTTACAGGTCGTTTAGTTACCCAACTGACATAGGTAAATTCAAACCTCTCCTGTAATTTCAATTTATCAGTTTGAATGAACATGTTGTTAAATGTTTATTGATTCAATCTCCCGATTTGCCGTTCATTCCGCTTAATTGGTTTCTGTTTTAATGCGTTTCTGTTTTGTCCTGTTCCCGTTTGTTTGCTAAGGTCTTTTGATACTGTGTTGCGGTTTAGTTAGGTCCATATCGTATTAACGTGAGCTGGTGTTTAAATGATACAATTGAATTGAATCAAATCAGTTCATAAACTGATTATTTGCATCGAGCACGCAACGTATTTGTTAAGCTATAAGGTTGTGAATTTGAATGGATCCTTGTATATCATCAATTTGAGTCGTTAGCTGTTCTTTTCATACTGCTTTTATTTTGGTTGTTGTTCAGTATACTGATCTTGTTTCGCACATGCTCTGCTAGTTATCCCACTTCCTCATTCCCGTAATAACAGT
>MCJB01004038.1:1666-19240 GCA_002018475.1 Nicotiana obtusifolia
ACCCAAGCCGGAGGGCCACGACAGGCACCGGACCCTACCCTACGGGCGCCAGCGTACCCTTCATCTAACTTTCCTTATTATCTATAAGGCTTGTCATATGCATATAATCTCGAACAATAATTATAATGAACCGAGACGTCATGCCATGATACGAACATACTTATTTACATAATATGGCCAACAAGGCTGCAATGCAAAACCATAAAACAAAATACATACGTTTGCCGACAAGGCAATTCAACTGTACATAAGTCAACCCATCACTTGTCTATGCATAAATTGACACTTGTCTATGAGCCTCTACAAAAAAAAACGTACATAATGCAACCTACGTCGGAACAGGGCCCCGACGTGCCCATAATGCCTACAACAAAATGCATACCAAGACTGTGGCAAGTCCGAAGGATGGATCTCGCCAATATCTGCTGAACTGGGTATCCTACTGTGGTGGGGAAGCCTCGTCTATCTGTCTGCCTGGACCTGCAACACGACATGCAGCACGACATGCAGCACGACATGCAGCGTCCACAATAAAGGACGTCAGTACGGATAATGTACTGAGTATGTAAGACAGGAAACATAATGCAAGAACAATAATAAGCATCAGGGTAAGAGACATACAACCTGTACCATCTGAATGCCTCTGAGGGCGACTAAACATGTCATGCCTGACATGCATATGCATATACATATATTTATATCCTTTTGAAAATCATCATATACATATATACGCCTCTGTGGGCCATCATCATCTCATACGTATGCCTATGTGGGCCTCCTCATCATCATACCCAACTGATCAGTGGTTGCACAATAGGTGCCATACCCGGCCGACTAAAGCGCGGCTCGGTAGAGTAACATAGCTGTCGACTATAGCGCGACTAAGTAGAGTAAAACATATACATATGTATAGTTGCACAATAGGTGCCATACCCGGCCGACTATAGCGCGGCTCGGTAGAGTAAAATAGATAATGCATGCTGGACTCATAAGAGTCATACTACCATGGTGAAATAATAACATATCAATCCTCCCATAAGAGGGGAAACAATATACGTACGGCTACCTTCTAAGAGTAGAGTATCTTTGGGGTTCGTTCATTGCATTGTGTACAGTCAGAGTCATGCAAAAGAAGGAAAATGATAGCCTCACATACCTTGCAATACTTTCCAATCTAATGCTATGAAACTTCCACGACTTCTTAGTCTACAATAAGAGAAAGGACACTAGCGTTATCGTTCAGGCGTCGCAACTACTATGTATCGACTGTAACCTATTTTGCAATAAAACGGACAGCACCTCCCCTATATATATGACTTCACACAAGTCAAAACAGCCACCAAACAGCCAAACAACATCAATAAGAATCATATTGAACCTCCCAAAACAGTTCACGCACAAGCCAATCGCTTTATACATACGATGGCCACTATAGTCGTGTCAAACGACCCGGAAATGTTACAAGCAACTATCAGGCCACAACCCTAAACATATATGGTGTTTCTCCACACCCTTCCTCCTCCAAAACTCCACAAATAAGTAGTGAAACACGCAGCTTTACAGCAACACAAAACAGTCCATAAAACAGTCCGCTACAAGTGAATAACTCGAACTCACGGCTTCCGATCACCGTCCCGTGAGTTCTTACACACATAGAACGACTTACCAAGACTTAACAGTAGAAAACATGTATTAAATAGAGCAGTAAACTCACCTTGCTTGTTAGATAACTCAGCCCTTGCTTTGGTTCCTCAAACTCTAGGGTTTACCTTCAACTAGAACTTGAAAGAGGGAAAAATAGGGTTTGTGTGGTATTATTTTGGGGAGGGGTTGCAGGGGTTCTTTTAGGTTTTGAAGCTATGAAATGATAGTGAATTATCAGGCTTTAGAATCTTTTAAAAGCCCTCTCTTAACCGACTTGGGGCTTTTAACTTTTAGCCCTTAATTTTGGCAAGTAGGTGATGCACCTACTTGTCACCTACCAGCCTGCGCAGTTCTACGGAAATGCAATTATCTCAATACTCCGAGATCGTATTGACAAACGGTTTGAAGCATTGGAAACTAGACTCATAGACTTTTAATTTGGTAGGTAGATCACCCCGTAACTCCTTGTAAATTGGGAGAAAATCGCACAAACAATTGACCTAACGTTTAAGTAAAATTGTGAACCTAAGTTGCGACAACTTTTGTCGACTTTTGTTTCATAACTCGTTTGACTTCAAGACTTATGAAACGGATATCATATCATTCAAATACCTTAAAACATGACATATTGGTAATGTTAAACACCTCTCGATTTTCCCAAAAACGCGAGTTACAACATCCTTAACTCGTTTATCCTCTAATACTTGTTTACCGCCCTTATACACCTTTGCATCGTTTAGGACCAATAGGACTAAACTCTTAATGTCTCAAAGGTAATTCTCTTCTCGAAACAAGGTAGACTACTTACGATGTAATATAACACGTACAAATATGGGTTATAACAAGACTCTTCCTGAATTAACTACTAACTACTAGTTGGTCCATTCTCATATCTATATTCCGCGTAATCTTTCTTGGGTTATTTCCTTTGTCTTAACTTACCTCTTGCACTGGCTCCTTATGCATCAAGTGTTCAGTTGCACTTATTTATCAATAACATCCGAGGAAGGAATCTTTACTGCCTCTCCCCGGCGTCGTGCTTGAATAATGTTTTAGAGTCGTAACATATCTGTAGGATCTGAATAAATGCAACCTCATTCCTTTTGCCTTTTTACTGCATTCTTCATTTACTATTCCATATTTACCTCATCATTTTGGCATCTTTTCACATCTTCACTTACATCTTACTCGCCTTGCGGTAACCCTTATTCCCCAAGGATAACTGAATTTCTTACGCACGAGGGTGACACCTATTGTAACTGGCACACTTAATCCCTTAAGCTTAACTCTGTCACAGTGCTTGCTTTTGGGACGCGTCTTCCTGAATGACCTTTAAAGGTTATTCTTCTGTTGTCCATTCTATTATTGCCGGAATGCGATCTCTAAAATTCCCACGATATCAACTATTATCAAATCCCCAATCCCTAATTCATGTTCAGTGTATCTTGTTCACTATCTCATACTAATCTCTGTTACTCCAGGGGGTCTAACTTAGCCTTCTGGTAATCACGTTGGAGTCACCAACTCATTTTTTGAAATGAGGATATAACTGTATGGCTTATACTCTTTTTATAGTCTCAAGGCTTGTCCCGTCTTGTCTTTTCCTTCACTGATTATAGACTCTGTCATCCTGCCATATTTTTATTTGCTGTTATCACCCAATTATCACATCTTACTCATAATGCTTCATTTACTCTCTTCCTCTTATCGTGCTAGTATTTCTGTCTATCACCTTATTATGGAAACTTCAACAAAATATTGTTTTGCATTTAGCTCCCCTTGCACCCTCTCACTGGCTCTTTGGGTCGCTTAACATTCTCTCTTTACTAGGGGCAGGAGCCATACCAAGGTAAATATTTATCCCTTCTAGGATTCCAGTGCCTATCTTTCAAATTTTCTAAACATTCTAGTATCCATATCTAACTATACTATTCTAGAGTACACCATTTGGGTGTCTCACAAGGAGAACTATTACCATGTTTGCAATGTCCTTCGAAAATCTCAGTTAACAATAACAATCCATCCACCATTTTGGGTTACTCTAACCGTAGCTAGATCCTGATATCTCATCCTTCTCTTAAACTATATCTATTAGCTCTCATAGGGCATAAATGAGATGGGTGTGGCTAGTACATACCTCTGTTACTATTAAAGGTAACTCATAATACTTATATTTCTCTGCCTGAATTGTAAATGCTGATAATCTTCACTAACTGATTACCTCGTACCCTTCTTCACCTTGCTACTTTTACTTATTAAAACTTGTATCTACCTTATGATTCTCTCGTTTCTTTTTACCATATTGGTGGATAGATATTCATGCCTTAGGGCTCCTTATCAAGAAGCTTGCACGTGTTGGTACACACATAATCTACTGAAGACCTTACATTTACTCATCATGAGTATGATGCAAAATCGATTTCCTCTGACTCAACTCTTCCACAACCACATTCAATCTCTTACCAACTGTCTTTCTAGATGTAGGTATTGTAGTATTACGAGTAAAATAGAATTTAGGAGTTTGAATTCTTACAATTGAGCTCTACCATACGATCTAAATTAAGAAGAAAGAGTGACAGCCCTAAATGCCCTGTAGCCACCTGCTTATAAGTGTGACGCACAACACACCCATAAAAAAGACTCTACTAGACACGACTTGTAGACTCCCTAGGACAAAACTGCTCTGAAACCAAATTTATCACGACCTAAACCGAAGGGCTGCGACAGGCACCCGGTGCCTTACATAATCGAGTACCAGCGTAATGTATCTTTCTTAACATACTATAATGGATAAATGAGCCAGAAAGGCCGTCATTAGAGAAACAAAATAAAACATATGAAATACTTGACATAGGACGATCCAACATGACATACAAACCTATACATGTGACATATGGGCCTATAAGGCCGACATGCTCATTTGTACACTCAAAATATAGGCCGACAAGGCCATACAGATCTCCATATACATGACATTTGTCTACAAGCCTCTAAGAGTACATAAACATTATAAACGTCATGACAGGGCCCCGCCTTACCAATCATTAAATGTCCAAAGCACACTGACCAAATAGGCAATTCCGGAGCAAGTGGAATGCGCCAAAACCTTCCGCTGAGATGATAGCCTACTAAGAGGACTGTCAACCTATATATCGGGACCTGTAGGCATGAAACACAGCGTCTCCAAGCAAAAGGGACGCTAGTACGAGTAAAGTAACGAGTATGAAAGGTAGGAAAACATAAATAAGAACAGTAATGTAAAGAGGGATAGAGAAGATACGACCTGTAATACCTGAGTGCCTCTGAGGGCGACTGACATGAAATGCATGATACATACATATATACATACATATATATATATATATGTATGTATATATATATATATATATATATATATATATATATATACACATACACATATATATATATACATGCCTCTGTGGGCATCATCATCATCATATCGTACCCATTATAAGGCTCGGTAGAATTGTACCCAGCCATGTGGAGCTTGGTAAAACCCAACTAATTAGTGGTTGCACAATAAGTGTCGTACCCAGCCGACTATAGCGCCGTTCGGTAGAGTAAAATACATATATATATAATTTATGCTAGACTTATGAAATCTAAATCTTTCGGAGTGACGTAAGGTCATCGCCCCTTCCATTAACATTATGGACATCCATACAATCAATATGAACCTCAATTGGATTCAAGGATCATACATACTTGCCTAAAATAACTTCATAAGTAGAGAACAACATGGCCAACCTTAGTTTCTAGGAGTAGATCCGTTAAGAAATAGCGCATTGTTTACGTTCATTTCACTTTAGATCATGCCAAAAGAAAAAAGGAAGTTCCTTAACATACCTTTGCAATCTTCTAACCAATCATCAATTAAGCTCAATATGATCTTTTTACGTCTACAATGAGTAAACCTACTTCGTCGTCATCATATAAGCGTTGTAGCTCTCATATTTCAAAATTGATATTCTATACGAAAACAGACTGCACCTCCCCTATTATTACTACATCCCATAAGGTAATAAAGGTCACCAAACAGTCCAAAAAACATCAATAATACTCACACAAAGGCTCCCAAAATAGTCCACCAATAAACAAGATTACTAACAAACCTTTTAATAGTATCTCACAAGTTCTAGCTTCAACGACTTAGCCGCAACTTGGATAAGCTTTAATACATGTATAGTAAGAGGTTCCTAACCTTTAAACAGATATATCAACTTGAATTTGAGCTTACTTCACCACGAAATATCCTTCTAACGTAACCACAAGAACAAGGAAGCGAAACTAGCAATCAATTTGGGTTTCTCGGCACTAGAATGACTTTGGAAGACTTGAAATCACCTAGGGTTGATATGTAAACCTTGGGAGAGTATTTTATAGAACTTAAACCACTTTAAACAACACACCACATGAGCTGGAATCACACCAAAATCAGCAACAACAAGAAGAACAAGAAACTCACTAGCATCATTAGAGAACTTTGGGAGAAAGTTTTTAGGTGTCTAGGGTCTGAAGAGAGTGAAAGATAATGAGTTAAAATGGGCCTTAGGCGTCATATATATATCAAGATATCTCAACCGCCTAAGTGGGTCTCATAGGGAGGTGCTTGCGCAACCTCGCGAAAAGATTATCTCATTTCTGAGCTTACATCAATTGACTTACGATGCACTTTTATGTACAAAAATATGGGGTGTAATAGGGTGCATTGGATTATGTTCATAGCAGGATTGTGTCATTTCTAAAGGCTAAGCAAATGTCCGACTTCATGGCGTGCCGGTATCCATCATCTCTAACCGGGATTGCAGTTTACATCGCATTTTTGGAGAGCTGTATAGCGTGAGCTAGGCACATGGGTTGAGTTGAGTATAACATTTCACCCCCAGATGGACGGACAGTCCGAGTGCACCATTCAGATATTGGAGGATATTCTTCTTGCATGTGTTATGGATTTGGGGGATTCTTGGGATCTGTTCTTGCCACTTGCGAGGTTTGGTTACAACAACCACTACCAATTGAGTATTGAGATGGCTCCTTATGAGGCCCTATATGGGAGACGACGTTGTTCTCCAGTTGGTTGGTTTGAGTCGGGATAGGCTAAGTTATTAGGCATAGATTTGGTTTGAAATGCCTTGGAGAAGGTCAAGTTGATCCGGGATCGGCTTCATACAACCCAATCTAGACAGAAGAGTTATGTGGGTCAGAAGATTCGTGATGTTGCATTCATGGTTAGAGAGAGAGTCTTGCTCCGGTTTTCACCCATAAAGGGTGTGATGCGGTTCGGGAAGAAGGGAAAATTGAACCCTAGGTATATCAGATCTTTTGAGATATTGTGTTGATTGGTGAAGGGGCCTACAAGCTTACATTGCCACCCGATTTATCTGCGGTTCATTCGGTGTTCCATATGTCTATGCTCCGAAAGTATTATGGTGACCGTCTCATGTTTTAGACTTCGACACAGTCCAATTGGACGAGGATTTGACTTATATTGAGGAGCTGGTGGCTATCCTGGACAGACAGGTCCGGAAGTTGAGATCAAAGAACTGGATTCAATGAAGGTTCAATGAAGGGGTCATCCGGTCAAGGAGGCAACCTGGGAGACCGAGCACGACATGCAGAGTCATTATCCTCATCTATTCACCAGTTCAGCTATGTCCTTATGAACGTTCGGGGATGAATATTTGTTTAAAGAGGGGGAGAATGTAATGATCCGATCAGTCATTTTGTGTAATTACTCCCCGTTACCCCTTTTTATACTTCACATATGTGTGTTTATGGTTTTATGACTTGCGGGGTTTTTAGTTTCGTTTTGGGAAGCTTTCAGGTTGATTTGGACCCTTTGACTCTTGGCATAGAAGCTTAAGTTAGAAATGTTAACCAAACTTTAACTTTCGTGAAAACGACCCCAGAACGGTATTTTGATGGCTCCGATAGCTTCGTATCATGATTTCAGACTTGGGCATATGCTCGTAATTGATTTCGGAAGCCCGTAGATTTATTTATGTTGTTTTGCAGAAATTTGGCAATTTAAAGTTGAAAAGTTTGACCGTAAGTTGACTTTTAGCTATCAATATCAGAATTTGATTTTGGGAGAATAGGTCTGTAATGCTATTTAGAACTTGTCTGCAAAATATGGTATCATTTGGAGTTGATTTGAAAGGATTCAGATGTTAAGTTGTAATTCTAGAGATTCTTGAACTTTACATTGAAATTCATGATTTTAGTGTTCGATTCATAGTTTTAGATGTTATTTTTGTGTTTTGATCGTGCAATTTTGTATGATATTTTTATACTTGTGTGGATGTTTGGTTTGGAGCCCCGAGCGCTGGATGAGTTTCAGACATGTTTTGAAATGGTTTTGAACTGAAATAAACTGCAAGTGCTGCTGGTACTCAGTTATTGCAATTGCGAGCACCGGCCTCACAATTTCAAAGGGGACAGTGGGGGATCAGATGTCGCAATTTCGGCTTCCCCTTCGGATTTGTGAACTTTGCCAGCTTATGACTTAGTTCGCATTGCGAACATTTGTCGCTTTGGCGAGGTTCACAGTTTGCAATTGTGAAGCCTCTTGTCGTAATTACGATAATGAACGAGGATATCAGGGTTCGCAAATGCGAGACCTATTCCACAATTGCCAGGATTCGCAAGTGCGAACCCTGTGTTGCAAATGCGACAACTGCAGCTGGTACGAAGGGTTGGGAGACGGGATTTTTCCACACATTCTCTCATTTTCGAATCCTTAGACTCTGTAAGAGGCGACTTGGAGAGGGGAGTTCCATCTACGAACTTTGGGTAGATTTTAATCTATTTTCAATCATATTCCCTCAATATATCTTAGATTTTAACATCAAAATCATGTAAATCAAAGTGAAAAATTGTGAAATCTTGTCAAGTTTTTGCAAAAAAAGAATTCGAGTTTTGAGAGTCGATTTGGACACAGATTTTGAAACTAATCACCTATATGTGTAGTCGGAATCTATCATTGGACCCGAGTTTTAATAGAGCGGGCCCCGAGTTGACTTTTGTTGACATTTTGAGAAAAGTGTAAAGATCATGGCTTTATCTATTGAAATTGATTCCCTTACGTTGTTTGATGATATTTAAGTCGATTTTGGTTAGATTTGAGCCGTGTGGAGGTGAGTTTTAGGGGAAAATATATTTCTGAGGGTTGAATTGGTCTAGTCTAACTTTGTGTAGGAGAACTACCCCTTAGGATTTGGGATTGATCGTGTCATTTGTCAAAGTGGGTACAAGGTTTGCATGTGGTAATTGACCGGATTAGGCTACTTGGATTCTTTCCATGCCTTAATTTAATTGTCGTATCATGTTCTAAACTCTCATAGTCGATTTATTCTTACTTGTGTTAGTCTATCCTCACATGCCTTAAATGATTTCGTTGACACTTGTTTTAAATCCTAATTGATAAATTGTTCTCATGTTTTTGTTGAACTTGTTGCCTCTTTTATTGTTACTTATTATCTCTTTCAATGTTGATTATCATTATTTGAAGTTATTGTTCCTGTTATCACATTCATTGTTGATTTCCATTATTTGAAGTCATTGTTACATGTTATCTCTTCTATTGTGAGTTATTCTTATTTAATATCATGGTTATACATTATCTCTCTCATTGTTTAGTTATTGGTGTTAAAGTTGTGAATGTCATTATTACGTTGAGGCGAAGTTGTCATTGTTGAGACATCTTTCTTGTTGAGGATTTTAAATTCATTGTTGTTGTTGATATTCTTGTACACGTTGTGGTGGAGTCATGGGCTATTGTTGTGAAAACATTGATATTGTTGATTATTGGCAAGTTGTGACTTATGGACACTTGCGGTGTGAGTTATTATTGTGATTTGTTATTGATGCGCATGCGGTGGTATAAGGATAGGGTTTATTATGCATGCGGCGGTATTAGGTGGGATTTATGTGCATGTGCTTGTAGGTTATTACGTGAAGCCACGCGGTGTCATAAGGTAGGGTATAGTGCGTGCAGCTATTTCGGGAAAAATTATTTTCAAAGCTTATCGGCGATATGTGTGATTGAGATTGTGAATTGTGAATAAGATGTGGTACCTCAATTATGAGTCTTGATATATACATGAGGCGGTATCTCAGTTGTGATTCTTACTGTACACGAGGTGATACCTCGTTGTGATTCTTGTTGTTTATCGCATGTTGCAAAGAGTTTTGGTGGGAACACTTCTTGTTGTTTTGTTCTTCCTTGTTCTATCAGTTGTTGTTTGTATATGCTCATTGTGATTCTCTTTAATTGCTTCCTTGATGTTATTTCCATGCTTAAAATTCCGGTATTAGTTCATGCTATTAACTTGTTTCATATTAGCTATTTCTCCGCCTTCCATCATTATCGTTCTTATGTTTTCATACTGCTTATTTATATCCCAGTAGGCGTCTCGACCTGGCCTCATCACTACTCTACCAAGGTTAGGCTTGATACTTACTGGGTACCGTTGTGGTGTACTCATACTATGCTTCTACACATCTTTTTTATACAGATCTGGGTACGTCTGCTCGTGCCGGACTTTAGTGTTCGACTGCTAGCTGCTTCTAGAGACTTCAAGGTATGCCTGCTCGGCGTCCGTAGGCCTTGGAGTCACCTTTCTTTATTTTTGCTAGAGTTGTATTTTTCATTTAGACATTGATGTAGTAGACTTTTTAGCTTACCTAGTCGTAGAGATTAGGTGTCATCATGACATCCTACGAAGGAAAATTAGGGTCGTGACAATTCATTAGCTTAGTTATCATATCACCAGCTTATCTGATATGACCTATGATCATGAAGCTTTGTGAAAATCTTACCGCATGTCGTTTAAGTGATCCGTAATGAATTCTATACTTGTGTATTTACCCAGTGAACTATCAGGTGCCTTATTTGAAAATTGTTTGTCAATGGAGGAGACTGAATTTTGTCTGCCCTAATAACTTAACAACCAAGCTATGTAAAAATCTGAAATGAAAGTCTGTTGTTGTCATTCATAGTCTTAAACAAACCCATTAACACTTCTTTGTCTTGTTAAAATGAATATTGCTCCATACTTGGTTGGTATCCTTAGCTTTAAAAGACTTAGTTATGAATCTAGATTTTGGTTGAGAATCTAATAGGCTAAGAATCATGCTGTTGAGTTTAAAGTAGATCAAAACTGACCTTCTTACCTATATGAATGCCTCTGCTAGTGTTGTTACCCTTTA
Source organism: Nicotiana obtusifolia (assembly GCA_002018475.1). Taxonomy (NCBI): domain Eukaryota; kingdom Viridiplantae; phylum Streptophyta; class Magnoliopsida; order Solanales; family Solanaceae; genus Nicotiana; species Nicotiana obtusifolia. Next base: position 12,542 of record MCJB01004038.1, read on the forward strand.
GAAAACTGAAAAAGGTTATAGTCTATGTGTTATAGAGTAAAACCTCAACCATGTACTTGCTCACATCTGATTTGATGAAGATCAGCAGAATGGTTGTTGAAGTACTGTGAACCTGATTAAGGATCCAAATGTTGGACCCAGAATAGAACTAATGTCGGACCCACATGTCTTCCCTACCACTTGGATCACCTAACTTTGAATTTCTAAACATGGATTAGTCTAACGATGGTTTGCCATGAACTCTCCTTGTTTTCATCTATGATTAGTCTCTTTAAATGTCCTGTTACATGTTAATTCTGAAGTGTTCATGTCTCTGTACTTTGATGATATTCCCTGTGGCTTCTGAACTCTATGTACTTGAGCCTTTTATGTGTACTACTGCTCTCATGTTAACTAATAAGTGAATTACTCATTTGTATCTAAACCTTTGGGGAAAATTAAGTGTGAGTGATTAAGGGTATTTGGGGTGGGACCTAGTTTGTGGTTAAGATGCCCTTCCCTGACACAAGCACTGCTCGAGGTCCATGAGATCCTTGTGAACTTTGAATTCCCAGGGCTTCCAAGGGTACCTTGCCCATGAATAAAGTTTTATTCCAAACTCTTAGTCGTTGACTCTCACTAATCTCTTAGGATTAATGCAAATAAAAGATGGTTTCACTGTACTCTTTAATTTTGTCTGTTACAACTTTATTTTTGTTAGGCCTCATTTGATATCACTAATGTTCTCCTTTTCTTTGTATGCATGTGTAAACTGGGCCTACCAAGTTCTTTGGAACTCAGGCCCAATTGCAGTCTGGAACGCCTTTTACTTGAATGAAGTCTGTTGCTGTCTATAGATATGCTGGACCTGGTCTACTGGCCCAAAATTGAACAGTCCAGTTTTCTTTTCCCTTTTGTTTTAGACAATAAAATTTGCTGCTTCTTCTGTGTATATATATTTGATGCTAACATCATTATTATATACTTTTGTTATACTTTGATTATTTTAGGAACCTAGGCAAATCAAAGCCCATAGGTAAGTGAAAAAGAATCTGAGTTTATATATCATGTTTATTTCGATTGCTCATTTTCCTAACAAATACAAAATCTTATTTTTTGTTATCTCTAACTACTTTTTAGTAAAATTTTGCGTTTTAAATAGATTTGAAAGCAAACGACCCCTTCTCTTAAAAAGTCGAAATTGAAAGGATGTTTGCAAGGCTGGTTTTCAACAAATAAAACCAACATTGTTGGTAATTACGAACAAGTTAAACTTCAATGAGCTTCAAAACATCACTCCAGGTTGAAATTGATTTTTCTAAAGGTATACCCATGACATGTTTTACTTCACAAATCTACATGAACAACCATCTTTTAGCAATGAAACATTCAGCATTCTTTCGAAAATATAGCAATATTTCACAAGTCTTTCTCAACTTTGAGGGTATAAACATTTCAAAAGATTTTCACATGTTGTAAACATCAATGAAACCTATGATCCCTTTTTCAAATAACATATACCAGTTTCTTCCAAAAAGAGTTGACTTCAAACAAGACTTAGGATAATTTAAAGACTATACGCACTTAATTAAGCAGAATATAGATATTTACTTCCCCGAACCTAACCTAAATTCTAAGGAGCCACCTCAGGTAGATATTAGGGGGTGTCTAACACTTTCCTCTTAGAAGAACAAGAACTCTTATCCAAATCTCACCGGTTAGCAGACCAATAGGATAGTAATCTAATAGAAAAATAGCTAACCTAATATACCTTAAATATTAGGTGGTGACGCTCTTTTATCAACAACAGAATAACCACTAGTTGAATCTTGTTTTGACTTGTGCAAAATAGGTGCAACACTCGTACTACACTTCTGCACTTCTTGGGCAGATTTTGATCCTAGCGACGCTTAGTGGAGATTTTTTCGGACCCACTTAATTAGGAGACTTGAGGTAGAGCTGCACAGCGTTCACAGACCCTTAAGTCCCTTTCTTTTCTATTACACTGTTTATTTCATTTCGAGCAGTTGTATTTTACTTCAGACCTTGTTTGTCATAATTTTAGCAACTCATGTACTTATTACACCAGTTTCTGAGATTGGACTAGATAGCGTGTATGGATATGTATTTTAAAGTTCTACAACTTTATTTTCTCTTTAATATGATTTTAAAATTGTTAAACTAAATTACTTTGTAGCTAATATTGACTTTCTTAGCAAGAGGATGTTAGACGTCATCACAGCCCCGTGATTGGGATTTCGGGTCATGACATTGGGGGACTTCCTTGGTCGATGTTTGGCTAGATTTGAGGTTAGAGGTGATTTCTCAAGGAATGCGATTTTGGAGCTTTGGGTTAGCCCAATTGAGGTAAGTATCTTGCCTAATCTTATTTAGGGAATAACCCTTAGGAAATAACATTATTTTTCCAATTGAAATGTGTGAGACGCGACGTACATTCAACGTGACGAGCGTATATACATGTCCTATATTTTATTCGTGACTGGAGTAGTCTTTAGGTTGTACTATGCCTTGATTTGGATATTATGCCTCTTGCTATCATGCTTTATATGTTTGTATGTGTAACGACCTGATCGGTTGTTTCGTTTATTTGAGCCTTGTTTCCCCTTTTGATGCTTCACACATGTGTATTTGTGGTTTTATGACTTGCGGGTTGGTTAGTTTCGTTCCGGGAAGGTTTTGGGTTGATTTGGACCTTTTGGTTCTTTGCTTAGAAGCCTAAGATAGAAATGTTAACCAAAGTTTGACTTTTATAAAAATGACCCCGGAACAATGTTTTGATGGCTCCGGTAGGTTCGTATCATGATTTGGACTTGGGCGTATGCCCGGAATCGAATCTGGAGGTCTCTAGGTTGATTTCACTTGTTTTTGCCAAAATTTGGCAATTTGAGATTCAAAATTTTTTTCAAGTTTGGTTGTAGGTTCACTTTTTGGCTATCGGGTTTGAAATTTGGTTTTGGAACTTGGAATAGGTCCATTTTGCTATTTGAACTTGTCTGCAAAATTTGGTGTCATTTGGAGTTGGTTTGATAGGATTCGGATGCTTGGTTGCAAATCTAGAGATTCTTGAACTTTTCTTTGAAATTCATGCGTTTCAATATCCGATTCGTCGCTTTAATTTTATTTTTGTGTTTTAGTCGCACGAATGAGTCCGTATGATGTTTTTAGACTTGTGAGGATGTTTGGTTTAGAGCCTCGAGGGCTTGGGTGAGTTTCAGACGTGTTTTGCAAAGGTTTGGACTCAAATACAAGATGCTGGTGTGCGTGTGTTGTAGTTGTCGTAATTGCGAACACCAGCATCACAATTGCGAACATTACAGGGGGGGGGGGACTCATGTATCCAATTGCGATACCTAGTTCACATTTGTGAAGTCTAGGCATAGGTGGGTTAGTTCGCATTTGTGATAACTTGGTCGCATTTGCGAGAAGAGAAGACTTCGCATTTGCGAACACTGTCTAGCAATTACGACATCTCCTTGGCTTGTCATTAGCCGCAATTGCAAGACTTTCTTCGCAATTGCAAACCCAGTATTGCAATTGCGACATCTACAACTGAACAAAAGGTTGAAAAGTCTGGATTTCCTCTTATTTTCTCTCATTTTAGAATCCAAAACTCGGTAGGAGGCGACTTAGAGAGGGAATTTTCATCTACAATCATTGATAAGTAGTTTTAATCAATTTCCAACTATATTTCATAATTATATATGAGATTTAACATCATATTTATGACAATGAAACAGAAATTTTGGGAATTTTTGTCTAAGTTTTGAAAAATAAAAATTTGGGTTATGAGAGTTGATTTGGACTCAGATTTGAAAACAAAATAGATATATAGACTCGTGCGATTATGGGTAATCGGATTCTACCCATGGACCCAAGTTTTGACCGGGCGGGCCAGGGTTGACTTATGGGGAATTTTATAAAAATCATAGCTTTATCTATCGTAATTGGTTTCTCTTGCATTTTTGTTAATACTGAGTCATTTTTTGCTAGATTTGAGTCATCGAATTTTAGGGGAAAAGTTATTTTAAGCGATGATTTGGCCTACTTGAGGTAAATATCCTGTCTAACTTTGTGAGGGGGAACTATCCCTTAGGATTTAGGTCGATTGCGGTTATTTGTATAATGTGGAAGACGTGTACACGGGGTGACGAGTGTGTACACGGGCTTTTATGTGGTATTTCATCCAGTTTAGACTTTTAGACTTCTTCTGCTCATTTAATTGAATTTGTCATAACATGTCATATCTTCCACTGTTAAATTTACTCTCGGATGCTCTATTTGACGTTGTTAGTACATGTTCTATTTTTAATTGTTAAGTTTGCTCTTTTATGCTTTAGTTGAAGTTGTTACCTCTCTTATTGTCTTGTTACCTATTTTATTGCAGAATTACTCCTGTTTGAACTTGTCATTTCGTGGGAATACCTTCATAATGAGTTATTAAAGTTGAAGTTGTGAGAGCTATTAACATATTTAGATTGAAGTTGTTGATTATTAAGATATCTTTCCAAATTGAGTATTTCTCATTCACTTTGTTATCATTTAGATTAATGTTCACATTGTGGTTGAGCCGTGGGCTATATGTTGAGGTAACACTGGTGTTGTTGATTTTGGCAAGTTGTGGCATATGGGCACGTGTGGTGTGAGTTGTTATTGTGTTGTGATATTGATGCGCATGCGGCAATATAAGGATAGGGGTTGATGTGCATGCGGCGACATAAGGTAGGATTTACGTGCATGTTGCTAGTAACAGAATCACTTAAAGCCACACGACGAGACAAGGGGGCTAAAGTGCTTGTAGCTATTTCGGAAAAAAATTATTTTCAAAAATATCCAAATGTAAGGCTCATGAGACGATATAAGGAAGAGTGTGATTGAGAATGTGAAATGTAAATATGGGGCATGGCACCTCAGTGGTGATTCTTGTTGTACATTCTATGTTAAAAAGGCTTGTTGGTCAAACAGTTTTGTTACCTTTTTATTTGTCTTCCTTGTATTTGACTGTATCTGATTAATTGTTGTTCTTATCATGTATTCACTCCTCATTGCCTTTATTGCCTTAAATTCTATTGTTAGTCTACATTCTTGTACTGCTTTGTTATCATTCATTTCCTCATTTCCGTTATTGGCCTATATTATACTCTGTTCAGTTTATCTTGTGCTAGTAGGTGTCTTGATCAGGCCTCGTCACTACTCTACCGAGGTTAGGCTTGATACTTACTGGGTATCGTTTTGGTGTACTAATGCTACGCTTCTAAATATTTTTGTGCAGATCCAGGTACATCTGCTCGTGTCGGACGCCAGCAATCGTTCAGTTATTTCTTGAGACTTCAAGGTTACCTACTCGACGCTCGCAAGCCTCAGATTCACCTTCTGTTACTCCTTTTACTACTGTTTATCCTATTATTAGACAATATTGTATTAGCAATTTTAGTATATTTCTGTAGAGATTATGACTCAGTTCCACCGATTTTGAGGATTTTGTTATTGATGTTCCGTTATGGAGTTTTTTGAGCTTTATCGGTTTATTTTATTATCTTAGTTTGTTATTTCTGTTAGGCTATCAATGAATGTTAGGCTTACCTAGTCTTAGAGACTAGGTGCCATCACAATATCTTAAGGTGAGAATTTGGGGTCGTGACAGTATGACTATATGAGCTCTGTGAATCATGCTAGAAATTATGTGTAGGAGTTGATTCCCTATTTGAGCATAATATTTGTTATTGTATGGGGTATCCACCTGATATGAGTTATAATAGTACACTTCGCACAAGCATACACCTTAGCATGCTATTTATCAAGTCATGAGTACGTGATTTGATATTCGTTGATGGTATACATGTATTCTTGTATATGATTCTGTGTGATGAACTCGATTATTAGCACGTGCATTCTCCGTGCGATTATTGAGATTTTTGCACGTGAGTTGTTTGTGCAATTGTTGAGGTTATGATTATGGCATGTGAGTTGTCCGTGCGGTGATATTGCACGTGAGTTGTCTGTACAACGTGTGGATAAGGATCTATCCCCCTAGGGTCGTTCTTTCATTTTCCCCCCTGATGACGTACACGCAAATTATGGAAACTGGCAAGTGGTTAAATTTTGTGTATCTTCTCTATAAGCAAAATCCTTGGGTGTATACATGATTCTCTTATTGTGTATCCTCTTTCTATGCTTGTTCCGAAATGTATACGTGCTTTCTAAGCATATCTTCTCTATAAGCCACATGATTTAAGAAATGATTCAAAGCACATATCTTCTCTATATGTCAATATGTACTACATGATTTGTTTAATCATGCATATCTTCTCTATATACTAGTGATGAAGGATTACTTAGTTTTCATGCATATTTTCTTTATACCCAACTGTGGAAGGATTATTTGATATTTTGCGCATATCTTCTCTTATGCAATCTTAAGAATTTGATGATGTTAGACGCATATTTTCTCCATATGCTGAGTTGTTAAAATGAGACAGTAGATGTACATATCTTCTCTATATGTAATTATTGATGTGTTATCTGATATCAAATACATATCTTCTTCATATTTTGTGTAGACGACTGTGGAATGGTGTTTTGAAGACTCCAATAGCTTTGTACGGAAATTTGAACTTATGCATTTTCCCGGATTTGGATTTGGAGGTCCATAGGTTGATTTGATGCATTTTGGCGAAAATTGAAAAGTTGAAGGTTTTGAAG
>MCJB01004047.1:0-35666 GCA_002018475.1 Nicotiana obtusifolia
TTTTGTTTTGTTGTTTTGTTGTAATATCAGGCGCCCACCTAGATAATGAGCGAATACATTCAAGTCTTAGCAATCAGGCGCTCACCTGGATAACGAGGGAATACATTCAAGTTTTGGAAATCAGGCACCCACCTGGAAAATGATGGAAGCAATTTCAGAGTTGACATGCGGTCCGCATTTTTAGCCTGATTGTCACATTTTTTATGTCAAAACTTTGCCCAAGATTCTGCTCTAGTTTGCGATTTCGGTGTGCGATTCGCGATTAGCATATGCGATCTGCGATTGCACTTCGCCACTAGTTGCTGTCTAAGATCTTTTGCTGATTCGCGACCCTTTAGGTGCAGAATGCGGTTCGCAATAGCATATCCCCCATTTGCGATAATGTTCTGCTCTTTTCTTGTCTTCTATGACCTTGGGACTGGGTTTGGTTAAATACACGAACTAAAAGTTAAAAGAGTAAAGTCATGAATTGAATTTTATCTTTCTTTATTTTGGATTTTATTTTTTTAATTTATTACATCGCTCGCTAATAGCATGTTTATGCCGATCACGCCTGTTCTAGGACATTTCATTAATTTTTTAGGTGAGAGGTCGTTCCCTAGTTGAACTTATCCGGGAAATGCCCCGAAGGACTTATGTATTTGACATTCCGGGGAATGCCCCGAGGTATTTGTAGGCGAGGACCAAAGTGAAACTCGTAGTATTTCAGTCTTAGTTTTATTTTTCTTTTATTAGGTGGGACGACCTCAAACTTCTTGTGTGTTTGTTTCTCTTGTTTGTGTTCGTCTCAATTCGAATATTCTAAAATTCAATTTGATCAAGTGCGCAATCGTGACTTTCACGGGATTCGGGGAATGCCTAACACCTTCTCCCCGAATCAAATGAACCTCTTACCCTACTCTCTGGTATGAACTTGACTTTAAGTCCAAGTTCTAAAACGGTGGCTTGGCGTACCAAAATCGCTCGTCAGGTGGCGACTCTAAACTTTTTTTTTCTGATTAATCTCTCTCTTTGTCATTTTCCATATTGGAAACCCCCTTTTGTGAGTTTTATTGGACCTTTTTATCCAAAAGGGTTTTAGTAAAAATCTCGCAGACCCCTTAGAAAGGAAGACAGTCTCATGGTGAGATTTTCTCTTTAAATTACACTCCACTTAATTTTTACACCGTCGATTTCTGACTTGCTTTTCTTTTCTTTTGCATGTTTATCAAAAGATGTTGAAATGAGACCTCCACCCGTGGATGATGATACTTACGTCGAGCCCCCTGCTTCGAAGCAAGATAAAGTGAAGAAAAGGAAAAGGCTTCGAGTTCTCCGGGCTTGGAGAAGAAGAGACCAATGAAAATATTGGCACGTAAGCCCAAAGGACGTGCCAGCGGCCGATCATTATCCCCAGACTTGCTCCATCGATTGAGGGATGAGTCAGAGGGAGAGGATGAAGACTTTGACTTAGTGGCCAGTGTGCCATCCCAGCTCAAAGGGCAAGGAGCCTCCGAACCAAGGGTAGGTGAAGCCGATGTTCATCAAGTCGAGGAAGCCGAGGTGTGGGCAAGAGCTGAGGCTTCCCTTGGTATGAGGAAAATGCCGCAGAGAGCACTTGGTCCGACTGAGATCATCGATTTTCCTTCGTTCACAGAGTCGATGTTTAATGAGGCCCAAGTAGCAAAAGAACGCCCCTTCGAGGAAGTCCATAGATCGAAATACCCTTTCCGTGATTTTTTCGATGGTGTGGACTCGATGAGCATGGAGGACGCTATTGGGTTTGGTGATTTAAACATACCGAGGAAGAGCTCACCCTCTAAGAAAAGCGGGACTTCTTTTAGTCCGAAATTGGTCGATCGATTCCCTGCCCCGAGCGCATATCCTGATCGAAAACGTACCGTTATTTTTTCCCTTCCCGAGGATGCCCGGGCTCTTACCGCCCCCTTAGGGATGGCCAGTTACCTTCAGTGCTTAGTGACCGAAGAAGATCATGCCAAAATGAACGAGGTGGAAGCACCCTACCTATTCAACGAAGCTCAACATGCGTTGAATCGTGTAACTGGGGGCATCCTTTATTATGTACTTAGATTTTATCGTAAGCAATCGTAACATTTTCCTTTGTGCTTGCAGGCCTCGGTACTTCACCACGAGGCTTTTCTCCGATACCGGAAAGAGTTCAAACACCATGAGGCCGAGACTCGAGAACTTATTGAGAAGAAAGACACCCTTAAACTTGTCAGTGAATAGCTCAAACGGGAGGCTAAGAGCCTCCGTGCAGAGCTGGAAGTTGCTCGGAAGGATCATGCCGACTTGGTCGAGCAAGTAAAAGCTTACAAAGTGAGTGATAACGAATTTGATTCAGTGACTGATGGTCAAAATACGCAGGTCCTGCAAAAACTCGATCGGATCGTTCAGCTTCGAACTGAGATGGATGTGGTTAAATCTGAGGTTGATGAATGGAGGGCAAGATGGATCATCTGGCCTCGAAAAAAGAGGCAGCTCGGACACAACTAATTTCAGTAGAAACCCAGCTAAGAGCCCGCAAAGGAAAAAGCCGAGAATCAGACCAAAAGGGCTGAGGAGATTCAATCCCTCTTTGGTTTGGTTGTCTCAGATAGAGATAATCTAGCGAAGGAGCTTAAAATGGCCAAGTCAGAAGTCGCCGTGAACAAAGCCAAAGCTGATGAAATGGTGGCTCGGTACAAGGTTGATGCCGAGGTAGCTCAAGACCAATCAAAAAATATGGTCGAGCATATGAAGTGACACTCCTGTAGGCAGGCCCTCGAGGAAGTCCGCACTCGGGGTTTTGACATAACTACAGAGATTAAGGATGCCAGGATGTCTGAAGTAGAGGCCAGCAAATTGGCCTATCCCGAAGAAGATGATTTCGAGGGTTCAGTCGGGTCCGAAGAATGAGAAAACCCCGAAAATCCCGATGACGAGGGAGGACCCAATCGAGTTCAAGTCGCTTGTGTTCGATTTTATCCCTTTCTGTGCTCAATACTATGTATCAAGGCCGCTTGGCCTTTGTAAAAATTTGTATCGGGCTATTCGGCCCTTGTAATAATGGATTTTTGATATATATATATATATATATATATATATATATATATATATATATATAAGGCTTGCCTTTCACAGCTTTCAAATTATTTCTTTGCTTTTTTATTTGTATTCACAAAGATCGAAATGCCTTAGCATGAAATAATTAGGTTGTGTTCGAAGGCTCGAATGAGTCTTGCCTCTAACATGATTATGTTTCGAGGCATCGTGGAGAATCGGTGTTATCAAAAACTTTCTTCCCCAAAGTAGCTTAAAACTAAAATCTGCCGAGTGTAGCCTTCAGATGCAATTAAGAAATTTCAATGCCTTGTTATTTTTGTTGCGGTCTTCAGACGTCTCTGAGCCGTTTTTATACGGCCATAGCCTTTATAGTTCGGGAAATGCCAAATAAGCTTTGTGCTTTGGGGTTTCGTTAACCCGGAATGGCCTTAGCCTTTTAATTCGGGCATTGCTAAATAAGCTTCGTGCCCTCGGATTTCGTTAACCCGGACTGGCCTTAGCCTTTTAATTCAGGCATTGCCAAATAATCTTCGTGCCCCCGGTTTGTTAACCCGGAACGGCCTTAGCCTTTTAGTCCGGGCGTTGCCAAATAAGCTTCGTGCCCTGGGATTTCATTAACCTGGAATAGCCTTAGCCTTTTACTTTGGGCATTGCCAAATAAGCTTCGTGCCTTCAGATTTCTTTATCCTGGAATGGCCTTAGCCTTTTAATTCGGGCGTTGCCAAATAAGCTTCGTTCCCTCGGATTTCGTTAACTCGGAATAGCCTTAGCCTTTTAATTTGGGCGTTGCTTACTTATGCCCCGAGATCTAATAACTTGGACCGTCTGATTTTGTTTTCGGACGGCAGTCCCCGAGTGAGAGAGTGATTATTCGAACTCAGGTTAAGGCGGCCCTTGGGCTCGTTACCTTTATGGGATCATAAGCAGGGAATTCCATAAGAAATTTAAAGCAAAAGTTTTAAAAGACACGACGTCTGCAAAGAAGAGACTTCTCTTTATTCTTGTGCATAATAGAAATGTATGTGTACAAGTTTTGTGTCAGGGTTCGAGCAGTCTATGTGAGCATGGTTCATTTGATCGTTTGGCCCTTACATTGAATCTTATTGATCTTCAACCCTTCAATCCTGAAGTCTCTTTCCATGCTAAAGTGGCCCCCCAGTATTCGGGGTAGATCGAAGAAAGGCCTCAAATACTGTTGTCACCGATTCGTTACCAGCCTTCGAATCTAAGTTAGAACGATTTACTTGTTGCCTCGTTAAAAACCTTACCTTAAAACCCATTTGGGACAAAACAGGTCCAAGGGAAAAAGAGTGCAATGCATGCTTTTAGACCTAACATATTGTATGATCCCTTGTTTGCTTCCTGCAAGCGTTAGTTTATAATGTAAATAAAAAATAAAGAATGGAGCCGTACCTTAGCAGTAATACTGCTTTAAGTGAGTTATATTCCAATTGTTCGATAGTTGTTTACAGTTCATTGTTCTGAGCTTGTAGGATCCTTTTTCAGTGATTTCGATGATATGATAAGGTCCTTCTAGTTCAGTCCCAGCTTTCCCTCGTTCAGACTCCGTGCGTTTAGCGTGACCATTCTTAGTACTAAGTCCCCGACGTTGAAGTATCGAAGGTTGGCCCTTCTGTTGTAATACCTCTCGATCCGTTGCTTTTGGGCAGCCAACCGAACAAGGGAAGCTTCGCGCCTTTCATCTAACAGCTCTAGGTTCGTATTCATGGTTTCGTGGTTCGATTCCTCTATTGCATATCGGAATCTGATACTTGGCTCCCCGACCTCGACCGGTATCAAAGCTTCTGTGCCATAAAACAGAGAGAACGCGGTGGCCCCGGTGCTTGACTTTGCCCATAAGACTTCCGATAACATTTCCTTCCATCTCCCTTTGGCATTGGTTAACCTCTTTTTGAGGTTTTGGAGTATGGTTTTGTTGGTAGATTCAGCTTGTCCATTTCCACTAGAGTAGTAGGGTGTCGATAGGATCCTTTTGATCTTTTGATCTTCAAGGAATTTAGTTACTTTTTTACCGATGAATTGCTTCCCGTTATCGCATACGATCTCGGCTGGCATTCCAAATCGGCATATGATGTGATCCCAAATGAAATCGATGACCTCTTTTTTCCTAACCTTCTCATATGCTTGAGCTTCCACCCATTTAGAAATATAATCAGTCATAAATAGTATAAATTGAGCTTTACCTGGTGCCCGCGGAAGAGGGACAACAATGTCTATTCCGCACTTCATGAACGGCCCATGGTGATAAAACTGAGTGGAGCATCTCCCCAAGTAAATGTATCATCTGGGCGTGTCTTTGGCATTCATCACATTTTCGAACGAACTCCTTTGCTTCTTTTTCCATGTCGATCCAATAATAACCGGCTCTGATTATTTTTCGAATCAATGACTCAATGCCTGAATTATTTCCGCAAGTACCCTCGTGGATTTCCCTCAAAACGTACTCGGTATCACCTAGTCCTAGACATATCGTGAGTGGGCCATCAAATGTTCTTCTGAACAAGATTCCGTCTTTGGACAGGCTAAATCGGGCCTCCTTTGTACGCAGGGCCCTCGACTCTTTTGGATCGGGGGCAGTTTACCAGATCTGAGATATTCTACGTACTTGTTCCTCCAATCCCAAGTTAGGCTCGTCGAGTTGATCTCGGCGTTGCCTTGTTCCACTACTGACCTCATAAGTTGTATGACTTCTCCCGAGTTGAATTCGTCATCTTCGGCTGACGATCCCAAGTTAGCAAGGGCGTCGGCCTCGCTGTTTTGATCCCGAGGTACATGTTGTAAAGTCCATTCTTTGAACTGATGTAATGTCACTTGCAATTTATCCAAGTACCTTTGCGTTTGTTCCTCTCTGACCTCGAATGTTCGATTGACTTGGTTTACCACAAGAAGGGAGTCGCACTTGACTTCGATCACTTCCGCCCCCAAGCTCTTGGATAGTTCAAGGCCTACAATCATGGCTTCATATTCGGCCTCGTTGCTAGTCAATTTCACAGTCTTAATAGATTTTCTAATTATATTACCTGCTGGTGGCTTCAATACGATGCCAAGTCCGAACCCTTTTGCGTTCGAGGCACCATCCGTGAAGAGGGTCCAAATTCCCAAGGAAGTTCCTGAGTCAATCAACAACTCTCTTTCGACCTCGGGTATTAGGGTCGGTGTGAAATTGGCCATGAAGTCTACCAAAATCTGAGACTTAATGGCGGTCCGAGGTCGATACTCAATGTTGTACCCACTTATTTCTATGAGCCCATTTGGCCAATCGGCCTGAGAGCTCGGGCTTATGCATAACATTCCTTAATGGGTAAGTCGTTACGACACATATGGAATGACATTGGAAATATGGTTTCAGCTTCCTAGAGACACTTAACAAAGCGAGCACCAGTTTTTCTAGGTGGGGTTACCTAGTTTCGGCTTCACCTAAGGTTCTACTAACATAGTAAATTGGGAATTGCATAGCTTGTTCTTCTCGAACTAGGACTCCAACTCACCGCTATCTTCGAGACCGCCAATTATAGGTACAGTAGTTCTTCCGCCTTCGGTGTGTGAAGCAATGGCGGGCTTGATAAATGCCTTTTGAGTTCCTCCAAAGCTTGCTAGTATTCCGGGGTCCACGAAAAATTATTCTTATTCAACAGTGTGAAGAATCAATAGCTTTTATCGGACAACCTCAAAATAAATCGCCCAAAGTGGCTATTTGCCCAGTCAACCTTTGCGCAGCTCTCACATTGTCCATGATCGTGATATCTTTGGTGGCTTTGATCTTATCAGGACTGATCTCGATTCCCCGATTCGATACCATGAATCCGAGGAACTTACCGACCTAATTCCCAACACATATATTTTAGGGTTCAGCTTCATGTTGTACTGCTTCAGTATACTAAATGTTTCCTGCAAATGTCTTAAGTGGTCCTTTGCTCGCAAGGACTTAACTAACATGTTGTCAATGTAAACCTCCATTGACTTCCCTATTTGTTTCGCGAAAATTCGATTCACTAGGCGTTGGTATGTGGAACCAGCATTTTTAATCCAAACAGCAGTACGTTATAACAGTATGTGCCATATTTAGTGATGAAGGAAGTATTTTCCTGATCACTCGAGTCCATCCGTATTTGGTTTTACCCGGAATAGGCGTCGAGTAGTGTCTCGTGGCCGGCTGTAGCATCGATCATGGGGTCGATGTTGGGCAAGGGAAAAGAGTCTTTGGGACACGCTTTATTCAAATCTTTATAATCTACACACATTCCTAATTTATCCCCTTTCTTAGGGACTACCACTTCGTTTGCTAACCAATCCGGGTATTTGACCTCCTGAATATACCCTATTTTAAGAAGTTTAGATACCTCCTCCTTGATGAAAGCATGCTTGATTTCGGACTGGGACCTCCATTATTGTTAACTGGATGGAACTTCGGATCCAGGCTTAGCTTGTGAGTGGTTATCTCCGATGGGAAACCTATCATATCGAGGTGGGATCAAGCAAAATAGTGTTCGTTAGCTATAAGAAATTGAATCAGTTTTTTCCTAAGCTTGGAGCTCAGCCCCATCCCTAGGTATACTATACGATCGACAAGTCCTCTCGCAATATGACTTGTTCCAGTTCCTCGACCTTGGATTTAGTGGCATCGAAATTATCAGGGGCTATAAAAGATCTAGGAATCCCATAATCATCATCCTCAACATATCCTCATTTGTTCAAATGTGCCGAAGACGGTGATTGCTATTTTGTCCTGTCTTTGATCACTTGGTTTAGGCCTTTGGATATTGGAACTATAGATGCCGGCGTCACCTCTTCGATCGCGAACATTTCTTTTGCGGCCGGTTGTTCTCCGTACACCATTCGAACCCCGTCGAGTTTCGAAAGTTTTAACACCTGGTGTAGCGTCGAAGGCACCGCCCTCATGTTGTGGATCATGGCCTTCCGAACAAGGAATTGTACCTCATGTCTCCTTCGATTACATAAACTTTAGCATCCTGTATGGTCCCGGCGGTATTTACTGATAATGTTATCTCACCCTTAGTGGTTTCACATGCCATGTTGAATCCGTTTAGAACTCGGACTGCAGGAACGATTTGGTCTAGTAGACCGAGGTTCTCCACGACCCTTGATTGAATGATGTTGGTCGAGCTACCCGGATCGATTAACACACATTTAACTTGAATTTTATGCACAAGTACAGATATTACCAATGCGTCATTATGGGGTTGTATAGTCCCTTCCGCGTCCTCGTCGTAAAAGATAAAGTTCCTTTTGGTGTATAATCCCGAGTTCGTTTCTACCTAGTGATGGATACTTTGGTGCGTTTCAACACCGGCCCTTGAGGAGTATCGACTCCACCGATGATGATGTTGATGACGTGTTGAGGTTCTTCTTTTGCCCCATCTATCTATTAGAACTCTTGTTCCTTAAATGAATCTTGGCTCGGTCGATCAAGAATTCTCGAAGATGTCCGTTATTGAATACCCGGGCTACTTCCTTTCTCAGTTGCCGACAATCTTCCGTTCTATGACCGTGAGTGCCATGATATTTGCATATTTGGTTAGGATCCCTTTCGGTTGGATAAGATTGTAGAGATCGAGGCCATTTGGTATCTTTGTTGTATCCGATAGCTGATACAATAGTGGCAACATCAACATTAAAGTTGTACTCCGATAGCCTCGGTGCTTCTTTATGTCCGATGGGCCTATCGAAGCTGCTTTTGGTCCTGAGTCCCCGGTTGCTTTGGCCTCGGTCATTTCTCCTTTCATTTCTTATGGGGTTTCGCTCGAATCCACTGATTCTTCTATCTCCATGATATGGATGATATCGATCCCTATTCGATCTTGGATCGCATCAATATCTCTTTTGACTATGTTAAGAGCTCTAACGGGATAGACGGACCTTGAAGGGGCCCCGAGCTGATCATCTTCGACTTAGATTTTTGATTGATACCGGTTATGTATGTTAGCCCATGTAACAGCCAGGTATTCTATTAAGTTCTGCTTTAGTTGTTGTGAAGCCATCGAGCTTCGAATATAGAGTCCCTGAGTGAAAGCTTGAACAGCCCAATCATCAGCGACCGACGGCAGATCCATTTGTTCCATTTGAAATCAGGACACAAACTCTCTGAGCATCTCGTTATCCTTTTCTTTGGTTTTGAAAAGGTCCGATTTTCTTGTTTCGACCTTGATGGCACCTGCATATGCCTTTATAAAAGAATCTCCAAGCATAGCAAATGAGTCAATAGAATTAGGAGGTAAGTTGTGGTATCATATAATAGCTCCTTTGATAGAGTCTCCCCAAATTTTTTCAACAGAACAGACTCGATTTCATCGTCCTCCAGGTCGTTCCCTTTAGTAGCACATGTATACGGGGTTACATGTTCGTTCGAGTCGGCCGTTCCGTTATACTTGGATATTTCGAGCATACGAAATTTCTTGGGGATCGACTTCGGAGCTGTGCTTGGTGGAAGAGGTTTTTGCACGAAATTCCTAGAATCCAGGCCTTATAACACCGAGGGTGCTCCTGGGATTTGGTCTACCCTGAAATTGTAGGTTTTCACCTTTTTGTCATTTGCCTCGATCTTTTTCTTTCCTGATTCTATCCGTTTTGTCAGCTCCTCGAGCATTTTTATAATTTTGGGGTTCACCCCCAATTCATATTCATTTGACCTTCCTACGACTGATTCGTCCCTGCGGGTAATTTCCCGGGAAGGATCGGGCTCAACCCTGTTCGGTACATGGCTTTGGTTTTGTAACTGAGCTATCGCCGCTTGTTGAACCTGCAACATTTCAAAGATTATTCGTAGGCTGATCCCGTCACCTTCAACGTTTTGGGGGTTTAAAGTTACCGATTAGACTCCATTATGAACGCTATTTTGGGGGTCGGTAGGCAGGTCTGCATCAACAGCCACGTGTGAATTAGCGTCAACATGATATGCAATCGGGATCTTGTTACCGGGCGCTATGTTGTTATTTTCACCTTGGTGACCGGACTCGTTGTCAACATGCAAAGGTGCCGATTGAGAGTTTGACATTTCTGTATTACAGCCTGGAATCAAAAACACTTCAAAGAGCAAGTGTGAAGCGGTGTATGTGTTATGAAAATTTGTATCAAATAACCACTATTATCCTTAGCCCCACGGTGGGCACCAAACTGCTTACCCTCAAAATCGGATAACAATTTAATTTATTCGAGATTTTAAGGATATGTGATCTAATTTGATACAAAAATGAGAAATCAAATTAAAATTAAAACTAATGATAAAAAATGAATGCAAACCACACAAGTTGGGTAGTGTTGGCCTTGTAGGTTGATTGCCCTTGGGCCAAGAAACGTTGTAATCGGGTCGGAAAAAGAATAATCAGACAATAATCGCTAAAGAGATCAGTATACTGCTATTTTAATGATAAGGAATCTCCTCTATACAAATAATTAGACCCTCCTTTATATAGTAGAGGAATCCTACTTTAGGTACAATTCTATATAAGGTAAAAAATCTCCTGATTTGCTAATTAAGCGGTTCCATTGATTCATGCCGAGATTCCCGGCGTGATGCTCGACTTGTTACGGATATTTTGGCCTTCCATTATTTTGGTTCGACGATCTTCCATCGAGCGTGTTCGGGTTCAGGGTCGGTTCTGAATCACAGGCTCAGTGTGTTCGAGGACAGACATTCTAACCTCATGTTCTGCTTTGATGAAACTCGGGATTAATCCTCAACCCTTCGCATTCCGAGCCCGATCTGCCGTTTTTTCGTTTTGTAATACTAACCTCCCATATGGTTTTTTATGTTATGGTTTTTTTCTTATTTTAGTTCGTATGAAGCAGTTCAATAACTTATTTATAATTAATATAAAAAAGTATAATTTGACTCATTTACCCTGATAATTAAACTTTTTATTTAATTATATGAAGGGGTAGTTGGACTGGTGAATGAAGAAGATGAAGTACTCTATACTTCTAGTTCTAGAACACGCCTATTACTTTCATTTTATTTTTATCTAAGCAATAAAAGTTAAGAGAATAAATAAAGAAGGAAAACTAATAGATGATATTTTGATGGAATTAATTAATTGAAATAGCTTATATTAAGAAAGGGTAAACTTGTCATTTCATATTTTATTTATATTAATGATAAATAGATTTAAGGAATGGTTACAAAGAAATTAAAAGAATAAAGGTAAATAGCATATGGTAAGAAAATTCCGTGTCATAAAGCAAAACTGAAGGAGGGTTCTGAAATTATTTTTTTCTTCGATATGTGTATTGTATTATAATCGTAACACCAGTAGATTTTTTTATCATTTCATTGCTTTCTTTTTCATGAATAATTCTCATTATCAATAATTAAGTGTAGTTTCCAATAGTTCATATAACTCAACCTTTTTCGTTTTTGGCATTTCTTTGTAATAAAAAAATTAAAGTGATCACAAAAGTGATATATAATATTTAAAAAAAATTGAGTTCTCCTATCTCCATCAGTTTTCTTACTTTATAATATCTATTCTAAAGTACTTATTTCATCTTCTTTTGATAGCTTACTTTAGTGATGTTATGGAATATCAATTTTATATTGAAACTTTATTTTTCATTATCTTAACATAAATAACGTACATAGAGGAAGTGAGCTAAAAAAGATAATTATAATATTCAAACTATAAATGAAGTGTCTGAGAGAGATTTCTATAATTATCAATGAGTATGGGACAATTATATTTAGTCAGTTAGTGCTTATTTGATATAGTTTTAGGGTATCATCTGTCGATTTTATTTCATTTAAGTACATCTTAAGCATCTTTCGATCTAATTACTAATTATTCTATTGGAATATCCCTTTTAGATTTTCAAGATAATTTTATGAAAATTTTAATCCAGATGTCCATATTTGTTTATGCATGGAATATTAAATATGAAGGACTTACTGTTTAACCTTGGCTACGGATAACAATTAAATTTATACATGGTTTTAAGGATACGTGACATGGTTTGATATAACTAAAGAACGAACAAAAATAAAGATTAAATTCAGCGAGTAAAGGAGGAAGCAAACCACAAGTATTGAGTAGCTTTACTTTGATAGAATCCTCTAAAATAAGATATGAAGCAGATAGATTAAAAAATAAATAGAATAGACTATAGCTTTGTGTATGTTGGTCGTAGATTGTTCGTGCCATTTACAATAGTATTGCCTGTTTATATAGGGAGGAAAAAGAATCCTATACAAGGTAAAAAAAACCTATTTACAAGGTAAGATATCCGTAGAATTAATGGCTCCAACGTCTTTACTGATTTCAACCGCGATTCCCGCCGAGATATTTACGTATCATGAGATTTTCGGTTCTTTAGTTACGCAGATATGATAATTTTACCATAGGGTGTTCTACCCTAATCAGCCTTGATGAATGCCTTGGCTTCGAGCTTCGTTCCGGTGGAATCCGGTCTTTGACTTATCCTTTCGATGTCCCGATCTCGGCCTATCGAATAGCGACTCCAATCGACGCTGATCGTCGAATCCCAAAATCGACATCCCCTATGCAAGCGACCGAATTTGACCCCATGCAGATAGTCCCCTCGTTTTTTGGAGAATAATGATAAAAAATGATATGAGCCGCCGCTTTCGAGATTAGGTCGAATGAAAACATGCTTATGGCGCGCGACACGCAATTCTAAGTGTCATGTCAACAGACGCAAAACGTTATATTGATAAATGACGGCAGCATGGTGACGCACGTGATAAGTATCACAAATGTCTTTTCATAGACCAACTGAAGACAAAACCTGTCACGCCTGCAAGCGCTAATTAATGCTTCCTCACTTTGGGACTCGAACCGCCACCTTTATGAGGGTATAAATAGCCCTCTTGTTATTCAGTTTCAGAGTTTGCGTTGTTTGAGCACCATATTCTTCAAGTTTTGTAAGTTTGATCTCAAGTGATTTTCCCCTTTATTTTTGCCTTACGCCTGCGTCTACTTGCTTTTCTAACTCTCTATTTCCAATGGCAAAGACATCCAAGTCTATTCCTCATAAACAAAACCCTTCTTCCTTTGCAGGTCTATCGATGGACGTTGAATTGAAACCAGCGTCCCCTGGTAGAGAGGTTCCCTACCCTCCCCCTGCCTCGGAGCAAGAAGGGGAGAAAAAGAGGAAGGAAGTCGCCGGTTCTTCTGGGCCCGAGAAAAAAAAATCGAAGAAAAGCATAGCTCATAGGACAAAAATTTCGGACGTAGCTTATCGGTTGGACGATGAGTCCGAGGAAGACGAAGGTCCCGAGATTTTGAGCAGCGAGCCATCTCGGGCAGTCCCCGAGCCGAGGGTCGATGAAACTCATATTCATCGAGTAGAGGACCTCGATGCAGGGGCAAGAACCGAGGCTTCTGCCGATGCAGGGGAGGCAGCACAGGAAATCTCGGGCCCCCCAGAAGCAATGGAATCCCCTTCTTTCTCGGAGTCAACTCTTAATGAAGCCCGAGCTGCAAGAGCGCATTCACCGAGCAAAGGCCATGTAACAGAAGGGCCTTTTGAAGATTTCTTCGACAGTGTGCCATCGGCAGATACCTTTGGGCTCGAAGTGCCGAGGAAGAGTCCCTCAACCGAAACGAGTAAGGCGTCTTTCGGTCCCAAGCTGGTCGATAGGTTTCCTGCTCCGAGTTCCAACCCTGATCGAAAACGAATAATAAAGTTTGCCATTCCCGAAGATGCTAGGGCCCTTTCTGCGCCTGTGGGGGTGGCTAGTTATCTTCAGTGTTTGGTGATCGAAGAATATCAGACCGCAATGGACGAGGTGGATGAGGCCTGCTTGTTCAATGAAGCTCAACAAGCATCAAATAAGGTAAAACTTCCTATAAGCCTTGTCCGGTGTTTGCCATTTTATTTTCAATCTTGACTAACTGTCTTATTTTCTTTTGTACTCGTAGGCCTCGGTGCTTCATCATGAGGCTTTTCTTCGACTAAGGGCAGAAAAGGCACGTCGTGAGTGGCTTGAAGGAGAGATGTCGACCCTTCGGGCCGAACTAGACTTTGTGCGCAAGGAAAATACTGGTATACTCGACCAGATGGGGCAGCAACTTGACCGAATAAATCAATTCCGATTCGCGTTGAGCGAGGCCAAAGCAGAGACTAATGAATGAGAGCTAAGACCGATCTGCCGACCTCGGAAAAAGAAACCATCCAAACTTAAATGATTTCTTTGGAAGAACAAGTTTCAGAGGCACAAGAGAAAATCGGGACTCTGGCTAAGAGTACCGATACACTTCAATCCCAGGTCGAGACGCTTACTTCGGATCACGATATTTTGGTTAACGAGCTACAATCGACAAAATTAGAGGTTGCTTCATCCAAGGCCGAAGCCGATGAGTAGATAGCCCAATATAGGCCGATGCCGAGGCTGCTCAGGAACAGTCGAAGATTCTGGTCGAATACACCAAATGCCAAACCCGCCTTTCTGTTCTCGAAGAGTTAGAAGCTCGGGGCTTCGATCTATCTACTGAGGTCGACGATGCAAAAAAGATCGAAGCCGAAGCCAGAAAGCAGAGGAAGAAGGCTCCGAGAATTCTGAATAACGACATCTGTTGTATAATATGCCCTTTTAGAATCCCCATTTCTGTAACATACTTTTGCTCATATATATGAAAGATCTTCTTTTATTTTCCTTTCTCGTTTATCCTATTTTGATTCTTTGTTCTTAAAACCGATAATTCAACTTGTAGAATTTTCTGCCCTTCAGGCTTAGTTAAGACTTAGCCTATTTCTTGGTAGATTTTCCCTTTCCACGACCGATTTGGTAAGGCCTAAGCCTTGAAAGAGATCCGAGGTTTGCCTTAATAGGTCTTATTTTCCTTCGAGTTTCATTAGCTCGATGCGGCCTTGGCCTATTAAGAAATCGGGGTTCTGCCTTAGCAGGTCTTGTTCCGTTTTGAGTTTTATTGACTCGATTCGGCCTTAGCCTTTTAAGGGATCGGGGTTCTGCCTTAGCAGGTTTTAGTCCCCCTCGAGTTTAACTTGATTCGGCCTTAGCCTTTTATAAATTGGGGTTTGCCTTAGTAGGTCTTATTCCCTTCGAGTTTCATTGGCCTTTATAAATTGGGGTTTGCCTTAGTAGGTCTTATTCCCCCTTTGATTTTCGAGTCAACCTTTGACTAATGTTAGTTTTCGATCGTGCAATAAAAATCGAGATGGCCTTCTGGGTCAGAGACAAGATATCGGTGCCAAAGAACTTTTATTAGAATTCAAGTGCTTGTACAATTTGCTTAGGGGGTAGATCAATCTACTTAGGCATGATACTTTTGACCGTTTGACCTTTACATTGATTCCTAATGATCTATGAGAAGTTTCCCCGAATTGAAGTAGGTAAGCAATGAATTGGAGTAGGTAAGCAATCTTCTGATATTCAAGGTTGATCGAAGTTGTGCACCGAATATTATTGCCTTCGGTATGCGACCGATGTAAGTTAGCACGATTCCTGGTTGCCTCATTATAAACCTTGCCGTAAAACTCAATTTGGGACAAAATCGGTCAAAGGGAAAAAGAGTGCAACGCGTGCTTTCAGTCCTAATGTCCTGTTCTTCCTGGCTCGAGGTTACTTCGTCCAATACCTGAAGATGTTAGTAACATAAAACAAACAAACGAAGAATGAAATTTCATACCTCAACAATAGTATCATTTTAAATGGCTTATGTTCCAATTGTTCGGCAGTTGTTTGCCATCCATGGTTCCGAGCTGGAATCCCTTTTCGGTGACCTTTAAGATGGTGTAGGGCCCTTCCCAGTTCGGTCCTAACTTCCCCTCGTTCGGGTCTCGAGTGTGGGGCGTGATCTTTCTGAGCACTAGGTCTCCGATGTTGAAATGTCGAAGATGGGCTCTCCAGTTGTAGTATCTCTTGATCTTTTGCTTTTGGGCGGCTATGCGAACAAGGGCTGCTTCCCTTCTTTCATCCAATAACTCCAAATTGGTGTTCATAGCTTCGCGATTCGATTCTTCTATTGCGTATCAGAATTTGATACTCGGTTCGCCTACTTCGACTGGTATCAACGCTTCAGCACCGTACACTAGAGAGAATGGAGTGGCCCCGGTGCTGGTTTTCTCGGTTGTGCGATATGCCCATAAAACTTCAGGCAATATTTCTTTCCATTTTCCCTTTGCATCGGTTAACCTTTTCTTCAGGATTCGAATTATGGGTTTTGTTGGTCGATTCAGCTTGGCCGTTGCCGCTGGGATGATAGGGCGTCGATAGAATGCTTTTGATTTTGTTGTCTTCGAAGAACTTTGTCACTTTGCTACCGATAAACTGCTTGCCATTATCGCACACAATCTCCGCGGGCATCCCAAATCGACATACGATGTGATCCCAGATGAAGTCGATTACCTCCTTTTTCCTAACTTTCTCGTACCTTTGTGCTTCAACCCATTTGGAGAAATAGTCAGTCATAAAAAGAATGAACTGAGCCTTACTTGGTGTGTAGGGGAGAGGGCCGACGATGTCCATCCCCCATTTCATGAATGGACATGGCGACAAGACCGAATGCAGCGTCTCCCCGGGCTGATGGATCATTGGTGCGTGTCTTTGGCACTCGTTACACTTACGAACGAATGCCTTTGCATCTTTTTCCATATTGATCCAATAATAGCCAGCTCGAGTTATTTTACGGACCAAGGATTCGACGCTGGAATGATTCCCGCATGTGCCTTCGTGTATTTCCCTTAAGTATATTTGGTGTCTCCCGGTCCCAGATATATTGCAAGGGGGCCACCGAATGTCCTTATGAATAGGGTTCTATCATACAGAACCGGGCGGTCTTTGTGCGTAATGTTCTCGATTCTTTGGGGTTCGAAGGGAGTTTACCTGAACTGAGATAATCTATATACTTGTTCCTCCAGTCCCAGGTCAAACTTGTTGAATTGATTTCGGCATGGCCTTCCTCCACCACCGACCTCAAAAGTTGAACGACCTTATTGGACTCGATCTCCTCATCTTCGACCAATGATCCCAGATTAGCGAGGGCATCGGCCTCACTGTTTTGTTCTCGAGGTATGTGCTGCAAGGTCCACTCTTTATACCTGTGCACTGTGACTTGAAGCTTGTACAAATACCTCTGCATTCGCCTTCTCTGACTTCGAAAGTCATGTTTACTTGATTGACTATGAGGAGGGAATCACATTTGGCTTCGATTATCTCCGCTCCCAGGCTTTTGGCCAGCTCTAAACCTGCAATCATAGCTTCATACTCCACTTCGTTGTTAGTTAATATTACAGTCTTAATAGACTGTCGAATAGTATTCCCAGTTGGGGGCTTTAGTACGATACCAAGCCCCGATCCTTTCGAGTTTGAGGCGCCGTCTTTGAACAGAGTCCATACTCCCGAAGGAGTACCCGATTCGGTCATTAATTCTTTCTCGACCTCGGGTATTAGTGAAGGCGCAAAATCGACGATGAAATCCGCCAATACTTGATATTTGATCAAGGTTCGGGGCCGATATTCGATATCGTACCCGCTTATTTCGATAGTCCACTTGGCCAATTGGCCATAGTTCGGGCTTGTGCATTATATTTCTCAGGGGATAAGTCGTTACTACACATATGGCATGGCATTGGAAGTAGGGTTTTAGTTTCCTGGAGGCACTCAATAAAGCGAGTGCTAATTTTTCTAAATGCGGGTATTTAGTTTCGGGCTCACCTAAGGTTCTACTGACGTAATAAACAGGAAACTGCGTACCTTGTTCTTCTCGGACCAAGACCCCACTTACCGCTACTTCCGAGACGGCAAGGTAGAGGTATAGTCACTCACCTGTTTTTGGTATATGCAGCAAAGGTGGGTTAGAGAGATACCTCTTAAGTTCTTCTAACGCGCGCTGACATTCCGGACTCCACGAGAAATCGTTCTTCTTTTTCAGCAAGTTGAAAAATTGGTGACTCCTATCAGATGATCTTGAGATGAATCGGCCTAAGGCGGCTATCCGGTCTGTCAGCTTTTGTACATCTTTTACACTGTCTACAATTGTAATGTCCTCGATGGCTTTGATCTTTTCGGGGTTAATTTCTATTCCTCGATTCGAAACCATGAAACCGAGGAATTTTCCCGAGCCCACTCCAAATGTGCACTTCTCCGGGTTCAGCTTCATGTTGTACCGTTTCAGCACATCGAACGTCTCTTGCAAATTGCTCAAATGGTCCTCTGCTCGCAGGGACTTAACTAACATATCATCAATGTAAACTTTCATTGTTTTTCCTAGTTGTTCTTCGAACATTTTGTTTACTAGGCGTTGATAAGTAGCCCCCGCATTCTTTAACCCGAATGGCATCACGTTATAACAGTATGTTCCATACTGAGTGATGAAGGATGTCTTTTCTTGATCATCCTTGTCCATTCATATTTGGTTATAGCCAGAGTAGGCATCGAGAAAGCTAAGGGTTTCGTGGCCAGCGGTGGCATTGATCATGCGATTGATATTGGGTAAGGGAAAAGAATCTTTAGGGCATGCCTTGTTTAAATCTTTATAATCTATGCACATTCTTAACTTATTTTCCTTTTTAGGAACTACAACTACGTTTGCTAACCATTCTGAGTATTTAATTCCTGACCAATTGACAACAATAAAAAATATTTTTAAAAAAAGGACTTGTGTTGGATTGGCACTACAAATCTAATCCAAATAAAATAGATACAAAAAAGTATAGATGGGAGAATAAATTTAGTGGAAAACAAAACTACAATTTACTTAAATTTATTTAATCCATAATGGATTCAATCAAGTTAAGTGAGATAAGCAAACATGATTTCTTTTTTAGTTTTAGTAGAGTTCCAATGAAAAACGGAAAACCACCCAATTGAAGGAAATGCCCGAATTTTATATTTCGAGGATCAATAAAATAAGAGGTTTTGTCGTTATAGAACACCGAATTCAATGGAAGCAATGATAAAAAATACAAATAAAAAAGAAAAGGGAGGAAATACAAAAAAATAGAAGAGAAAAGTCATACAAAGTTATATACAAATGACTACCCCCTTTTTTGTATTTCCTTAATTGAATTTCGGTTGATTAGGATTGATTAGGACGAAGTTCCTTAAAAACCTCCGCCTTCTTTAAAATATCCTGAATAGTTCCTATAGGTTGAGCCCCTTTTTCAAGGAAATATAAAATACCAGGAACATTTAAATAAGTTTGATTCTTTATCGGATCATAAAAACCCACTTTCCGAAGATCTTTTCCTTCTCTTCGGGATCGAACATCAATTGCAACGATTCGATAGACGGCTCATTGGGATAGATGTAGATGAACAACACTCCCCTAGAAACGTATAGGAAGCTTTCTCCTCGTACAGCTCGAGAAAAATGATTGATTCGAGGTTTTGTCTCTGACCCTACCTTTAAAAGCTTAGTTACCTCATCCTTGATGAATGCTTGTTTGACTTCGGATTGAGGTCTCCTCTTTTGCTTGACCGGCTGGAATTTTGGATCGATGCTCAGTTTGTGAGTCGTGATCTTCGGTGGTATCCCTTTCGATCCGGCGAGTCTCCTCGGAGTGAAATTTGCTCGAGTTCCTCGACCGTTGATTTAGTTGCATCGGATTCGTCGGGACCGATGAATGACCGGGGAACCCCGTAATCGTCATCTTCGAGACGCTCCTGCTCACCTTCGTTTGTTGAAGGCGAAGCCTGTGATTGCTATTTGGTTCTTTGTGAAGGAGCTGTTGGTTTCGGTACTGCTTCTTCGCAGCATGCTGTTCTCCATAAACAGTTACGATCCCATCGGTCGATGGGAATTTCAACACTTGGTGCAGTTTTGAGGGTATCGCTCTAATATTATGAAACCACGGTCTCCTGAGCAAGGCGTTGTACCTCATATCTCCTTCGATTATGCAGAATTTTGTTTCCCGAACGGTACCGGCAGTGTTCACCGGTAATGTTATTCCCCCTTTGGTTGTCTCACAAGTCATGTTGAAACCATTGAGAATCCTAACTCAGGGATAATTCGATCTGTCAACCCGAGTTGTTCGATAACCCATGACCCATGACCGGATTATGTTGGCCGAACTACGAGGATCGACTAATACACGCTTTACCTTAGTTTTGTGTACAAGCACCGATATTACTAAGGCGTCGTTGTGGGGTTGCATGATTCCTTCTGCATCCTCCTCGCTGAAGTGCAAGGTTCCCTCCATCGCATAATCCCGAGTGCGCTTTTCTCGGGTGATGGATATTTTAGTGCGTTTTAATACCGGACCTTGGGGCGTATCTACCCCGCCGATGATCATATTGATCGTGTGCTGAGGCTCCTCCTAGTTTACTAGCTTATTCCTGTTCCCATAATGGTTTTTGGCTCGGTCGCTCAAAAACTCTCGAAGGTGCCCATTTTCGAGCAACCGTGCCACCTCTTCCCTCAGCTGTCGACAGTCCTCTGTCCTGTGCCCATGTGTACCATGATACTTACATATCAAACTGGGATCTCTCTTAGCTGGGTCTGATTGCAGCGGTCGAGGCCACTTAGTATCCTTTATACGGCCGATGGCCGATACGAGAGTAGCTGAGTCGACGTTGAAGTTATACTCGGAGAGTCGCGGTGCTTCTTGATGACCAGTGGTTCTCTCGAAGTTGTTTCTTGCCAATGGTCCTCGGTTATTCCAATCGTTCCTCCTTTCTCGTCTCGGGGAACCCTGCCTTGCTGGAATGACTTTTCGGTCTCCAGGATATGGTCAATGCCTGTCTCTGCTCGATCTTGGTTCTCGATATATATCCCTTTAAACCCTATCATGAGCTCTGATGGGGTAAGTGGATCCCGAGGGGGCTCCAAAATGGTCATCCTCGACCCTAATCTTCGATTGATATCGGTTGTGTATATCCGCCCATGTGGCAGCCGGATATTCAATCAAGCGCTGCTTAAGCTGTTGTGAAGCCGTTGAACTTCGAGCATTGAGTCCTTGGGTGAAGGTCTGTACAGCCCAATCATCGGTGACCGGTGGTAGGTCCATCCGTTCCATCTGAAAACGAGATACAAATTCTCTGAGCATCTCGTTATCCCTTTGCCTAACTTTAAATAAGTCCGATCCGCATCTCTACTTTGATGGCAGCCGCATGAGCTTTTACGAAGGTATCCTCAAGCATGGAAAAAGAATTGATGAAATTCGGGGGCAAATTGTGATACCAAGTAATTTCCCCTTTTGACAAGGTCTCTCCAAATTTCTTCAAGAGAACGGACTCGATCTCATCGTCTTCGAGATCATTTCGCTTTATGGCACATGTGTACACTGTTACACGCTCGTTTAGGTCAGATGTCCCATTGTATTTGGGAATTTCCGGCATGCGAAACTTCTTCAGTATGGGTTTTGGGGCGGCGCTTGATGGGAAAGGTTTCTGCACGAATTTATTTGAGTCTAAACCTTTCAATACTGGGGGTGCTCCTGGAATTTGATCCACCCTCAAATTATATGTTTCTACCTTTTTGTCATTGGCTTCGATCTTCTTCTCGCCAGACTCGACTCGCCTGGTTAGTTCCTCGAGCATCTTCATGATCCCAGAATTCGCCCCCTGATCCGCCTTCGCTCGATTCCGCTGTGATTGGTTCATTTTGGGGATGATTTCCCGAGAAGGGCCGGCCTTAACCTTATTCGAAGCTTGACTCCGATTTTGTAGTTGAGCAATGCCCGCTTGCTGGGCTTGCAGCATGTTGAATATCATCTTGAGACTAATCACGTCTCCTTCGTTGTTTTGAGTTGTTGAACGGTATTCTCTTCGAACACTGTTCGATGGGCCAGAAGTCCAATCCACATCGATCGCCATTTGAGAATTAGCGTCGACTGGAACTTCATCACCGGGCGCCACGTTGTTGTTTTCGCCCTGGTGGTCCAACTCGCCATCGACGAACTGAGGTACAGATTGAGAGTGCGACATAATTGTATTATAACCTAAAATCAAAAAGATTCTGCAAAGAACAAGCGTATAATAGTTTGTGTGACAGAAAATTGTATCAATCTTTCACTATTATCCTTAGCCCTACGGTGGACGCCAAACTGTTTACCCTTGGCTACGGATAACAATTAAATTTGTACATGATTTTAAGGATACGTTGACTTGGTTTGATACAACTAAAGAACGAACAAAAATAAAGATTAAATTCAGCGAGTAAAGGAGGAAGCAAACCACGAGTATTGAGTAGCTTTACTTTGATAGAATCCTCTAAAATAAGATATGAAGCAGATAGATTGAAAAAGTAAATAGAATAGATTATAGCTTTGTGTATATTGGTCGTAGATTGTTCGTGCCATTTACAATAGTACTGCCTGTTTATATAGGGAGGAAAAAGAATTCTATACAAGGTAAAACACCTATCTACAAGGTAAGATATCCCTAGAATTAGTGGCTCCAACGTCTTTACTGATTTCAACCGCGATTCCCGCTGAGCTATTTAAGTATCACGAGATTCCCGGTCCTTTAGTTACGCAGATCTGATAATTTTACCATAGGGTGTTCTACCCTAATCGGCCTCGATGAATGCCTTGGCTTCGAGCTTCGTTCCGGTGGAATCCGATCTTTGACTTATCCTTTCGATGTCCCGATCTCGGCCTATCGAATAGCGACTCCAATCGACGCTGATCGTCGAATCCCAAAATCGACATCCCCTATGCAAGCGACCGAATTCGACCCCATACACTTATCAAATTCAGATCGTTAAAAATATTTTGAGGGTTAAAATTGAGAAAATAAATCATATAAATAATTTCGCGCGACAACGATGAAGAAAAACAATATCAATTCTACAACAGTAGGAGCAGAAATCATGAAGGCAGAAACAATTCTGATAAAATCTTACTACATGACCATGAGAAATCTCCAACCAAGCCCAAGCATAAGTAAGTTTAACAAACCTAGAATGCATAGTCTCTTCACAATAGACTCAACGGTACATAACCAGAGTTCTATAAAGAATGCGCTGATGGTGAGAACTTACTATTTACAGTGATACTGATTTAAGAAAGAGAAGTGAAAGTGAAATATGAGAGATAGAACCGACATCCATGTTTTTCTCTACAACAAGATTCTTATATCCTTTCAAACCTTCAATTTGAAGACCAAAAAATAAGAATAGGTAGTACGTACGTAATATCGTAAAAGTTAGGAATTTGATTGTGATTAGAATTCTATGCAATTTAATATTAGGCCAAATTTTAAAATTGCAGTTTTATCCAACAAAGTCAATTAATGTTTTAGGACTATTTCGGTCTATCAACATTATATTCACGCTTTTATAATAATATAGATAGATAAATTAGGCCTACTAATTATTTATATGGTACACTATGTTATAAGTATACAATAAATCTCGTTCACTAACTTAGTATTTGACCCAATAGGTACCCAAAAAAAAAATTATTCTTCAAATATTTCGAGTTATTACAGTTTTATTTTGCTACAAGAATTAGCATGAAAATGTGGTAATGATATCAATCAGGCTTTGACATTTACTTGTCCATTTAAAACAAGATAAGTTTTATGAGATTCACATGCATCGTCACAATTTCCAGCAGATATCCAAACACTTCAACGAGTTGGATTCAAATTTTTATCCCAGTTGTACCTCAAGGTTTTTATCTATTGTACTGCTTTTAGGTATCTATCTCTTTCTTCTTCGTTTTTCGTTTTACATGTCTTCGGTGACTTATTGCATCGCCTAGAATCTAAAAACTTTCGTTTTTGCAATGTCTATTGCTATAGTTGGAGTTATGATTAGTTTGTTTAGAATTAATCACTTCTGACTTAAAAAATGTCGAATTAATGACTTGTCCATTTGTACATCCACAACAAATCGATTGAAACCTGGCGAAAAAGAAGTGAACACTTTGCTGAGGAACGAAGCTTCGTGTTTGTTTTTCTTCAAAGCCCCAATCCACTCTCGCTCGCCGCTACTAACAGGGTCTCGGTTGATTTTCACTTTTCGAGAGCTTATTGACCCGCAAAAATAAGCTTTGTGACCGATTTCTTTGAGTCAGCTTCTTTTCCGCCTCTCTTAATGACTATTCTTAAGCTTCCTTTCTTTGGGAGTAGGATCTCTTTCCTAGGAGCTCATAGAAAGATAGCGAAGGCGTCTATCTTCTTTATCTTCTGATCGGATCGCCTGGCTTCTTTCAAGCCCTACTTGAATTGGCACCTCGCTCTCGAAAGAAAGATGGAGCATATCCGTTCTTTTCTTGCTTGTGACATGCTTTTCTAGCTTGTTAAGTGGAAATGGTCATACTATTGATATTGTTAATTAAGCCTTCTAAAAGAGGAATTGCGAAAATTGACGTAGAAACCTTCGTGAAGCTTTAAAAATTGAGTTCCCATTTGAACTTGGCGACACTTAAAGTCAGGCATTTCTGGTTATATTTGCAATGATATTATATCTATCGTAGAAAGTGAGCAAAGTAAAATAAACTATTGATTTAGCTTGAGTACAATGAGAAATGGACCATTAACAGTTTATCTCATTATTTAACCCTTCTAGATCTCAGTTTTTCACTTTTGGACCTACTTTTCCTTCAATCAACACGATTAGTCTGACTTTGCGGCAAAAAGAAGAAACTACTGAAATATACACTTATAAATGCCTGTCGAAATGTCAATCATGCAGTTTAAGTGTTTAACCAATATCAGATGCTAAGACCAATCGCTGCTGCACTTCATACTGCACTATTGTGATTACTTACTTTAGAGCTTGCCAGCTAATAGAATTAATACAATTGTAGTGGAAGTTACTTGACATCCAACACTAAACCATTTTATGTAAATGCTGCCCTCTAAAATTATCATTGGTGAACTCAAATAGAATGCAATAAAATTATATTTCTTAAAACTATTCCAACAAACAAAGCTCTAAAACAAGTAGTACAATATCAATTTATTTGTTCATTTCTGTAACACCTAGACAATAACATGCTTCTTTTTGGACTTGACAACTAGGCAGAGGTTCTTCTTAAGACTATAAACTAATTTTATGCCTTGTGGGAACTGAGTAAAATCACATTAAAAAAAAAAGAAAAAGTAAATAGCTCCAAAGCTTTTTGGAACAACATGAAATCAGTCTTTCCTAGGACAAATAGTTCATTTCCCGACCAATCAAAAGCTTTTCATGTTGTATTGACAAGTCCAATATATATTACCCGCTACATACTTAATAGCCATTTAAAATCTATGGGTCGGGGAGAGGGGATCCTTTCTATGCCGCTGTGCTTGTGGGGATGAATCAAATTCGCCAAAATTTTCCAATAGAACATTTAAACAATCCATAGAATATAGTTGAAGCTAAATAGAAATTACAACTACTTGTACAAATTTCCAGTTCTTCCACATACCACTTGAATATCAAAGTCACATGATTTCCATGTTAAGAATATATCAACGATAATGTCACTTAGCTTAGAGCAAAAAACAAATAGTTATCAAGTGCTTTCTTGGACAATTAAGCTGTTGACAAAGTAAAATACTAACTGATATCACCTGCAAAAGGAAAAAAAATAAATCAACGCTTAAACTTTGCCTGTATTTCTGGGACAGGACTCTCTTGGACAAATAAGCTATCGAAAACGGATCGATATTAAAATTTGCAGGCATTATTAGGACAAGAAACATTTTGAGAACATTGAAAACAATACAGTTATATAGTCTAATTACTGGGTAAAACATAATTCACCAGTCAAAACTTCAACTCCTTGGAAATCAAGACTTACAAATTACTACTTTTCATCTTAATGGAAGCAAAATTTATGCTGAAATATCCAGGCTAGTCCTATGGAAATGAGCAAAATTTTATGTTGAAGAAAAAGCAAAGGAACAGACCTCTAGCTTGTAGCGAACAGGAAATAGCATGGAAGGGTTAAAGAGTTGTAATAACCTGAAAATATAATAATAATAATATTATGATATATTTATTAATTGTGAAATTAAAGAATTAATTTAGTTTGAAGTTATTGGGTCAAATACTAAATTAGTAGAATATAATTTATTATAATATATAAGATATTGTACTAAAGAAGTGATTAATGGGCCTAGTTTATAATTTACATGCTAATTAGCAAGATAATAATTTGAATAATATGAATTTAAAAAAAAAAAGGGCCCTAAGCCCATACCTTATGCTGCTAGGTTTAGGACTTAGGGATTGGAATATATTTTTATTTCTTGGTACTTTGAGAAAGAATAGTAACAATAGACTGCTATTTGATTGGGAATCTTTGTGGAGAAAGCCAGGTTACAAGGTACCTTATATGTAATTCTTATTACAGTAACGTATTCAAGGGAATTGAGATGAAGTGATATCATATATAATGATTGGTTCTAATGATTTGGGAATGATGGGCTCTTAGGATTCGATACAAAATTGAAGTTCTAACAGAGAATGTTCACGTATATATACGGCAGTAATGGGAAATCTATCGCATCTTAAAATTTCTTTTAAGCCAATGTTTCGAATATCTATTATTGAGTATAGACAGGTTTTGACTTTTACTCTGGTTATTATCATTGGTATCCAGTTCTAATTTATAGTAATTAAAGCTAGGTATCGTGTTTAGATCGATATATTAGAATATAATTTCACTTTTAAAATTTGTGACTTGAGGTGTAAATATTGAGATTTGACTTTAAGTCTGAAATTAAGAAAAACAAGAATGAGTTGTGACCTATGTAGAGATCAAAATTTTAACGGATCAAGCTAAATTCTAAATTCAAGATACTGTAAGACTCTTGAAATCCTAGGAGTCTATCAGGGTTTTTTGGAGGTTACTCCACCCTAAACCCTAACGCATACATATATAAAGGGATACATATTTCCTTGAAGAGGCATCTCAAAAATCCCATAAACTCTTGGCATATTCACAAAGAGATAAAAATATGGCCTAATACTTCTTGACAATCAAATAGTTCAAGAAGCAAGAGAGAGCTCGTGGATCAAACACCGCATATTTCTCTACAAGTTTTCAAGCTTCAAGTAATCAAGTTCAAGCTCAAGAAAGAAGAACAAATCAAGATTCAAGGAGTACGAGTTCAAATCAAAGTTCGTGCTAGTTGAATACAAGATCATCGTTCGTGGCAACAAATATAGATTCAAGATCAAGCTCAAGGGCCCTTGAATTTATTTACTATTCGAAAGAAGAATCGGAGGATTCATACAGATTGTACACTCATATTGTTAAAATCAAATACTATGATTGTTGCAATACTTTTCAATCTCGATTATTTTCTCGACGCAAATTTATTGTTATAAATTCTGGCACACCCAGCGGGACAATCTCTACCTCTAATCTCAATTTTTCAATCACCAAAGATCAAGAACATGAAATGGCCTCACAGAAAATTAATTCCAGATTAACTTCCAATGAGACTGCTAATTCCAAGTTCTATGTTAATGCGGAAAGCGTCCTCGATATTACCTTTGAAAGTTTTGGGCCAATTACAAGGAGCAAAGCAAGCTCTTTAGGACAACAAGCACTCCAAGTGTTGTCCACGTCAACCCCTATTTTCGGATCTTCATCTTCAAAAGGAGCAAGATCCTCTACAATCACGACCCAAAAAGGGAACGATGTTGCCAAAAGGATCAAAAAAGTTCTTGCCCAACTTAGTTTATCTAAGTCTGAGAAACCTTTCATGCAAGCTTATGATGATGACTTGAGCGCTGGATCTACTTTAGTCTCCATTAATGCGATCTCCAAGCTCTATCCCAATAATGATCTCTTTCATTTTTCATCCTCTACGGACATCATGCAAGCAATGGTTATTGAAGTTTCTACCGCAGAAGAACAACTCGCAAATTTGACGAAAGCAGTTGAAGGCTTGTCAAAGCGCGTGCAAGATCAAGATGCTAAAACTTTTCAATTTAATAAATAAGTTGGATAGCATAGTAGAAGGAGAATCCATACAAACACCTTTAAATCTTCAGAGGTTACAAGAGAAATGGGACTCCTCCGAAAAGCAAGCAACGACAACTAAGGAGATCCAAGTGTCCGCTGAAGTTCTAATTCTTGTTGAGAAATTGAAGGACTACATCATGGAGGCTATCAAAGATAAACCTGAGTCGTCTTCCAAATTATTTCTCACATATGCAAAGTTGTATACGCAAAGAATTGATAACTTGAAGATGCATGCTGGTTATAAACCTCCTAAGTTGCAACAATTCAACGGCAAAGGAAATCCGAAATAACATGTAGCACACTTTATTGAAAGTTGCAACAATGCTGGAACGTACGGTGATTATCTTGTCAAACAGTTTGTTCGATCTCTCAAAGGTAATGCATTCAATTGGTACACAGATCTCGAACCTGTATCCATCGATAGTTGGGAGCAGTTAGAGCAAGAGTTTCTTAATCGTTTCTATAGCACAAGACGCATCGTAAGCATAATCAAACTTACAAACGCTCATCAACAATAGGATGAGCTAGTTATTGACTTCATCAACCGCTGGAGGAGCTTAAGCCTCAACTGCAAAGATCGCCTTAGTGAAACTTCTGGCATCGAAATGTGCATTCAAGGCATGCATTGAGGTCTTCACTATATTTTACAAGGAATAAAGCTTAAAACATTTGAAGAACTAGAAACTCGTGCTCATGATATGAAACTAAATATGGCAATAAGTGTCGACCAAGGGCTACCTGTCTTTGACCCTTACAACGACGAAGAAGAAGAAGAACAAGAAGGTGAGAATGGGGCAAGTTTTCATTCGAAAATGAAAACAAAGAGTTTATGCATGTAACTATGCTCCTCAATACACGAGCCTAAACTGCAAGTTATGATGCTTTCCAATACACGAGCCTAAACTGCAAGTTATGATGCTCCTCAAAGCACGAGCCTAAACTGCAAGTTATAATGCTTCTCAATGCACGAGCCTAAACTGCAAGTTATAATACTTCTTGGCACATGAGCCTACACTGTATGTCATGAGTCTCCCCAAATTTGAACTAAATCATTACACGTAAAGCTCTTCAAATTCGAGCAAAGTCTAGAAATTCGAGCAAAGTGTTTCAGTTGCAAAGCTCTTCAAATTCGAGCAATTAAAGTTTTTCAAATTTGAGAAAAGTCTTCAAATTGTAAAGCTCTTCAAATTCGAGCAAAGACTCAAATCGAAAGCTCTTCAAAGTCGAGCAAAGACTTCAAGTTGCAAAGCTCTTCAAATTTGAGCTAAATCTTCAAGTTGCAACACTCTTGGACGCACGAGCCTAAACTGCATGTCATGAAGCTCTTCATATTTGAGAAAAAATTTTAGGTTGCAAGGCTCCTCAAAATAGGAGCTTAAATTGCAAATCGCTATCCTCCTTAAAGTTAGAGCATAAACTGCATGTCACTCCTGGCCGCAAGAGTATAAACTGTGTTGCCCAAAAAAAAGAGTCTGCTAGGTTGAAAACCTCGAAAGAGGTGACCTAGGAAAAAGTTAGGACGTTAAAAAAAAGAAAAAAATAAACCTATTCTGAACTACAGTATGACTTGATGCTTTTCACCGAGGTACGTAGGCAGCTTAGAGTTTCTTTCTAAGTTCAGTCGCATAAGTTCAAAAGATACATATTTTCCCAATCGTTGTTCGAATGAAGCATGATGGAATATAATCTTCAATATTGGAACTTTAAAAAATCAGGCTTACATGTGTTCTTTCGTTGAACTTTGTGCCTTATCAAAGATTGATGGTTCAATGAAGGCAAGCCTCAATAGCAAATTGGCATTTCTGATGGATGGATGTAGTCTTTTAGTAGAAGACTATATCGACAAATTTAAGTCTTTAATGCCAAGTCAAGTTGAATTCGTCTTGCCTACTATGCCTTCAGTTTGAAGTATTCAAGTCCTCCAAGTTTTCAAGACCGTCGGTCTTCAAGTTGAAATAGTTAAGCCCTCTAAGTCTTCAAGTGTAAGTTTTCAAGTCCGCCAATTTTTTATGTTGAAGTTTGCAAGTCCTCCGGTCTTCAAGTTGAAGTGTTCAAGCATTCACTGGTCTTCAAGTTGAATTATTAAGACCTCTAAGTCTTTAAGTTGAAGTATTCAAGCATTCACCGGTCTTCAAGTTGAATTATTTAGACCCTCTAAGTCTTCAAGTTGAAGTCTTCAAGTCTGTCAGTCTTCATATTCACCGATCTTCAATTTGAAGTATTCAAGCCTTCCAAGTCTTCAAGTTGAAGTATTCAAGCCTTCCAAGGCTTCAAGTATGTTAATTTTTCAAGTTGAACTTTAAAAGTCCACCGCTCTTCAAGTTGAAGTATCAAAGTTCACAAAATTTTCAAGTCCGTCAAATCTTCAAATTTGTTGGTCTTCAGGTTGAAATCTGCAAAGTCTGCCAAGTCTTCAAGTTGAAGTTTTCTAATTTTCTAATCTTAAGGTGTACATGTTAGTTCCTTTGCTTTAAGTTGGTCTCTTTGCGGGTTTGCCCTTAAAAGGAACTATAATTTTTCAATCTTACGGTGAACTTTAAAGTCCCTTTGCACCTTTAGTTTACTTCTTTGTAGGTTTGTCCTTAAAAGGAACTATAATTTTTTCAATATTAAGGTATACGTTTAAGTCCCTTTTCACCTTAAATTGGCCTCTTAATGGATTTGATCCTTCTATATATTGTCATGGATTTGATACTTTTATATGTCGTCATGGATTTGATACTTCTGTATGCTGTCACTCCATATACCATCATGGATTTGTCCTTCCATATGAGGTTGAAGATTTATCCTTCTATTCGTTGCCATAAATTTTTCCTTCTATGTGTGTCTAACCTTGTTGACGAATATATCTCCATTGCCTACAACAACAAAAAAGAAGGCAGCAAAAAAAAAAAATACAAGTACAAGAAATATAGTTACCTGCCAAGGCGTGTCAGATTAGAAAATTGAGTTCAAAGTATTGCCTAGAATAATCTGGCGTGATTTAGGCCATGATTTTTGGTGAGAATGGTTCTCTATGAGTCTAGTTTCTATCTATTAAAATGGTTTTCAATTCCGACATTCCAACATCGAGATACAAAAGTTTTGGTGAAGCCGCGATAATCTGAAACTGTTAGCGCGTTAGAATATAGAGCCGACTTCAAAAATTCATCTAGAACGATTCTAAAAGTATTTTAATTATGAATTTCAGATATTTTTTATATCGTGAACTATAGTTTCTGAGAAATTAACCAGTTTGCAATTCCGAGGTTTTTACTTCAAGATATAAAACTTTTGGTGAAGTCGCACAAATTTGAAAATATTAGCATGACAGAAATTAAGACTAACTTAAAAAATCACCTAGGGTGATCCGCGAAGATTCTAATTTTAAATTTCGGATATGTTTTAGAACTAAAAGTCTAGCTTCTATATAATCAAACAGACCATGATTTGAATTTTTTTACATAAAGAGATCAATTTTATGCCACAAGATGTGCTGGCCGTAAAAGGGTGACGAAAATTGAAAAAAGAAGAAGAAGTTACTTGTCAAATATGCACTCGAGAAATTGGAGATGATGCCATTTAATTCTCAACATGAGCATATGGTGTTTATGTAGATGTGTAAAAGATGACTCATGAGCAGTGACTACCGATATGGGATCAATTGTTAAGGCGGCTCATAATTTTTCTTAACTCCTACATGAATTGTATTTGCAGTCTCCAACTTGGAATCAAATTGGCTTCTTCAAAAGACTTATTTTGTCAATATCAAATGGAGGAGATAAGAGTAAGTAGTATCCTAAACTATTTGCAATTCCATTAACATGCCACATAATAAGACTTGTGCGGTTTACCGAGTTAAGTAATAGATACATCTAGTCTCAAAGTTTGCAAAGGACAACGAAATATTTGCTCAATTTTATCGGAAAAGAAAGTGAATTAGAGAATGGAAACTTCAAGTGGAAAGCCAACAACTTACAGAATTTTGGTCATCCACGTGTGTCATTCAGAAGGAATAAATCACTTTGACTTTGGACTTGGTTTCAATACACCATATTACTTTTTTGTGCTTCGTCATGATCATACATAAAATGTTTCTCAGCGTCATAACTACATAAACTTTTCAAAAAAAAAAAAAGTTAAAGTTTGAAGATTTGTAGCTTAATCAGTTTGATAAGAAAACTACAGTTTGCTCGCGCTCGAATATAGTACTTCAAGCCTTGTCTCTAATATTCATAGGTTTATATTTTGACAAGTCTTAAAGTAGGGGGTATTTGTAGACATATAATTTTTATGAAAATTAAATCCATAAAATAATTTGAACTATATTTTAAATTCAAGATATATTGGTCCAAATAAATATTATGGACTAATATAATTGAATTAGGTCCAATATATATGGATCAAATAAATAAGTTTTAATCCATTGGGATAGCCCATTTAATTGGGCTAAAGTGATGAGCTCACTTTTTTAAGCCCAAGATTTTATCCTCCTAGAGACCCAATTTGATGCCACGTGTCAAAATACGTGGCACGCTAAGCAAAGCAAAAGAGCCAATGGGATCATGTCACGTGTCAAAATGACAAGGCATGCCAAGTCAAATTGAGAGGCCAATGAAATTGCACCACATGTGCAAGTTATATATTTTGGCCGATGAAATACGGCCTTGTCACGCTTCAATCTTATTGGTCAAAGAGAGTTTGCTCTCATCACAACTCTTCTCTTCCACAACTATAAATAAGGGTCTTCATAACCCAGAAAAGAGGAACCAGAAGTTATAACAAGAAGACACAAGGGAGCTCGTGGATCAAAGGCTACAATCCTCTGCAAACTGCAAGTGTTCAAGCATTCAAGCACTTCAACACAAATTTCAAGTATTCAAGATCAAGAACGAAATAAAATTAAATACAAGGCGTTCAAGATCAAGGCTACTTATTCGTGATACAATTCGTGGCAACAATTAAAGTGTTCGTGAAAGATAAATCAAATTCAAATTCAAGATCAAAGGCCCTTGAATTTATATTAGAAAAGTAGAATCAGAGGAATCATAGAGATTGAAACACTCAAATTACTCGAAATCAAATACTACGATTGTTGCAATATTTTTCGGTCTCGATTATATTTTCTCGATGCAAATTTTTGTTCTCCATTGATTCTTCTCTCCTGATTATCTCCGTGATTCGAGGGCTGAAGCAGCATATTTCTTGACTATAGGATGATGCAGACCTCCTGGGGATGCCTTTGACCTCCAGCTTCTTGAACTATTTGATTGTCAAGAAGTATCAGGCAATATTTTGATCTCTTTGTGAATATGTCAAGAGTTTATGGGATTTTTCAGATGCCTCTTCAAGGAAATATGTATCCCTTTATAAATGAGTTAGGGTTTAGGGTAGAGTAGCTTCCATGAAACCCATAATGGACTTTGGGCTTAGAGATCGTGGATTGGGCTTGTAGTTATGACGCTGAGAAATATTTTATGTATGATCATGATGAAGCACAAGAAAGTAATATGGTATATTGAAACCAAGTCCAAAGTCAAAGTGATTTATTCCTTCTGAATGACACACGTGGATCTCAAAAATCCCATAAACTCTTGACATATTCACAAAGAGATTAAAATATCGCCCGATACTTCTTGACAATCAAATAGTTCAAGAAGCTGGAGATCAAAGACATCCCCAAGAAGTCTGCATCATCCTACATTCAAGAAATACGCTGCTTCAGCCCTCGAATCACGGAGATAATCAGGAGAGAAGAATCAAGGGAGAAAAAAAATTGTACTCACAATTGATTAAAAAGAATTTCTCTTATTTTGTGATTGTAGTTTATTTTTCATATCTTGAAAATTTATTGCAAACAAATTGGCACACAGTGGGACCAGTTCTGCCCTTCATCTCTTCTTCCTGCAAATCGAAAACTACTAGTTTCAAAATTATATGTTACAATGGTCGGGTACTTCAAGTCTCGTCTTCAAGTTTCAGCAAGCCTACACCCCCGACAAACTTTGAATTAGGGGGCATTTGTAGACATCAAAATTTTAACGGATCAAGCTAAATCCGAAATTCAAGATACTACAAGACTCTTGAAATCCTAGGAGTTTATCAGGGTTCTTGGAGGTTACTCTACCCTAAACCCTAACGCACACCTTTATAAAAGGATACATATTCCCTTGAAGAGGCATCTCAAAAATCCCATAAACTCTTGGCATAATCACAAAGATATCAAACTATGGCCCGATACTTCTTGACAATCAAATAGTTCAAGAAGCTGAGATCAAAGACATCCCCAGGAAGTCTGCATCATCATACATTCGAAAAATACGATGCTTCAGCCCTCGAATCACGGAGATAATCAGGAGAGAAGAATCAAGGGAGAAACATAATTTTACTCACAATTTATAAAAAGAATCTCTTATCTTGTGATTTCAGTTTATTTTTCATATCTTGAATATTTATTGCAAACAAATTGGCATGCTAGTGAAGCAGTTCTGCCCTTCATCTCTTCCTCCTGCAAATCGAAAACTACAAGTTATCAAAATTATCTGTTGCGATGGTCGGGTACTTCAAGTCTCGTCTTTAAATTTCAGCTAGCCTACACCCCCGTTAAACCTTGAATTAGGGGGCATTTGTAGACATCAAAATTTTAACAGATCAAGCTAAATCCGAAATTCAAGATACTATAAGACTCTTGGATCAAACGCTGGAAATTTATCTACAAGTTTCAAGCTTCAAACAATCAAGTTCAAGTTCAAAAAATCAATTTCAAGCTCAAGAACGAACAACAAATTAAGATTCAAGGAGCACGAGTTCAAATTAAAGTTCGTGCTAGTTGAATCCAAGGTCATCATTCGTGGCAACAAATATAGATTCAAGATCAAGCTCAAGAGCCCTTAATTTATTTACTATTTGAAAGAAGAATCAGAGAATTCATAGAGATTGTACACTCATATTGTTAAAGTCAAATAATACGATTGTTGCAATATTTTCTGTCTCGATTATTTTCCTTACGCAAATTTATTGTCTACAACCCATTAAATGACATCGCTTATAATAGGCAGAATACATCAGCAGCCCCTTAAAGTTGTCCTCATTTTTCACTTAAACACTTTATCTTAAGTCCGTTTCATTTGAACACTTTAACCACATCCCATATGTGCCATTTAGCCACAAAATTAATGGGCAGCCAAATACAAAGATGCATGTAATTCACACATCAGACTGACGAATAAGATAATGACACATGGATTTAACTTAAACAAATTTAAAAAAAAAAAAGAACCCGCCCCCACCCCTTGGTCATCTTCCCCGATGATCCCCCTCCTTCCATC
Source organism: Nicotiana obtusifolia (assembly GCA_002018475.1). Classification (NCBI taxonomy): domain Eukaryota; kingdom Viridiplantae; phylum Streptophyta; class Magnoliopsida; order Solanales; family Solanaceae; genus Nicotiana; species Nicotiana obtusifolia. Next base: position 35,222 of record MCJB01004047.1, read on the forward strand.
CTCTTCTCGACGACCTCTCTACTTTGTCTTAGCAAAACTCTCTATCTCCCTCGTTTCATTCCCAAGATCTAATGTGATACGAGAAAACAAGATATGTTTTTAGATCTGATAAAAAATTATCAAATCTAAAACGACTTCGCAAAATTTTTAGATTGGAAAGGAACTTTTTCGGCCAAAAAGAACTTTCAGATTTTAAGACATTTTGTAAGTTGAAGATCTTGAAAGTTTCCTCTAAGGGTGTGTTTGGTTTGAAGGAAAATATTTTCCGGAAAATATTTTTCCATTTTCCCATGTTTGGTTGGCTTAAATGTTTTGGAAAATATTTTTCACATGAACTCATTTTCCTCCAATTGGAGGAAAATGTTTTCCCTATCAAAAGAAAGAAAAACTTTCCAAAACTCTTTTTCAACTTTCTCTACCCTATTCTCCCTCCCCACCAACCCCT
>MCJB01004047.1:35834-59976 GCA_002018475.1 Nicotiana obtusifolia
GCCCCACCCCCTCACTCTACCCCTACCCCACCAAATATTATTAATAGTACTTTCTTTTCATGTTATAGATAAAGTACTTTTTTTTATTTCAACAAATGAGTATTTTCTTTTCACTCACCAACCAAACAAGAAAAAATAAGTCATAAACTCACTCATTTTCCATGAAAACAAAATATTTTCTTTCATACCAAATATACCCTTAAAAAAACCTTTGTAACCCATGAGTAACCTTTATAAGTTGCAGTTGCCATCATTGATTTTCTCTCTTCTCTCAGCTCATCAAAAAATTCTCCATCGCATTTACTGGACTACAGTGGGCTTAGAGGAATAGAAGAAGGGGGTGAATGGAGGAGGTGATTATATTGATAGAGGTAGAATGGTGTGAACGATGAAAACTAAAAGAAACATTTACCGAAAAATATTTCCGGCAAAAGCTATTCATTTTCTGGCAAGAAGGATGAGGAGTTTGTTTTTTTTACCATACCTTGCCATGTCAGCTTTTTGTGTCTAAACAACATATATGAGATGTGGTCGGAGTGTTCAAATGGAACGAACTTAAAATAAAGTGTCTAAGTGAAAAGTGTAAACAACTTTAAGGGGCTGTCGATGTATTCTGCCTTTATAATATGTTATGTATATTGAGGCCATTAAATGCCATTTGTTGGTGTCTAGACCTTGCAAGGTTGAAAAACTTCTTGTTAGCGAGGTAAGTGGGACTTTAAGCTTTGATACTTGCTTTTTCAAAATCCTTTTTAAAAATGTGTTTCATCTGCCTGGTTCATGTGTTGGGATAAGCGTGTGCTTGGCAAAATCGGACGTCATTGACTAGCCGCAAATATATTTTTTTATGAAAAATATTTAAATTATTTTATAAATTGTTTGATAGTGTGATACGGTTGTGCGCCATGATGTTGGGTTTGATGGTTTGATACAGGTGTGAGCCCTGATGTTGGGGCATTGTGTATGCTTTTGTACATCACCAAAGCATCGTGTATGTTTCTTGACATTATTGGGGCACTGTGTATGCTTATTGAATAATTGGGGCATTGTGTATGCTTCAGGGGGGCATTGTGTATGCTCTATCATATATTTGAGGCATTGTGGTGCCGTTATGGACTCGTCGGGGTGTTGGTTAATTTGCCTCACTACCGTTTATGACTAGCCCTTGTTTTGTAATTTGTTGAGATATGTGTACTCTTGCTCATTAATTCTTATTAATTCTGTTGATACATATACATTGAGGTTTTGTGTATTTGTTGTGTTTATTGTTTTATGCTGGTTGTGGTGTATTTGTATTTTCTAACATTTGTTCCAGGGATATTCAAAGGGGCGGGTCAAGGATTTTACTATATTATATTTATATATAATGCCCTCCTTACTTGCATGTATATGCAGATACTATATAATGACAATAGAGCTAGTGGCTGATGAATTTGTTCGAGCTGATTCTACTACTGAGATAAGCCACCACATTGTTCGTGGAGGCCGTCATTTCAGCTTTATCTAAGTTTTGCTTGTGAATTCTTTTATTTTGGGGATTGCATGTCCCTCGGTTAAATTCTTGTTACTCTGTTAGATGCTCCACGTTCTTGAAAGTGAGATTTGGGCTAGTGTTTTGTATATTCAACTTGATTATACTTTTCGTAATTTATTTGAGTACCGGGATTCGTACCTAATTATTAAGGGGTGTTTGAAATTATATTTATCTTAACTTGGTGTTTAAATGATTGTTTAGTGTACATCAAACTATGGTTCTCCTGGTGGGTAGAATGTGCTCGGTGCCAGTCACGTCGAGGGCATATTTTGTGACGTGACAGGAGTACTGATCCATCATCTTGCTTACTGATAGAAAGCTTGAAGCCATTATTTTGTATTTCATCAACTTGAATTTATTCTATAGCCCTTGCTGAATTTGCAATAGATTCCCGACATGACTATACCTCGATACATTATAGGCAACAGATGTAACCAAATTCAGCAGGGATTTCGTCAAGACAATGACAACTATGCAGAACCAGCTGCTCAAGGTTAGAGAAAGCATCTTCTGAGGTACTCCACCACATAAAGGAAATATTTTTTAGCTTCAGCACTTTTAGTTGGGAGAATTGTCCATCTCTTTCATCCCATTCTTCTTCATTGAAGGCATCATATTGTAGTTTGAGTATTATAAGGTGAGGAAGTGCTGAGATAGCTGATATTTTAGTCCATGGCAATCTAAAACTAGAGAGTGTAAGCTTATTAAGGTCCGATGGGAAATTGAATTTGCAAGGTGATCTCTCTGGACAATGGAAGCAAAACACCTTGAGTAATTCCAGCTTGGTCAAGTGTTGTAATTTGGGAAAGTGAATGCAATCCTTTTTCTGTTCCTGAGAAGATACCTCTCAGTTTTCGAAGATTAGGGGTCTTTCTTAGTACCTTCTGCACATCATCACCAGATGAAAAAGCAGGAGTAGAAAAAGTCTCCAAATTTTCTAATTATGAGGGATCCTCAAGGAACTTTTCTAAGTTATACAGATAAAAAGAGGCACGGTCATTTATATGCAGATCTCCCATCTTAACCATCTTACAAAGTGAACATGGCAATGATAGTTCACTTCCAAGCCCTTTGACCACTAAAGTTTCATGGTTCTGGAGATTGGCTATAAATGATGGGACAGATTTTGCAGCAGTTCTAAGTGCAAGGTACCTCAAATGACTTAGTTCAGTAGGGAAAGAATCATTGGTGGCAAACTCTAGATCTAACACTCTACGACACTTAAAGCTATGAAAGGAAAATAAGACCTGATTGTCGACTGAGGAAACAAGATCATCACCAACCTTCTCGAATAATATGGAATGGACATTAGTAGGGCGTGGTACGAGCATTCAAGACAATGTGTCAGATGAAATTACATCTCGATCTCTATCCATTGGAAGAAACAAAGTCAAACAAATTTTAGCATGTTCCCACATTACTCCTTATCCACAATCTATCAATTATATGTTCCTATTATATTGAATCTTGAATGAATAAAATACAGCATTCACCTGAGCTAGACAGTTAGGTATCTCCCTATCCTAACCATGAAATCATTCCCGAGCTACGTATTCAAAAACAAGCTCTATTCAATTCTATTCGCAATCTAGAATTTTCTCTCCCGTGTTCAACCTTATAGTATTTAGTTGATGGTCAAGCAATCAAATAATTAAGCGCATGATTGAATAAATAAACTAATATGATAAATAAAAAATTCAAAATCAGTATTCAAACAACAATTGTCATGAAAGAACCAAAACCCTAGATTACAAAGGCAGCTCCACATAAATATGGTGCCCAAACAACTAATTATCTAAAGAAACATAAATGTAACTATGTTTGGCAGAAGAATATATGAAATTCGACCTCCAAGGCAGGTCCTTGCTCTCTAATGCCGAATTTCCCCTTTAAGAAATAGATTATGTGCCTTTTATATGCGTTGGTGGTCTAGGACACTGAAGACCTTCTCCCAATATTACTTGGAAAACCTTTTCAGATTCGGCACTATGGGCACCTCCAGATGGTGACCTGGATGGTGAATTTTGCAGACCCTCATATTTTAGCGCCACAGGCATCGCCAAGTAGTGGCCTGCATGCTGAACATTTATCTCTGAAATTCTCTAAGTGTTGGGCGCCGCAAGCACTGCCAAATGATGTCTTGGGAACTGAATTCAGACTTCACTCATATTTCTTCTATTCTTGCTTCAACTTGCTCGCTTTCACTTCTTTTCATTCAAATACTTCCTACACAAGGAAATAACATAATTAAGCTCAAAACTTCATAATACACTCTAATTATCACTATTATTACACTAAAATATGAAGCAATTATCGACATATAATATGTATTTGTAGCTAAATATAACCATTACACACTTAAGTGTTTGCTCGTCCTCGAGTGAATCAAAACTACACCAACAATCCCATCTCAAAATATGTTCATAAGCACACAATTTGGAGGAACATATATCAATTAAACACATGACGTTGGTTGATAACAACAAGCTCTAGCATATGCACTTTTCATACACTTCTCACTTTTTATGTCAAATATATTCAAAAAATGTAACGCACATAGACAGCATGCTCATGACAATCCTAACTTCAAAAACTGACTCAATATCATAAAGTATTCATGGCTTGAACATTCATCATAACCCAGAAGTCTAATAATGCTACTTATCCATTATAAAATTATCTTCCTTCGTAACAAAATATAGAGAATAGTTAGTCCAATATTCAAATCAATTGTTAAATTGTAATTTATGGACTTAGACATATGAAGAAAAAAATCACTAACTCTCACAAAGAAGTTACATGCATGCAAAAGGTGCCACAGGCTTGCCATTATATAAACATCTACTAATGTAAGCCGCTCAGTCTAAAATCAGTTAGTACTTTATCAAGGTTGTAATGTAGCCTAAGGGACAGACAAGATAAATATTAACCCTCCTAAGCGCTTACCATATCACATAGTGGACTTTAAGCGCAACTCTCTTCAACCCAACTTTCAATATCACAAGTAAGATTACCCTAAAAATATTTTTTCTTTCTTTAAGCACTACTTTTACCCACATTCACTAGCAAGGACAAGATGTACCTATTTCTTTAGCTATATTTTTCTTCTTTCTTTCTTGCAGATTTTTTCTCTCTCCCTTTTTTTTTTTGTTGGTATTCTACATTTTTTTCTTGTTCTTTGCACTCCACCCTCGTGGTCTTTTCCTTATGATTCAAGTGCATCTTTATTTTTTTTATTAGTTCCACTCAATCATTACACATGTTCCCTTGTCACTTCTTTCTAGCGCTCACTTTTAAAATTCAAGTTCTTTAAGAGGTAAAAAGGATCAAAACAAAGTCGATTAAGAATAAAAAGGTATTGGCTTGTAATGTGGGTGCCAAAAGAAAGGTCTGTGAGCTCAAGACTCTAACTAGGAATGATTTATTTGTGGTATAAATAAAGCTCAAAAAGATTAAAGAAGGTCTAAAATCACTTTTTAAATCGAACAACACCTAGGATTTTATTTCAACTCACATGCCGAGAAAGTTCAAGACTCAAATATAAAAATATGGACTATGCAAAAATCTCACTTCACACACGTCAAAATTCACTAAGGACGGTCCCATTCTGACTCTCAAATCAAGCGAGCATTCACAAAGCCAAGAGATATTACGCATAAAGCACAAAGTGAACATAAGTCAAGAAAAGCAGCCATAGGTATCACAAGGCATGCTATCCAATTCATCAAGACAACATCAAAATTTTAAAACTCAAGAAAGGAAATACACATGTCAAGGCCTAAATATGCTACTATCAAGCAAGTCAAAGGCGCCTAGGAGTCACATCATTATTTCACATTTTATTTTCTAATAATACTAATCTATTCTAAAAGTAAAAAACATTAGCCGGTTTAATTTATATCCCTTGAAAAAGAACTGAGGAATAACGAAAAACTAAGGGAGATTAATACTACCTAAAGAAAATAAAATAAAATATTTTTTTATTTTCAATTTTTCTTTGATATTATATTTATTAGCACACTACTAGTACAAACTAACAAACTACTAACTAATATAAATAAATAAGAACTCCTCCCCTCCACACTTAAAATTGTGCAATATCTTCACTGCGCTTAAACAAAATTAAGAGGGTAAAAGAAACTCTCAGGAAGGACAAAGGTCAAAGTATTAGTAGCTCATGGGATATTCAAACGTCTTCCAAGCATGGTGTAATGACCCGATAGGTAGTTTTGAGTTCTAGCTTCCCATTTCATGATTTGAGACCTTACATAGCGTTATTTGATTATTTATGACTTGCGTGCATGGTTCTATTTGATTTTCAAAAAGTTTAAATGTGATTTTCAAAAAACAACTTCATTTTAAAACTTAAAAGTTATTGGAGTTGACCACGGTAACATTGATGGTAAACGACCTCAAATCAGTATTTTGACGATTCCAATAGGTTTGTATGATTATTTTTGACTTGTACGCATGTTTGATTGGGGTCCAGGGTGACCCAAAGCCATTTTGGCGCTTATTGTGAAAACTTAAAAACGTGAAGTTATGAACTTTGAAATCTTTGAGCTTTGATATGCGATTCTTGATTCTTGATGTTAAATTAGTATTTTGACCTTATGAACGAGTTCGTATGAAGTTTATGTACTTGTGTGAATGTTTGGAATGGGGCCCGGGGGCTCGGGTGAGTTTCGGGGTGGTTTTAGGCTACTTTTGCCCAATTTGCAATAACTAATGTGTTGTTGGTGCATTGTGCATCACGAAGGAGAAATTGGGTCAGGGGTGATTGACACTAAACGATGCAAGGGAAAGCTCGTGAATCCGAGGGCGTGGGGGGATTTGGCCTTCACGAACGCATAGGCATGGTCTCTGGTGCTGGTAGGGCGGTTTTGCATCGCGAACGCGACCAGCGGATCACAGATGCGGAGGCTTGGGGGCGATAGCCTTCGCGAATGCGAAGAGGCCTACACAAATGCGATGGCAATTGGCCAATGACCTTCGCGCGCGACAACAACTTAGCAAATGCGTAGAGCAGCTAACGCCGGGTATATATGGGCTGGAAAATTGGGATTTAGTTGTTTTTCGTCCTTTTTGAGACCTAGATCATGAATTGAGAAGAATTTTCAGAGCATTTTCATCCCAACTTCAGATGTTAGTAACTTTATCTTGTTTTGAATTATTTCAATGATTCTTTACAGATTTTTATTCCTAAATTTAGTACTTTTGGTGTTGAAATTGGGGTTTTGGTGAAAAACGTTTGACGGCTAATTTCGGGAATTTGGACATCGATTTGAGGTCCAATCTTGATACAGATCACATATTTGGACTAAGGGCAGAATGAGTAAACGAGAATTGGTCTTAATTTTGGATTTCGACAATGTGGGTCTAAGTTGACTTTTTGTTGACTATCTCAAATATGTTAAAGATCGAACCTTTTTGATACTACGGTAGTTTCTAAAGCTTTTTTTTTTTTGACTTATTTAAATATTATTTGACTAGATTCGAGTTGTTTGGAGGCTTGTGCTAAAGGAAAGGTTGTGTTGGATTGTTAATTGGTTACGAAAAGATGTAAGTAATATGGCTAACCTTGATTTGAGGGAATTAGGATATTACTTGGTCTATTTGCTACATGAATTATGTGTATAGAATGGCATATATGCAAGGTAACGAGTGTATACATGTTGTCATTGGTCAGTGCATGAGGGTAGAACTAGATTATTTCATATTTTTTTATTACATGCTCTCGCATACTCCGTGCCTTCATCTATTAAAGGTTTTATGTGTGTGGAATGGTGTATATGCAAGGTGACAAGGTATACACGTTGTCATTGGTCAGTGCATGAGATTAAAACTAGATTACCTTATATTTTTTTATTACATGCTCTCACATGCCCCGTGCCTTCATCTACTTGTTCCATGCCTTTATTTGTTACATGTTTTTCTTGTCACATGTTTTACTTGCTACATGCTTGAACTTGTTCATGTTTTTACTTACTAAATGTCTTTACTAGGACATGTCTATACATGTTTCATGCCTTATTTTCCTATGCTATGTTGGGGATTGTGCGATCCTTTGATCGTTCACGTGTTAGTAACCCTGTTTGGATCCTTATTGTGTTACATGAATAAGATTATCTCTAAAACTTGGGATTTTTCATTATTTCTTGTTCGTGTCCATCTTTTCCTTAGTGAATTATGCTTATTCATTCTCCTCGGTAGTTATTATAGTTTTTTCTATATTTGGATGTGTTGCTGAATGATTATGTGTCAATTGGTATATTGGATCGAGTTGCCACCGGAACAATATTATTTTAAGGATCGGGTTGCTAGCCGCAACAATAGTATGGCCATGGGATTGGGTTGCTTTCGCAATGATGTTTGTAAGTGGTTGATCGGGTTGTGCGCCACAATATATGTATTATGAGATGTTGGTTTTTCTTGTGATATAGACTTCCTTTGTGGTTATTGGCTGCGTTGATTATGGATAAAGCTCCTTTTCCATTGATTTAAGCCACTGAAAAGGTTTTTGGTTGTGCTATTCAGGAACGTGGTTATCATTGCGGATTTCAGATTCTTTTACTATTTTCTGTCTTTTATTCCTATTATTATTATTATTATCTCTATTTGTTATTTGTGTTGTTTATTAGTTGTACATGTCTTTACCGTAAGCATATTGTCATAGCCTCCTTACTACCTCATCGAGGTTAGGCTCGATATTTACTGAGTATAAGGGTCGATTTTACTCATACTACACTATTGCACTTCTTGTACAGATTCAAGTGCAGGTACTAGCATTATTCAGAGGGGAGCATCACTTGGATATTAGGGAGACTTGAGGTAGTGTAGATTTCTGTCCGCAGACTATGAGTCACCTTCACTCTCGTTGTTACTATTTTCCTTGTATCAACCAATTCTACATTTCATTTAGGCTATGTTTGTAGCACTCTTAGTAGCTCATGTACTTGTGACACTAAATCTTGGGATGTTTGATTAGACAGTGTTGGTTTTAGATTTATTATGTCTGTTTATGAGTTTACTTTTATTCTATATTATCATTATGCTGTTAATTGTTAGTCTTTTTCCTCATTTATCGTTATGTGTTGGCTTGCCTAGCAAGCAGTGTTAGGCGCCATCACGACCCCATTGGTTGGGATTTTGGGTCGTGACACATGGTCCTTTATGCGAGCACCCCACACTTAGTTCCAACCATCTGGGCTCACTCTTGTGCACTTCCTATGGCTCTGGTTCCCATGCTCATATTCCTACAAAACAAAAACAAGCACTACAATAATAACACAATAAAAAAAATGATAAACAAAATCAAAAGAAAGCAATAAAGTTGGGTTGCCTCCTAACAAGCGCCTGATTTATAATCGCAGCACGATTTGAACTACGTTTTGCCTCCACTCGAACTTATGAGTTAAATCCCCGATTTGGCTTCAAGCTTTTAGCTATGCTCTAGTGGTGGAGTACAAATTTAAGCAGGCCAAGTAACCACTATAGTGTTCTTTACTTCTTAGCCTTCCAATGAGGTATGTTATTCGATCTCTCTGGCACGAAAAATTCAAGAATGTAAGCACCTTGTTTCTTGTTCGTTGGCTCCTCCAAAGACTCGAATGACTCAATTTCCATGTTATTATCCATACATAATACGAAAAATACTTAGAGTGAGGCCTACTACGCTCCAATTCTAGAATTATATTATATTTTACCTCCTCACTTTCACCCGCACTAGAGTCATCAAGAACGGTATTATTTGCTTTCTTGATTGACTCTAATGTAATTTTCTCAACTTCGGCATCTCCAACTACTATATGGTCGAATGGTTGGAATTCTACTTCTTGCTCCATAAATTGGCTCTCAAATTCTTCCTCAACTTCATACAGCTCATAAATATTATTCACTGTAATTAGCTGTTGGACCGTATACGCCTCAACCATTTCACTCACTTTAGCCTTCATTCCACTAAATATTGCCCTGAGATTTTTAAAGTCTTTTGTTGTTCATCAGTTTGTTCCATTAATTGCCTCAACATTTCCATAAAAAGAGCATCATATTACACATCCTTCACTTTACTGTTCCTATCACAATTACAAGGAATATTAAGATCATCATAATATGGGCTCGGGTGTAACAACTCAGCCGGTTGATTTGAGCTTTAGTATTACATTCAGAGGTTTGAGACTTTGAGTATGTTCATATGATGCATTATGACTTGTGTGTATGGTTGGTTTTGATTTTCGAGAGATTTGGAGTTGATTTGGTCGAGTAATTCTTAATTTAAAAAATTTAAGTTGGAAGAGTTGACCAAGGTTTGACTTTTGGGTAAACGACCTCGTAATTGGGGTTTGATAATTTCAATAGGTTCGTATTGTGATTTTGGACTTGGGAGTATGTTCATTTCAGAATATAGATGTTCCTATAAGGTTTGGCCTCTATTTGTCAAAAGTTGGAAAGTTGAAAAATTGGAGAGTTTATAGGTTTGACCAGAAGTTGACTTTGGTGTTATTGAACTCCTATTGTGATTTTGAGACCTTTTATAGGTTCATTTTGATGATTAGAGCTTGTGTGCAAAGTTTAGTTGTGATCCATAATGTCCAAGTGTGATTCACATGAGTTTGGTGAAGTTGGAATGTTTGATCTTGGAGTCTTGGTTTTGATGTTAGTTGTGGTATTTTAAGCCTTTGGATAAGTTATTTGGATTTGTTGGTAAAATTGGATGAGGTACCAGGTACTCAGGTGTGATTTAGGACGGTCTCGGACCATTTCTATGGGTTTTGGAGCAGTTGGGTTTCTGGGGTATTCAGTGCTTCGCTATCGTGGAGAGGGATTTTGGCCAGCTGAGCATTTGTGTTTTGTGCTCACAGTCTATGTGACATGTTTGCATAGAGTAATTTAGGAGCTGGAATCATCGTGCCACGCGTTTGAAGGGGTGGTCTGTATTCATGTTGCTTTGGGCAGACTAGTTTATGTGTTCACGTAGCTACCTTCGCGTTCGCATTGTTGTGGGAGCAGCAGGCCTTCGCAATCGCATGGTCCTTTTGAGATCGTGTAGATTATTTACGTGACAACAGTGTTTTGTTCTTCGAGAATGTGAGGCTTCTTTCCCATTCGCGAAGGATACTTCTGGGCAGAATGCATAAATATTATATTTCTGGATTTTCATTCATTTTTCATATTCTGAGCCCTAGACTTGGAAAGAGGTAATTTTTCATGAAGATTTCCTACAAGGAAAGAGGGTAAGTGATTTCTACCTATTTATGATTATATTTCAAGAATCTACATAGAAGTTTGAAAGAAAATTGGGGGTTTTGCCTACACTTTAAGAGAGTGTATTTTAGGAATTTTAGTACCGATTTGGACTTGATTTTGGAAACTAATAATATATTTGGACGCAACAGGTTATGGATAATCGAATTTTAGTATTGATTTCGAAATTCGATCACACAAGCCCGTGTTGACTTTTGTTGACTTTTTGGGAATTCTTCAAAGATCAAAACTTTATAGTTTGGGATCGTTTTCTATAGCATTGTTTGACTTTCTTGGTTAATGGTAAGCTTGGATTTGCGGGATTGGAGGACTAGAATGAGGTTTTGACGTAATTTGAGATTGAAGCTAGCCCCCGAAGAGGTAAGTCTCTTGGTTAACCTTGTTGCGGGAACCCCTAAGATTTGATTTGATTGCAATGTATTAAGGCATTGGGGGTAGTGCATATGCGAGGTGGTGAGAATGTATAAGCATACAAAATTTGTATTATGTCCGGGTAGAATTGAGATACTTTTTGCCGTATTTTCATTATGTGCTCATCTTGATTTATAATTTATTTGGCTTATGTGACTACGTGTAACGACCGTTTTGAGTATTATAGCATGTTTCCCCATTTATTCCTTATTATATGGTCATTTGTTGTTATGTGACTTTCTGGGGTGGTTGGTTTGATTCCGGGGATATTTGTAATGAGTTGGGACACATAGTCCCATGGTTAGAAGCCTATGTTGAAAGAGTTGACCGGATGTTGACTTATGTGTAAATGACTACGAAATAGTGTTTTGATGATTTTGATAGCTCCGTATGGTGATTTTGGACTTAGGAGTGTGTCTAGATACTGATTTGGTGGTCCGTGGATGATCTTGGTTTGAATTGGCGAAAGTTGAAAAAGTTGAAGTTTGGAGAGTTGACAAGTTTGACCGAGAGTTGACTTTGTGGTTACCGGGCTCGAATTTTGGTTCCAGAAGTTGGAATAGGTCCGTTGTGTTATTTATGACCTGTGTACAAAATTTGAGGTCAATCGGAGTTGGTTTGATAGGTTTCGGCATCTACTGTAGAAGTTGGAAATTCATTAGTTTCATTAGGTTTGAACTGGGGTGCGATTCATGTTTTTAATGTTGTTTGATGTGATTTGAGGCCTTGACTAAGTTCATATAGTATTTTAGGACTTGTTGGTATGTTTGGACGGGGTCTCGGGGGCCTCAGGTGTGATTCAGATTGGAATCAGACTGAATTTTGGACTTATGTTATTGCTGATGTTTCAGGTCTAGTTTCCTTATCCGTGATCGCATGAGACGGTTCGTGATCGCAAAGGCTTATTTGGGTGACTGGTGGAGTTGGTCTATGCGATTGCGAGAATTGGTCTGCGATCGCGGAGCTTTGGTTGTTTATGCATCGCCAACGCGGGTGTTGGGTTAGCTCCGCGAAGAAGGAAGGGGGAGGCCAGGGAAGCCCACACGATTGTTCTTTGCGATCGTGAGAGGGAGTCCGCGATCGCGTAGGGTTGAGATTCTGTGCATCACGTTCGCGTAGGTAATGTTGAGGGCAGCAACGTTTTTTTCTTTGCGAGCGCGAGGGACTTTCCGTGATTGTGAAGAGGAAGAACTAGGCAGATTATATAATTTGAAAAACGAAGGTTAGAGTATTATTTCACATTTAGACTTTGGGAGCTCGGATTGAAGTGATTCTTGAAGGGATTTTCAAGGAATTTATTGGGGTAAGTGATCTTAACTCGGATTTGGTTAATATACATGAACCTATCATCGTTTTGGGCTGAAAAAATTGGGGAAAATTGTAGAAACTTCATAAACTATAATTTGAGGACTTGAAGGTCGAGTTGAGATCGGAATTGAGTAATTTTGATATGGTTGGACTCGTTGTTGAATGGGTGTTCGGATTTTGTTAATTGAGTTAGATTTCGAGACGTGGACCCGGGGTTGACTTTTTGACTTTTGTTAAATAACCTAGCTTTATCATATGGATTGATTCCTATATCTTGTGTTGATTGTATTAAGTTGTTTATGGCCAGATTCGAGTCGTCCGGAGGTCGATTCGCGAGACAAGGACTTGTTGGAGTAGAGATTTGTGCTGTTAGAGGTAAGTAATACTTCTAACTTAGTTATGAGTGTATAAATCCCTTAAATACATGTTATGTGGTTGGTTTTGAGGTGATGCACATACTAGGCGACGGGCGTGTGGCGTGTACCGTGGAAATTATGACCTGATCGATTTTCGAGGTACTGTGTAGTTATCGGACCTTGGTGCTATTCATGTGATTCTTATGTGTTATAATTGAGCTGCAATCCATGTTAGAAATCATGTTTAGGCTATATGCTTCTTCGGTTGGGACCCGCTAGGGTCATTTCTGCTGTTGATTTATATGCTACAATGGTAATTATGTAGTCAGTCACATTCATCATTTGCATATCATATCTCAGTCTCAATTGCTATTTATTATTGCATCATATATCATTATTTGGTCTATTTGGCATGAGATTGATGAGCCCGAGAGACTGGAAAGATTAATGACTGAGTTGGGGTCTACGAGCCATGTTGTGAGTGAGGTGTGGATCAGGCTGCACGCTGCAAGCAGGCCTCTTTGGCTTTATATATGTTATTATTATGGATCGGGCTACACGCCGCAGCAGGCCTTATAGGCTTTATCTATTATTATGGGCTCGGGCTGCACGTTGCAGCAGGCCACATTGGTTTTATATTAGTGCTTGGGCAGGATCCGCCCCTCCGGAGATTGACATACCAGCAGTGAGCGCAGGTACTATACAATGTTGATTTATTGAGTGTGATGAGTGAGAGTTGAGACAGTCAGATTAAGTACTCTGAGAGTGCGGGTACGTGAAGCTATCATTCTAATGCATTACATGTTACATGCACATTTGACATGTAGATATAGAGATGTAACATTCCTCATATCAGCCACACTTCGGATATTTTATCCTTGTTGAACTTAAACTGTTAAATCTGAACATGTCTACATCTCTGTACTATGTACAAACTGACTATGAGATTTCTCTGAGTTATTACTGTCATTTTTCCTTTCATATCTATACATGTTATAATCTGGATTTGGACTATACCTATCTGAGCTCATCACTGCTCTCAGCCCAAGATTAGTCCAGTTGCTTATTTTGTACATTGGGTCGGTTACTCATACTACACTCTGAACTTCGTGTGCAAATCCAGGTACTTCTAGGCACGGTAGTTGCTAGACTTGGAGCACTTCCTTCTTGGAGACTTTTGAGGTAGCTGCTTTGGCGTCCGTAGACCTCAACTCTCCTTCTTTTTCTGTTATTTATCACTGTTCTATCTTTCCAGATAGTTGTATTTGATGTTTTGACTATATTGTCATTTAGATGCTCATGTAGTTAGTGACACCCGGATTTTGGGGGATTTTGTATAGAGTCGCGGCATTTCCGGTTATTTATGAGATTTTCACTGTTAAGTTTATTTCATTATGTTTTCAATTTAAAAATGCATGGTTATTTTATGATTGTCGACTTGCCTAGTTTTGTGATAGGCACCATCATGACATGTTGAGGTTGGGGTTGTGACAAGTTGGTATCAGAGCCTAGGTTACATAGGTCTCACGAGTCATTAGCAAGTTTAGTAGAGTTTTGCGGATCGGTACAGAGACGTCTGTACTTATCTTCGAGAGGCTACTGAACCATTAGGAAAACTTCACTTTCTTGTATTCTTGTCGTGCAGATTGTTAATTCCGGAAACCAAACTTCTATTCTTCTACTCTCTATAGATGGTGAGAACACGTGCTACTGGATCGGGCGGACAACCACCGGTAACACCAGCTAGGGCCACGAGAGTCGGGGCCGCGGTAGAGGCTGAGGTATACCTCGTACGGCAACCAGAGCAACACCCGTGGAGCCACTAGTTGCTCCACCTCAGGAGTAGATCCCAGATGTGGTTGAGCCGGTGGGACTAGCTCAGGCACCAGCTATGCCGATTTTGATTCCAGGCCTTCGGGGGGCTTTGGCCTAGATATTGGCTGCATGCACTAGCCTTGCTACGCGGTTTCAGTTCTAGCCGCGCCAACCACTTCTCCGGCCAGGGGAGGTGCTCAGACTCCTGGCGCCTGTACTCCATAGTAGATAATTTAGGTGATTCAGGCACCGGGGTCCTGCCAGCCCAGCCAGTTGCAGTTGCTCAGGCTTAGGTGGGTCCACCGATGAGATGACGATCTAATGACCCCACCGGTCATTTTGAGCATTTGCATTCCGTTCAGCTGTTTGAGTTCTTGAGTATATTCGTATGATGTTTTATGACTTATGTGAATCGTCAGTTTTGATTTTCAGGTGATTTTGGATTAGTTTGGAAGAATGATTTTCATGTTAGAAGCTTTAAGTTGGAAAAGTAGACCAAGTTTGACTTTCGAGTATTTTACCTTGGACTGGAGTTTTGGACTTAGGCATATGCCGGAAATTTCACTTGGATGTTTCTAGAAGGTTTCGGCACCAATCGGCGAAAGTTGGCAATTTGAAGGTTTGGAATGTTCATAAGTTTGGCCGGGAGTTGACTTTTATGATATCATATTTAGATTGTGGTTCCAGAAAATGGAATAGCTTCGTTATGTCATGTGGGACTTGTGCGTAAAATTTGAGTTTATTCCGAGTTGATTTGATAAGGTTTGACACGAGTTTTGAAGTTCAAAGTTCATTAAGTTTGATTCTAGGTGAGATTATCGTTTCAATATTGTTATCTGTGATTTGAGACCTCGAGTAGGTCCGTGTTATGTTTCAGGACTTGTTGGTATATTCGGACGGGGTCTTGAGTGACTCGGAGGAGTTTCGGACGGGGTCTCGAGTGACTCGGAGGAGTTTCGGACGAGGTTTAGATCGTTTGGAACATTTTTGACTATGATAGTTGGGCAAGGATCCTGGTGTGGCCGCACTTGCGAAGCCTTGCTCGCAGGTGCGGCGCTGCAAAAGCGGTATTTGTAGTGCAGGAGCGAAAGTCTTGGGCTGGGAGCAGAATCCGCAGGTGCGGAAGTTGGGCATTGAAGCGGGTCCGCTGCAGATGCGCACATTTTGATCGCAGGAGCGAAAATGCACTGTGGGCGAGAGGGGTCGCAAATGCGGTGTTTTTAGAGCAAAAGAACGATCGCAGAAGCGGAGAAAGGATCGTAGAAGCGGTAGCTACTGAGCTAGGTAAGTTTGTAGAAGCGATGGCTGGGCCGCATGTTCGAGTTCGTAGAAGCGAGAATATGTTCGCAAATGAGAAAATGCCTGGTCAGATTCTATTTAATTTGAGGTTTTGGTTCTTTAATAATATTTTGAGATTTTGGGCTCGAATTGAGGCGATGTTTGAGGCGTTTTCACCATATGAATTAGGGTAAGTGTTCTCTACTTGATTTTGATTATATTTTATGGATTTATTTTTATATTTGGCATTTGGATTATGAATTTTAAAGAGAAATTGGGTTTTTTTTTTCTAAATTTCATAAAGTGAATTTTTGAGTTTTGAGCATCAATTCAAAGTCGGATCTGAGTGAAACTAGTATGGTTGGACTCGTAATTGAATGAGTTGTCAGATTTTATAAGTTTTGTCAGGTTCCTAGGTGCGAGCCCCGGTTTGACTTTTTGGTTGACTTTGGGGCTTTTAATTAAAGATTTGACCTTTATCAATTGGTTTTCTTTCCTTTGGCAATGTTTGATGTTCTTGAATTGCTTTTAGCTAGTTTTGAGCCGTTCGGAGGTCGGTATGCCAGGGATGGCATTTCTAGAGTATTGGTTGGCTTGCTCGGTATTAGATTTGGCTTGTTTGAGGTAAGAATCCTATATAAACTTGGTTGAGGCACTAGTTCCCTGAATAATTTTTGATAGCTACGTGCTATGGGTGAGCGCATGCGTGGGGTTTGATCCCATGTTCTGACACAGGGGGGTATTTATCCATGTTCAGTTTACGTTTAGGTATGATAAGCCTAAAATTGACTGTTAAGCTTTAAGCTATGATGTTTCTCATATTTGTAACATTTTTTGAACTATTTGTGCCGTGTGTGAGGATACATAGAGGTTTAGTCCCTAAATGAACTTGATAAATGCTATTTTGTCATGAGATTGCCGATTCGAGCTATGATAGCACACTCTGCACATGCTACACTTTAGCATATCATTTATACCAGTCCAGGAGCATGAGATTTGTTATTCATTCATCACATACATGTATATTGTTTATTTGTTCCTGTGTTGTACGATTGGACTGGACGCCTGTGACCACGCCGGGTGGATTGTGTTGTGATGCATGTGACCATGCCAGGCAGATTATGATACTGTGCCTGTGACCACGCTGGGTGGATTGTGTTTTGATGCATGTGACCATGCCAAGCAGATTATGATACTGTGCCTGTGACCACACCAGGCGGATTGTGATATTAGAATGTGAGTTTTCCAAGCGGATTATATTATAGCACGTAAGTTGTCCATGTAGCACGTGAGTTGTCCGGGCAGATCCAAATATTGATATTATAGCACGTGAGTTGTCTTTGCAGCACGTGAGTTTTCCGTGCGGTTGATACTATCAACACGTGAGTTGTCCGTGCAGCACATGAGTTGTCCGCGCAGCATGTGGATATCGATCCATCCCCCTAGGGTCACCCTCTCATGTTTCTCTCTTGATGGTGTACACGTGGATTGTGAGAAACCAACGGGTTTCTAGTTGATGTGAGCTCTGAGAGGGCTGGTTACTGTTATTGGATCGGTTTGCGTGCCGCAACAGACTGATATTTGGTTATTGCATATCATTTTTACTTGAAATTTCCTTGACTATTAATCTGATTTTACTTGCATATCTTCCTTATATGCTGGATTGTCGACTGAGCAAAACACATTAAAACAAAGAATTGTGAGCATCAAAATGGTTTTACCTGAAATATACTGATTTGATCATGTACCTGTTCCATACTTATTGAAATTATAAACTGCACAAGTGTTAGTGAGTATCATATATAGTTCTTGGTTTTTTTACCTCGCCGAGGTTAGTTAGGATACTTATTGAGTACAGAGGGCCAGTTGTACTCATACTACACTTCTGCACCTTGCGTGCAGATCTTGGTGTTGATGTTGTTGTACATGGCGAGGGCTGGCATTGAGGATGTACCTGCATCCCAATTATGGCTATCACTTGTCCTTGGTAACATTAGATTCGAATTCTGTACATGTACAGTTCAAACATACGTTGTATATATTTCATTTCAGTTTTCTAAAAAGCTAAGTTTTAGTGGCTCATGACTTGTACTACCAGTCCTTGGGGAATTGTATAAAATTCAGTTATTTCATTCTTGACTCTTTGCATTATTAATATATTGTGTTTTATTATTATTTGGCTTACCTAGATGGTTGGGTTAGGGGCCATCACGACGGGTTGGATTTTGGGCCGTGACAGACGAGGAGCAAAACAGGCTAGAGTGGTTTGGGAGGCTCATGCCTCCATCATTCAGTGGGGCCGAAAAAGAGGATGCTCAGGATTTTATAGACCGCTGCCAGCGGATCCTTCGCACGGTGGGTTTTCTGGAGACTAGTGGAGTCTCATTTACTACTTTCAGCTATTGGGGGTAGCCTTCAGATGGTGGGAGGCTTATGAGTTGAGCGGGTCGGCCGGTGCTGCACCACTTACGTGGCACGAGTTCTCCATTCTCTTCTTGGTTTTGAGCAGCTGCGCTAGGAAGGTATGTTCGTGACCCAGTATGAGATAAGATTTTCAAAGTTGGCTAGTCATGCGATCTGGTTTGTTCCAACAGAGAGGAAGAGGATTAGGAGGTTCATTGATGGCCGCAAGTATGGACTGCGCTTTGTCATGACTTGGAGATTGCATCGGGTGCTAGGTTTGATGAGGTGGTTGATATTGCTAAGAGATTAGAGCAGGTCTATAGTCAGGAGCGTGAAGAGAGGGAGACCACGAGGCCTCGTGGTTCAGGTGGTTTCAGCAGTGGTTCTTCTGGAGGGCAATCTCACCACAGTAGGGGTCGTCCTTATAGACCCGCTCAGATGACTCGTCTAGTTCATTGTGGTGCATCAGCTAGCCATGGTTCATATAGTGCTCATCTGGGTCAACTATCTCTCAGTACCCTCCCAGCTTAGAGTTCATCTCGTGCTCCATGAATTTAGGGTTCATCTGTTCCAGGTTCTTCTAGTAGCTATTTTGGTTCTCAAGGCCCGATTCAGTCACCATTGACGGATTAGAGTTGCCACGAGTGTAGGGAGTTTGGATATTTGAGGAGGTATTGTCCCTATTTCTTGGGAGGTCCATTCAGTAGAGGGGTCCGGTTATGACTTCCAAACTAGTTACTTCATCACCCGCGCAACCAGCTCGGGATGGGGCTCAAGACACTAGGGGTCGCCCTAGAGGGGGAGGCCGCTCAGGTGGCAGTCAAGCTCAATGTTATGCTTTCCCTTCCAGGCCATAGGCCGTTGCTTCAGACGCAATGATCACAGGTATTGTCTCAATATGCCACAGGGATGCTTCTATATTATTTGACCCTGGTTCCACTTATTCGTATGCATCATCATATTTTGCTTGTTATTTGGATATGCCTTGTCAGTCCTTAGTTTTGCCTGTTCATGTATCTATGCTGGTGGGCGATTCTATTATTATGAACCATATGTATCGGTCATATGTGGTGATTGTTGGGGGATTGGAGACAAGAGTTGACATCTTATTGCTTAGTATGGTTGATTTTGACGTGATTTTGGGCATGAATTAGTTGTCCCCATGTCATGTTATTTTGGATTGTCACGCTACGACAGTGACGTTGGTGATGTCGGGGTTACCTAGGATCGAGTGGAGAGGTTCTCTGGACTATGTTCCCAATAGGGAGATTTCATATCTGAAGGCCCAACGGATGGTTGGGAAAGGGTGTTTGTCATATTTGGCTTTTGTGAGGGATGTTGGTGCTGATACTCCTATCGTTACAATTAAGAACAAGTATCCTTTGTCGTGCATTAATGACTTATTTGACCAGCTTCAGGGAGCTAGAGTGTTCTCTAAGATCGATTTGAGGTCAGGGTATCACCAGTTGAAGATTCGGGACTCGAATATTCTGAAGACGACATTCAGGACCTGATATGATCACTATGTGTTCCTTGTGATGTCTTTTGGGCTGACCAATGCCCCAACAACATTCATGCATCTGATGAACAGTATATTCCAGCCATATCTTGATTCGTTTGTCATAGTATTTATTGATGATATTCTAGTGTACTCACGTAGCCAGGAGGAGCATGCACATCATCTGAGAAGTGTACTATAGAGGTTGAGGGAGGAGAAGCTTTATGCCAAGTTCTCCAAGTGTGAGTTTTGGCTCAGTACGGTTGGGTTCTTGGGGAACATGGTGTCTTGTGAGGGGATTAAGGTGGATCCGAAGAAGATCGAGGCAGTTTAGAGTTGGCCCAAACCGTCTTCAGCTACTGAGATTTGGAGTTTTCTCAGCTTGGCCGGATATTACCGTCGCTTCGTGGAGGGTTTCTCATCCATTGTAGCACCTTTGACCAGGTTGACCCAGAAGGGTGCTCTATTCAGGTGGTCGGATGAGTGTGAGGAGAGCATTCAGAAGCTTAACACTACCTTGACCACAACTCTAGTTCTAGTTTTATCTTCAGCATCGGGTTCTTATACAATGTATTGTGATGCTTCTTAGATTGGTATTGGGTGTGTCTTGACGCAGGAGGGTAAAGTGATTGCTTATGCTTCACGCCTATTGAAGCCTCATGAGAAGAACTACCATGTTCATGATTTGGAGTTGGCAGCGATCATTCATGCATTGAAGATTTGGAGGCATTGTCTCTACGGTGTGTCTTGTGAGGTATTTACAGATCATCGGAGTCTTCAGCACTTGTTTGAACAAAAGGATCTAAATTTGAGGCAGTGGAGATGGTTGGAGCTGCTAAAGGACTATGAATTACCATTTTATATCATCCCGTGAAGGCTAATATGGTGGCCGATGCCTTGAGTAGAAAGGCGGTGAGTATGGGTAACCTTGCATACATTCCTGTTTGTGAGAGACTGCTTGCATCAGATGTTCATGCTTTGGCCAATCGGTTCGTGAGGTCAGATGTTTCGGAGCCTAGTCGGGTGCTTGTGTGGTTTTTCAATCTTCCTTATATGATCGCATCAGAAAATGTCAGTATGATGACCCCCATTTGCTTGTCCTTAAGGACACAGTTCATTACAGTGATGCAAAGGAGGTTTATTGGGATGATGGGGGTGTTGCGGATTCAGGGCCAGATTTGTGTGCCCAATATACATGGGTTATGTGAGTTGATTCTTGAGGAGGCCCGCTGTTCGCGGTATTCCATTCATTCGGGTGCCGCGAAGACGCATCAAGACTTGAGGCAGCACTATCGATGTAGGAGAATGAAGAACGATATAGTGGGGTTTGTAGCTCGGTGCTTAAATTGTCAGCAGGTGAAGTACGAGCAACAGAGGCCAGGCGGTTTTCTTCAGAGGCTTGAGATTTCTAAGTGGAAATGGGAGCATATTACCGTGGACTTCGTAGTTGGGCTCTCACGGACTTTGAGGAAGTTCGATGCTATTTGGGTGATTGTGGATCTGTTGACTAAATCCACGCACTTCATTCTAGTTGGGACTATCTATTCTTCAAAGCGGTTGGCTAAGATCAATATACGTGAGATTTTTCAGCTTCATGGTGTGCTAGTGTCCGTCATTTCAGATTGGGGCACACTATTCACATTGCAGTTTTGGAGAGCAGTGCAGCGAGAGTTAGGCACACGGATTGATTTCAGTACATTCCACACTCAGACGGACGGACAGTCTGAGCGCACCATTTAGATATTGGAGGATATGCTACACGCTTGCATCATGGATTTTTAGGGTTCTTGGGATCGGTTTCTGCCACTTGCAGAGTTTTCCAACAACAACAGCTACAATCGAATATTCAAATGGCTCCGTATAAGGCCTTTTATGGGAAACGGTATCGGTCTCTGGTTGGTTGGTTTGAGCCGGGTGAGGCTAGGCTATTGGGTACTGACTTGGTTCCGGATGCTTTGGAAAAGGTTATGTTGATTCAGGATCGGCTTCGCATGGCACAGTCTAGATAAAAGAGTTATGCCGGTCGGAAGGTTTGTGATGTTGGTTATATGGTGAGAGAAGAAGGTATTGCTTAGAGTTTTTCCCCTGAAGGGTGTTATGAGGTTAGGGAAGAAAGGCAAGTTGAGCCCTCGGTATATCGGCCCTTTTGAGGTGCTTGAGAGGATTGGAGAGGTGGCTAACAAGCTTGCATTGCCGCCTAGTCTACCGAGTGTTCATCAGTGTTTCATGTTTCCATGCTCCAGAAGTATTTCGGCGATCCGTCTCATGTTTTGGACTTCAACACGGTTCAGTTGGATGGAGATTTGACTAATGATGTGGAGCCGGTAACCATTTTGGATCGGCAAGTTCGGAAGTTGAGGTCAAAGAATATACCTTCAGCGAAAGTACAGTGATTGACTTAGTTCTGGGGATGTTTCGAAACGAGTTGGGATACTTAGTCCTAATGATAGAAGTCTAAGTGGAAAGAGTTGACCAAATGTTAACTTATGTGTAAATGACTCCACAATGGAGTTTTGATGGTTCTGATAGCTCCGTATGGTGATTTTGGACTTAGGAGTGTGTTCGGATTTTGATTTGGAGTCTGTAGATGATTTTGGCTTGAATTGGCGAAAGTTGGAAAAGTTGAAGTTTGGAGAGTTTAGAAGTTTGACCAGGAGTTGACTTTATGGTTACGGGGCTCGAATTTTGGTATCGGAAGTTGGAATAGGTCGGTTGTGTCATTTATGACTTGTGCGCAAAATTTGAGGTCAATCGGAGTTGGTTTGATAGGTTTCAACATCGATTGTAGAAGTTGGAAATTCATTAGTTTCATTAGGCTTGGATTGGGGTGTGATTCATGTTTTTTATGTTGTCTGATGTAATTTGAGGCCTCGACTAAGTTCGAATCGTGTTTTAGGAATTGTTGGTATGTTTGGATGGCTCTCGGGGGGCCTCGGGTGTGATTCGTATTGGAATCGGACTGAATTTTGGACTTGCGTTATTGCTGATGTTTCAGGTTTGGTTTCCTTATTCGTGATTGTGTGAGAAGGTTCGCGATCGTGAAGGCTTGTTTCGGTGAATGGTAGATTTGGTCTATGCGATCGCGAGAATTGGTCTGCAATCGCGGAGGGGGAGGCCTGAGAAGCCCACGCGATTGTTCTTCACAATCGCGAGAGGTAGTCCGCGATCGAATAGGGTTGAGATTTTGTGCATCGCGTTCGCTGCTAATTTTTGCGTTCGCGTAGGTCATTTTGAGGAAAGCAACTTTTTGTTCATGCGAGGGACTTTCCGCGAACGCAAAGAGGAATAACTAGGCATATAAATTGTAAAACGAGGGTTAGAGTATTATTTCACATTTCGACTTTGGAGCTCGGATTGAGGCGATTCTTGAAGAGATTTTCAAGAAATTGATTGGGGTAAGTGATTCTATCTCGGATTTGGTTAATATACATGAACCTATAATTGTTTTTACCGTTTAATTTGTGTTTTGGGTTGAATAAATTGAGGAAAATTGTAGAAACGTCATAAACTATAATTTGAGGACTTGAAGGTCGAGTTAAGATCGGAATTGAGTAATTTTGGTATGGTTGGACTCATTGTTGAATAGGTATTTGGACTTTTTTAATTATGTCAGATTCCGAGACGTGGGTCGGGGTTGACTTTTTGACTTTTGTTAAAGAACCTAGCTTTATCATATGGAATTGATTCCTATAGCTTGTGTTAATTGTAATAAGTTATTTGTGGCTAGATTCGAGTCGTCCGGAGGCCGATTCGAGAGGCAAGAGCTTGTTGGAGTAGAGATTTGCGCGGTTGGAGGTAAGTATCAGTTCTAAACTTGCTTCTGAGGGTATAAATCCCTTAAATACGTGTTATGGGGTTGGTTTTGAGGTGACGCGCATGCTAGGTGACGGGCGTCTGGGTGTGCACCGTGTATTTATCGGACCTTGTTGCTATTCACGTGATTCCTATGTGTTAGAGTGATTGAGCTGCAATCAATGTTCATGTTTAGGCTATATGCTTCTTCGTTTAGGACCCACTGGGGTCATTTCTGCTGTTGATTTATTTGCTAAAATGGTAATTATGTAGTCAGTCACATCCATCATTTGCATATCACGTCTCATTCTCAGTTGCTATTTATTATTGCATCGTATATCCTCTTTGGGTTATTTGGCAAGAGATTGATGAGCTTGAGAGATTGGAGAGATTGATGACTAAGTTGGGGTCTGAAAGCCGTGTTGTGAATGAGGTGTGGATTGGGCTGCATATTGCAGTAGGCCTCTTGGCTATATATATATA
>MCJB01004047.1:60266-87277 GCA_002018475.1 Nicotiana obtusifolia
AGTCTGACATACCAATAGTGTGCGCAGGTACCGTACAATGCTTAGTGATTGAGTGTGATGAGTGAGAGTTGAGACAGTCAGATTGAGTACTCTAAGAGTGCAAGTATATGAGGTTATCATTGTGATGCATTACATGTGACATGCACATTTAACATGTAGATATAGAAATGTAACATTCCTCATATTAGTCACACTTGGAATATTTTATCCGTGTTGAACTTAAACCGTTAAGCTTGAAAACATGTCTACATTTCTATATTGTGTACAAACTGATTATGAGACTTCTCTGAGTTATTAATATCATTTTTCATGTCATATTTGTACATGTTATAATCTGGATTTGGACTGTACCAATATGAGCTCATCACTGCTCTCAGCCCAAGGTTAGTCCTGTTACTTATTGAGTATATATGGTCGGTTGTACTGATACTACACTCTGCATTTCGTGTGCAAATCCAGGTACTTCTGGGCACGATGGTTGCTAGACTTGGAGAACTTCCTACTTGGAGACTTTTGAGGTATATGATTTGGCGTCTAACGACCTCGACTCTCCTTCTTTTCCTGTTATTTTGCACTGTTCTATCTTTCCAAATAGTTGTATTTGAAGTTTTGACTGTATTATCATTTAGATGCTCGTGTACTCAGTGACACCCGGATTTTTGGGGATTTTGTATTGAGTAACGGTATTTCTTATCGGTTATTTATGAGATTTTCACTGTTAAGCTTATTTCATTATGTTTTCAATTTAAAAATGTGTGGTTATTTGTGATTGTCAGCTTGCCTAGTTCTGTGATAGGCGCCATCACGACATGTTGACTTTGGGATCGTGACACTACGTTCCCTCTTATATTCATGCTAGAGATTATTCCTAGGTTTTTATAATTATTTATGAAGGCATGAGAGCTTATTCTTGATATGATGGCTTGTGTTATAAGTGGTCATATAGAAATTTCATGAGCTCATACCTTTATGATTATTATTAAGTCTTTGTGCATCTTTTATCTATCAATTCTTGGGCATACGCAGACATATTATATTTGTATACGTGATTTGGACTGAGATTGTGGCACGAAAGGCAAAGTCGTGTGGTTGAAATGTAGTTATGGCAAATGACATGATGAGCGGATATTTGATCATAAGTGAGCTACCAAGCTCCTCTATGCGCTTGGATAAGGATTCGTCCCTCCGAAGTCAGGTGATAACCCATGTTACTTTAGGCCCTGTGAGCATAGCTGATACATGGATTGTGTAACGGGTCAATATATAGATTTTGTATCGGATTTCGATGATACATAGATTTTGTATTGGGTTTCGGTGATACATGCATTTGTATCAGATTTGTTGATACATGCATTGTGTATCG
Organism: Nicotiana obtusifolia; assembly: GCA_002018475.1. Classification (NCBI taxonomy): domain Eukaryota; kingdom Viridiplantae; phylum Streptophyta; class Magnoliopsida; order Solanales; family Solanaceae; genus Nicotiana; species Nicotiana obtusifolia. Next base: position 61,630 of record MCJB01004047.1, read on the forward strand.
TGGTACCTGGATCTTGTATCGGTCATGGTAAGTGATAGATTCTTGAGCATGCATAGACATCCCTGACTCATTTAGAAGCATTTATTTAAATGATAATCATTGCATATCACCTATATATACTAGTTGGGAGCCTCGACTCCACTGATTGAAGCATGCCATCTTTAAATTCCATATCTGAGCGGCATAATGATTATCTCATGAATTGGAAAAAGCATGCTTTATATCTTTTGACTGTCTTACATCTTTGATACATGTTGTTCATGAGAATATTTACTGTTTTAGTTCCAGTTTTGTTATTTGTATATGTGTTGTAAGAATCATGTGTCACGACCCAAAATTTACTTAGTCATGATGGCACCTAACCCAACCGGCTAGGTAAGCCAAACAACATCCAACACAACACTAATGAAAATAATAAGAAATCAATAGTGAAATAACTGAATTTTCATACAATAACCTAAAGATTGATAGTACAAGCAATGAGTCACTAAGGCTATATTTACAAAGATGGTATGAAAAGAAATACACCATCTGTTTGGAATATACATAAACACAATTTTAATCTAAAACTACCAAGAACAAGTGGTAGCTATATCCAGAAAAGTAAGTACATCTTCAGTGCTAGCTCCTGCCATCCATAACAACATCAGCACCAAGATCCGCACGCAAGGTGCAGAAGTGTAGTATGAGTACATCCGACCCCATGTACTCATCAAGTATCATAACTAATCACAGCGACGTAATAGAAGCAAGAATTATAAATGATACTCACTAATCACCTGTGCAGTTCATAATACCAACAAGTACACAGTTGTAATATGATCAAATCGTGAAAAAGTGGATTAAATCACCAAGGTGCACACAATTTTCTTAACGTACTCTGCTCAGTTAGTAATCCATCATATAAGGAAGATATACAAATAAATCAAGTAAACAGTCAGGAAAATTGCAAGTAAAAAAGAAATAGAATAACTAAATATAAATTTGTTGCAGTGCGCAACTCAATCCAAATAGAAATCACAAAGCGACTCTAAGGCCCCACATCATAATCTCAATAACTGAACCACACCACTGATCAGCCTTCCCAAGGCCCATATCAACCAAAAACCCTTCGGTTTCTTATCATCCGCGTGTACACCATCAAGAAGGAACATGAGAGGGTGATGCACGGACAATTCACATGCTAATAATATCAACCGCATAGACAACTCACGTGTTGCACAGACAACTCACGTGGCAATAATATCAATATCTCAGATCTGCACAGACAACTCACGTGCTAATAATATATCAACCGCACGGACAACTCACGTGCTGCGCGAACAACTCACATGCCAATAATATTAATCCGCCCGGCGTGATCACAGGATCAATATCACAATCCGTCCGGCATGGTTAGAGGCTGGATATCACAATCCAATCGGCATGGTCACAGCCTCAATATTACAATCTGCCCTACGTGGTCACATGCTACCAGTCCAAGCCATATCACACAAAAATATAATATACAAGAATACATGTACATGATCAATGAACATCAAAAATTTCATACTTATGGACTGGTATAAGTGACATTCTAAGGTGTATGCATCTTAAAAGTGTGCTATCATAGCTCAAACCAAGCAAATACATCACTAAAGTAGCAATTATCAGGTTCAATCAGGAGATTAACCTCTATGTAGCCTCAAATATGGCTCAAATTGCTCACAATGGGGTGCAAATATAAGAAACATCACAGCATGAAGCTTGGAAAATAATTCAAGGACTATCATAGCCTAAGCTCTACCCCGAACATGAATAAATACATCGGTGCATGCATATGGGCTCAACCCCGCACATGTGCTCCATCCATAGCACGCAGTTGTCATAAATAATTCAGAAAACTAGTGCCTCAACCAAGTTTAGGTAAGATACTTACCTCAAGCAAGCTAAAACATTACTCTAAAAATGCCATGCCGCATGAATCGACCTCCGAATGGATCGAAACTAGCCAAAAGCAACTCAAAAATATCAAACAGTACCATAGGAATCAAACCCAAACGATAAAGGTCTAATCTTTAATCAAATACTCAAAGTCAACCCAGGCGTGCATCCCGAAACCCTACAAAACTCATCAATTCTGATAACCCATTCGAATATGAGTCCAACCATACTAATTTCATTATATTCCAACTCCAAATCGATGTTCAAACTCAACTATTCACTTTTAATAAGTTTTTTATAAAAACCCCCAAATTCTCCAATCAAAACATAGATTAATTCACAAATTAATTAGCGTTATCATGTTAAAATACAAAATTTGAGGTTAGATACTGACCCCCATGAAAAAAACGAGAAGAAAGCTGTGAAAATCACTTCAAACGGAGCACTAGAACTCACAATATGCTCAAAATACCAAAAGAACGTTTGATTTTTTTTGAATACACAATGATTCTACTTCTGCATCCAAATAGCCGCACCTACGTTCTGCCAACTGCCTTTTCCACATGTGCGGACCATTTTTGGCATCTGCAAAGCACCAGCACCAGCTTTCTTCTCCGACATTAATATGGGCATAACTCCCTCATACGATGTCCAAATTCGATGATTCCTTTTGCTATGGTTTCGTAATTACAATATGGATCTGATGCTTCAATCTAAAAAGAATTTACAGCTCATTTTCTTAGTGTTTTACCATTTATGCTTGAAAAAATGACGTTGAACCATCAAATACGAGCGCAACATAACCTAAACCTATTCAAAACTCACTGAGCCCCTCGGGACCCCATACAAACATGCCAATAAGTCCCAAAACATAACACAGACCTGATCGGGGCCTAAAATCCCACATAACAGCACCAGAACCATGTATCACACCTCAAGTCAACCATAATGAACCATTTTAAAATTTTCATATTCCAAACTTACGCCGAACACGTTTAAACAACTCGGAATCACCTCAAATTTATCACACAAGTTCCAAATGACATAATGAACCTATTCTAACTCTCAAAATAATAATTTGAACCCGATCATATCGAAGTCAGCTCTCGTTCTAACCTATGAACTTACAAACCTTCAAATTGCCAACTTTCGCTAATTTGGGCCAAAACCTTCTAGAAACATCCAAATGCAAATATGGACATACACCTAAGTCCAAAATTATTATCCCGACCTAACAGACCCATCAAAACTCCTATATGATGTCAATTACACAAAAGTCAAACCTGGTCAATTCTTCCAACTTAAAGCTTCCAAAATGAGAATCATTCTTCCAAATAAATCCCGAACCTCTCAAAAACTAAACTGACCATACGCACAAGTCATAATATATCATATGAAGCTACTCAACATCTCAAACCACCTAATGGAAATGCTAATGTTCAAAACAGCTGGTCAGGTCGTTACATTCTCCCCCACTTAAATATACGTTCACCCTCGAACGTGCCAGGAGTCATCCCAAAGCCATCAACACTATATAAACTTACCATGCACTTACCCATGGGTGATCCCACGTCACCCCAATCCATATAAGCCTGACTACCCGACCTAACTGAAGATCCTTACTTTAACCTTAGTCCACAAACCTTAAAACCAAATCTCCGACATTCGGCATCCATTATAAGACCTGATTCTCGCATCTATACACTATATAAGTCTAAACAAGCTATATCAAGCCATTACAATAACCCAAGATATAATCACATGATATACCGCATAACTCAGAGTCTCATAGCAATAACTTCCGACCACGATAGTTGCCCAACAACAACCCAGTACTGGTAACAAGCCTTATATCAAATAAAACCTTGTTCTTCATACACCGCCTTTGATTAAAGAAAGACGCAAAAACTCTTAACCAACCATAAAATCAATAAGTCGTAGAGCTCTCTCGCCCAATAAGAACCATTGCCAAATTGTGAGTTAACTAATGACATTATTCTCCCAACTTTCATTAAATGAAATCCAATAGCACTCATTTCAGGCACAATAACCGCATCTCATCCAATGAAAGCTGCTCGACCGACACGCCACACCAGCACCCCTCTAGCCACCGACCGTGAAATTTGTGCACCAAACAAGCAATAATTCGAATGTAACTAATGATGGAAAGAGAATCAAATGAGAGAACCATTCTACAAGCTCAATAGGTACCACCGCAATGTGTAATTCTATGAACCCATCACACAAAGGAGAGAAAAACCAAAAAAAATAGCACAAAGGATCAAATCCCGATATGACTCTGCTGCAATACGTGACCCAGTCCATACAGCGGTCCACATAGGATACCTCAAGTCACGATGCTGACAATCGATAACCATATGCATATCAACAACGAACATGCGAAGTGCATGAGGATAAACATGGAGAAAACGGATAGCACAGTATACCACAAACAGGAAGACCATAACCAAAGTGTAATCAACAATTCAACACCCCAAGAGTCATCTCGCTTGAGTTCCGCCACAAGGCCCAAATGTGTGTAAGTAGTTACCAGTCTCACAACCTATCGTAGCATAGGAGAGTAACACATGGAATATATCAGAACATGAATAAGATCAACTCCAATAGATGACACACCCCTCAACAATAACTGTGATGAGTAAACAAAGCCGACCCAATGTAGAATACACATCCTCATTAGGCCTACTAGTGGCCTCCAGATAAATTTTGATCCTCCCAAAATAGGTAGATAACCTCTGAAAATTTTACCTTACCATCCATAACCAAGGAACAATCTGCCTCTAAGAACCCTTCTAGTCTTCAACCCCCTAGAATTCAAGAATCTCCTTGTCCAATCCCAACTTCACTACTCAAATGACTGACATATCCTCATACACAATAATCTCTCGAGGAGTACCTCCAAAATTCTTTCGTGCCACATAGCAAAATCTGAACATCAGCAATCGATCAACCAGGTGATTACCATAATACCAATCAAGCATTCGCAAGTCAGAACACAATGCACCTCCTGAAATGCGCACCCTTCCCAGGTGATACCATGTAGTGACAACATTCTTCTAAACATCTAAACCACCCATGCAGTCTAGAACTCATGACCTTCCCTTCAAACGGAAGTGCAACCTCGTACATGCAAACCTTAATGCCACATGTCACACCTCATCCATAATGCCATCATATGAAAACACGAGAACCTATTATCAACTCTATTCACAAGTAGGATAGACACCTCATCAACTGAAACCTTCCACTTGACCCCATCCGCAAAAAAATCACAACATGCAACATACTCCTCGTACCTATAGAAGCCATATGTCTCAACTCGTGGTCGACACCATCGAGAACTCTTCAAAACCCATTTGCACCTAACCAAGATGTTAGAACTGAATCCATCTAACTCTACCAAGTCACGCAGGTCACCAAGCCTAAGAGTATTGCAACAAAACACCTGTAGAGTTTCACCACCAAAGGAACCGATCACTTCTATTATTATGCTGATCCAAACCACCACCAAGCTAACCTATTTCTTCGAACCCCTCTCGACTTGCCTTTAGGTTAACACTCATACTTGCTACTAGACTACGATCCTTAAACCAAAGCTAACCCCATGCGATTCTAGCAAGAAACAACATCATCTCAAGGCTCATATGCCATTGTATTCCATCTTAAGCACCTGATAATATGGCAACCGAGATACCCACTCTAAAGATACCTTTTATGAATTTGAAGTTTTTTCTTTAACCTCTTTGATATGGAAATGTAGAATCTCTAATGATACAGAAATAGCGCAAGTCTCAGCACTATCCAATGCAAATCTCAGATCTTAGCCATATATAATTCTATGGAACCCTCAAATACCACACATGAATCTTGTACTCATTAGAACTTTCTTGAGAGTCGTCCACTCTGCTCTAATATCCAATTCATCGCCAACGAGTCGAACGACTTGTGATTCATTAGCACACAAATACCTTAAGAAGTAACCCCACTTTTCAGCAACCAAGTGACTCCCTTCTCCTAGCACACTACATTCACTACAAATACAAAACCTGAATCATTCCTAGATTCTCATATATCCACAAAACGTACTATATCATGCATCTAAAAATTTCCTTACTCGATTCATCCTCGAAATCAACCTCTTCAAGTCATAACTGATTCATGAGTATGCCTCAAACCAAAACTAATATAACACATGACCATGCAATCTGATCATCAATACAGACTCTCCCACTTAGCCCCAAGCCATAGCGCACAATATACGATAACCACTTCATTCCTCCTTACTCCACAATTTCCATGATCTCTCATTGTAATTCAACTAAATCCTTCATACACTCATGTAGCACAAGCCATAGAGTACCTCAAAGCTTCTACTAAGTGAAATCCATCCTCGTGAAAGTCGTGCAACCTTCCTCAAGTGATCCAAACTCAAATTTCATCACACACATTCTTGGTAGGAAGAGAACTCTTCACACAAACATCATAAGGATCACCTAACCTTAGAATATCTCGGATGAGATAACCCACCTGCTTAGTCTCAACTGTCATCTCTCTATGCCCTTTCATGGCCACCACCACTATATAATCACTTAATTATCCCGAGTCTGAACTCGTCAAAAAGACATAAGAATCTACTTCATCCCACAATAAGCAACTGAAAGATCCCTAACACACTCATAACTCAAAACTGTACAACACACCAAGGCAGAATTTGAGCATCCATAGTCTTTTCACATGCCAATCAAAAATTTTCTCATCACATCCAACCTACCTAAGCATAATCCTCAGTCACATAACACTCATCATATAGCTGTCCAACCAATCACTAAGCCATCAATCCCACTCCTAGGGAGGCTACCGAAAATATAAGTCCAAATGCACATACTCACACAACTGAAACTACCGAGCCTAACATGCAGTCTGAACCTAGCAACAAGTCCTCCAGATTGGCCCAATCTCCTCAATATAGAGAACACATCTCGCACCTCATCCATGAGATCAGAATTTGTTGATGTACAGCTGATACCATGTGCTCAACATAACATACGAGTGGATGGGAGGAATTCAAATAACACACTTCAAGCTGAATCAATGACGCACAAATAAGGAAAGAAAGATGGGAAAATTTCCTACATGCTATATAGCCTCTCGAAGATAAGTATGGACGTCATCATACTGATCCACAAGACTCTACTAGGAACTTGCTCATGACTCGTAGAACCTATGAACGTAAAGCTCTGATACCAGCTTGTCACAACCCAAAATCAACCTAGTTGTTACGGCACCTAACCCAACCTGCTGTGTAAGACAAAAAATAGACAACACAACTCTAATGAAAATAATAATAAATTAATAAGTGAAATAACTGACTTTCCATATACCCAATAATTGGTAGTACAAGTCATGAGCCATTAAGACTAGATTTACAAAGTTTGTATGAAAATAAACACAACATATGTTTGGAATATACATAAATAGAATTTGAATCTAAAACTACGAAGAACAAGTGGTAGCTATATCCGGAAAAACAGGTACATCTTCAGTGCTAGCTCCTGCCATCCATAACAGCATCAGCTCCAAGATCTGCACGGAAGGTACAGAAGTGTAGTATGATTAAAACCGACCCTATGTACTCAACAAATATCATAACAAACGCCGGTGAGGTAATAGAAGCAAGAATAGTAGATGATACTAGCTAATAACATGTAAAGCTTATAATTTCAACAAGTACAGAGCAGTAATATGATCAAATCATGAAATAATGAAGTGCACACAATTTCTTGACGTACTCTACTCAGTCAATAATCCAGTATATAAGGAAGATTTACAAATAAATCAGGTAAACGGTCAAGGATATTGCAAGTAAAGAATAAATGCAATAACGAAATATAAATCTGTTGCAGTGCGCAACCCGATCCAAATAGAATTACAACATGACTCTAAGGCCAACACTAGAATTTCATCTGAACCAAATCACTGTTCGACCTTCCCAAGGCCCATATTAAATAAAAACCAGTCGATTTCTCCCAATCAGCTAGTACACCATCAAGAAGGAACATGAGGGGGTGACCCTAGGGGGATGGATCAATATCCACAAGCATCATGGACAACTCACGTACTCCATGAACAACTTACGTGCTAATAATATCAACAACACGGACAACTCACGTGCTGCACGGACAACTCACGTGCCAATAATATCAATCCGCCTAGGATGGTCACATGCTCAATATCACAATCTGCCCGGCGTGGTCACAGGCTCTATATCATAATCTGCCCAGCGTGGTCACATGATAAACATCACAATCCGCCTGGCGTGGTCACAGGCTACCAGTCCAGGCCATATCACTAAGGAAAACAACATACAAGAATATATGTACATGACGAATGAACATCAAATTTCGTACTCCTAGTCTGGTAAAAGTGATATGCTAAGGTGTATGAATGTGCAAAGTGTGTTATCATACCTAAAATCAATCAAATACATCACGAAAGTAGCAACTATCAGTTTCAATCAGGAGATTAACCTCTATGTAGCCTCAAATATGGCTCAAATAGCTCACTAAGGGGTACAAGTATGAGAAACATCACAGTATGAAGCTTGGCGATCAATTCAAGGCATATTATAGCCTAAGAACTACCCCAGCATGAATAAATACATCGGTACATGCACATGAGCTCAACCCCACACATGTACGCCACCCACAGCACGCAACTATCACAAATAATCCAGGCAACCAGAGCCTCAACCAAGTTTAGGTAAGATACTAACCTCAAGCAAGCCAAAACAATACTCTTAAAATGCCAATCCGCGCGAATCTACATCTTTATGGCTCGAACTAGCAAAAGCAACTAAAAAAATATCAAATAGTGCGATAGGAATCAAACTCAAATGATAAAGGTCGAATCTTTAATCAAATACTCAAATTCAACAAAAAAGTCAACCCGAACCCGCATCCTGGAACTCGACAAAACTCATAAATTCTGATAATCCATTCGAATAAGGGTCTAATAATAGTAATTTCATTCAATTCCGACTCTGAATCGATGTTCAAACCTCAATTATTCATTTTAGAAAGGTTTTTGATAAAAATCCTCAATTTTTCAATTAAAGCATAGATTAGTTCACTAATGAACTAGTGTAATCATGTTAAAATATAAAAATTGAGATTACATACTGACGCCCATGAAATAAACGAGAAGAGCGCCGTGAATATCACCTCAAACGGAGCTTTAGAACTCAAGATATGCTCAAAATACCAAAAGAACGCAGTCTGATTTTTTTTTATACACAAGGATTCCTCTTCTGCATCCAAAAAGCTCCACCTGCAGTCTGCCAACTGTCATATTTGCATTTTCCTACTATTTTACATGTGGGTTCACAAATTCGGACACCACTTCGTATCTGTGAAGCACCAGCACCAGCTTTCTTCTCCGACACTAAAATGGGCATAACTCCCTCATACGATGTTCAATTTCGATGATTCTTTTTTCTACGGTTACGTAATTATGATACGGATATAATGCGTCAATTAAAACAAAATTTAGAGCTCATTTTCTTAATTTGGTATTATTTATGCTTGAAGAAACGACGTTGAAACATCAAATTCGAGCGCAACATAATCCAAAACTCACGCGAGCCCCTCGAAACCCTGTCCGAACATACCAATAAGTCAAAAAATATAACATAGACCTACTCGAGGCCTAAAATCCCATATAACAATATTAAAACCACGAATCACACCTCAATTCAAGCTTAATGAACTATTTCCAAATTTCCTAATTGTAAACTTACGGCAAATATGTCTAAACAACTCAAAATCACCTCAAATTTTACACACAAGTCTCAAATGACATAACGAACCTATTCAAACTTCCAAAACAACAATCTGAACCCGATAACATTAAAGTCAATTGCAAACCTTTGCCAACTAGGGCCAAAACCTTCTAGAAACATCCAAATGAAAATTCGATCATATGCCCAATTGAAAAATCACCATCTGGACCAAATGGAGCCATCAAAACTCCGATCTAAGGTCAATTACATAAAAGTCAAACTTGGTTAATCCTTCCAACATAAAGCTTCCAATATGAGAATCATTCTTCCAAATAAATCCCGAACTTCTTGAAAACGAAAACCAACCATACATGCAAGTCATAATACATCATTTGAAGCTACTAAATACCTCAAACTACCGAATAGAAATGCTAATATTCAAAATAACTAGTCGGGTCATTGCATCATGATGCCTATAGCCTCGCTACTACTTCTTCGAGGTTAGACTTGATACTTACTAGGTTTTGATTATGGTGTACTCATATTATGCTTCTGCATATCTTTTTGTGCAAATCCTTAGGTAGGTTCTAGTGGAGCCTCTTTTTGAGCCTAGGCACTCTATTAGAGACTTTGGGTGAGCTGCACCTCATGGATTCGTTTCACAGTGCTTGCTGTCTTTTATTATATTCTGCCTATTTGCATTATCTAAGACAATTTGTATTCAAACTTGTACTTATTCAGTAGTTGCTCGTGTAATTTGCCACCTAGGTTATACTATTTTGTTCATATTCAGACCATGTTATGATTGTACCAAATATTATATTATTTTTGAGGTTATTCCTATCTTTATTTGAAATATTATTCTGTTAGTTAAAGGAATCTGGACTATATTCTATAGTTTATGAGTTGGCTTGATTAGCAAGTTGGTTAGGCGTTATCACGGCTAAGGTGGGATTTTAGGTCGCGACAGTTGAATCCCCATGATGAGGGCTATCTGGTTCATGATTTGGAGTTTGACATTTGATGAAAGCTCGGGCCTTGACTTATAGATTTGTGAGATTGGATATCTATAAGCATGGCGGAGTTCTTTCTTGTGTGGTTGCATGATTGTCTTTGTTTGAGCGCATTAGAGCTTGTCAATCTGATGACCTTCATTTGCTTGTCCTTAGAGATGCAGTATTGCGAGATGGATCTAAGGAGGTTGTCCTTGGTAATAACAGAGTGTTGTGACTTCAGGTTCGGAGTTGTGTTTCTAGTGTTGATGCTTCAACAGAGGTAATCCTTGAGGAGGTTCATAGTTTGTGCTATTTTTGTTCATCCGGATGATACAGAGATGTACCGTGATTCGAGGCAGCATTATGGGTAGCGAGGATAAAAAATAACATTATTGGACATGTCTTGTGGTGGTTGAATTATTAGCTGGTCAAGTATGAGCAGCAGAGACGGGGTGGTTTGCTTCGGAAGATGACTATATCGATGTGGAAGTGAGAGTGTATCATTATGAGTTTTGTGGTAGAGTTGCCACGAACCTTGAGGAAATTTGATGCTACTTGGAACATTATGGGCAATTGACTAAGTCTGTACATTTCAGTCTGGTGATGACTTTTTACATTTGGAGAGTTTGAATTTGACTAGAAGGGTTTGCTTGAGCTATATGCTTGATTATCATTTTGGTGTGCAATGCACTCTTGAGTTTTGGATGTATTTATGGATCTTCCGAATGATCATTGTGCATGGGTCTATTGTGTTCAAGATTCAAGGTTTGGTACCTAAAGATTTTCGGATTTGTTGTGTGGATGAGGAGTTGAGATTGACGTTGGATTGTAAAAGAGGCTTGGAGAGTTTCTATATCATCATCGGTTCTGCGATGCAGTGTTTGATGGATGGAAGAAATAACTTCATATCCATAGAAGGCCTCTTCAGAACAGGTATTTCGATTTGAGATACTATAGGGTGTATAATAGGGAATAAAGTATCTTAAGAGTCTTAGGACGACGAGATTTCATGTTAGGATCACTTGGGATGAGATTTGATTGAGGTCCATAGTGTACTGGAAAGAGAAGTGTTGTCATGAAAGCAAGTCATGAGTAATTTGAAGAAGTTGGGTTTGTTTAGCAGTGGCTTGGAACAACATGGTAGTAGAGATGATCAGTTCCTTTGGTATAATAGGTCTTTACAGATGTTTTGTAGCAATATCGTTCGGGTTTGGCAGTTTGTGTGACTTCATTGATTTAGAGGGGTCCAGTTCTGATGGCTTGGTTAGGTGAAGATGAATTCCGAAGAACTTTACGATGGTTTTGACCATGACTTATATTAGTGTCTTTTACGAGCATGGAAAGCTTGTTGTGTAGAGATTTTCTCTTGAATTTAAGCAAAGTCAAAGGTTCTGGTTGATGGAGTGTGTATCCTATTTGTGATTCAAAGTTGATAGCGGGATTCTCGTATTTTTGTGTTGCGTCATGATAGATCCAGTGAGCCGTGGGGGATTAAGATTGAATGGACTAGGTTGCGGTTCAATTTTGAAAGGAATGTCATGAGTTCTAGATAGCAGGGGAGATTTTAGATGTTTAAGAGAATGCTAACACTATATTGTATCTCCTAAAGAGAGTGTGTGTTGTGGAAGACACATTATAAATTAATATTCAGATGCTTGACTAGTACTACAGAGATCGCATGGTTAGTAACTGTTGATGTTCAGATTTTTGCTACTTGACGTGGAAGGTTTATGGGAGTGTTTCTCATGAGATGATTGTGTATTCATAACGTATCGGTCATTTAAGTGAGAGAGATAAAGATCAGGTATGGAGAGTTTTGTATTCTTGATGCTTGGAAATGGGATCTTGGTGGAGGCAGATTATTCTATTGGTTACGGACTATGAAAGTGTAATAAGGGTTAGATAGCTGATTGTATGTGTCATTGATGGGATCACTGCAGATTTTTGGAAGGTTATTTACTTATTTTGCGATGATCTAAAATGGTTTTGGAGCCTATCGGTAGGCCTAATGACAATGAATATTCTATGCTGCATTGGATTTTCTTACTCAATGTAGCTTTTACTATGGGGGTCTCATCGAGCCAAATGATGTTATATCTACCCTGACCTATTTCATATGTTACTATCTTATGCCATGATGGATTGTGAGACTACTTGATTATTTATACGCATTTTGCAGCCCTGTTTAGGCCTTGTGAAGGTATAGGAGCGAGATGGCTCTTGAGATGTTGATTTATTTATTTATTGCACCGTAGTTGTGCTTGCCTTTTTCATAGTGCTTTATGCTATCCATCTTCCTTTAGTTATGTTTATGCATTGTATGTTCTTGTTGTTGATACACATATGTTTGGGGAGGATGAGGATTTTCGCTTGATAGGTATCCCTATGCTGATTGTTATGTTTGGATCGGGTTGTATGCTGCAATAGTGTTATGCTTGGATACGATTCCTTAGTGCGTACCTCGTGTGTGTTGTTTATCCCTTGTGGGATGGATTCATAGCATTGTGCATTTGTGATTATAACTGCAAGGCTTGTTGGAAAGTTCTCTCATTTGTTTTATTTTCCATTATTGGTTACATTTGGGTTGTTGCTTATTTGGTGCACGGATTGCATCATATATGACTCTAGGTGGAATTTGGTATGGCATGTCAACCGAGTAGCTTATACTTGCTGAGACGAGGTTATGGGACTTGGAATCAGTCATATCAGTTTTGTATAAGGTATGTTTGGTAGAAGAATGGCATTAGTCAACTCAAAATATGGTAGTGGCTCGTGTCGGGCAAGAGAACTCCACGACTTATTGATTTGATAGGTGGCTATGATATTCTACAGGTTTCTTTTATCATTAACAATATATTATCGATACGGGTTTGTTAATGAGCAGCTATTGTGGTCAGAAGATATTTCTATGAGTACACGAACTATGCGGGGCATCGTGTGGTTATATCTTGGGAGTAGATTTATGGTTGATACAACTCGTCAAGATTTATATTGTGTTTATATACAATAATCAGATCTCAAAGGGAGTTTCGGAAGTTGGAATTGATTCCAAAGATTGTAAGCTAAGGTTACAGGAAGAATAAACAGTCCGAATTTAGTAATGGGCTTATATTATTTGAGGTGAAGTGATATCACCCATGGGTATGTGTATGATGAGCTATATAGTGATTTGGCAGCTTTGTAATGATTTTTAGCACGTTCAAGGATAACGTATATTCAAGTGGGGGAGAATGTAACGATTTCCAACAAGTTTTTTTGAGCTTTAACATTTTGTTAGGTGGTTTGAGACTTTGAGTCGCTTCATATGATGCATTATGACTTGCGTATATGGATAGTTTTACTTTTCGAGAGGTTCGGAGTTGATTTGGAAGAGTAATTCTTAATTTGGAAGCTTTAAGTTGAAAGAATTGACCAAGGTTTTTTGGGTAAACGACCTAGGAATTTGGAATTTGATAATTTCAATAGGTTCGTATGGTGATTTTGGACTTGGGCATATATTCGGATTTGAATTTGGATGTTCATAGAAGGTTTTGGCTCTATTTGTCGAAAGTTAGCAATTTGAAGAATTGGAGAGTTCATGGGTTTGATCGGAAGTGCACTTCGGTATTATCGAACTCCTATTGTGGTTTTGAGACCTTGTATAGATTTATTTTGTTGATTAGAACTTGTGTGTAAAGTTTGGTTGTGATCTGAAATGTCTAAGTATAATTCTGACGTGTTTGGCGAAGTTGTAATGTTTAAAAGTTAAGAGAATGATTTTGATCTATGATTCTTATCTAAGAGAATGGGTAAAATCCCAAAATATAACACTTATAGGTCTTCCCAGTGATACCCTTCACGAACACAATCACTGCCTTACGTTCGTGAAGCATAAGAATCCAACAACCTCCGTTAACCCTTCGCGAACGTGGCTTCCAGCCCATGAACATGATGCACAGCTCCACATGCCTACGCGAATGCATTCCCCATCCCACGAACACGAAGGTAAAACACTTGACCATTCCCAGACTGTCTCACTTCTTCGCGAATGCGACACCCCAGTTGCGAACGCGAAGGCAAATTTGCCTCACTCATTGCAAACGCGACCCCACTGCCGTGGATGCGAAGAAGAAAATTCTGCCCATCTCAAATGCACTCCATGATCACGATCCAATCTCCGTGATTTCGAAGAAGGACCTTACACCAGCAAAAATCTGCAACTTTAAAAATGCTCCGGATGGTTCGAAACTCACCTGAGCCATCTAGAATCCTATCCAATCACACCAACAAGTATATAAACCATAAACGAACTCACTAATAAGATCAAAACATCAAAATAACACTCCATAACTAAGAATCTAATACCAAAACACATAATGCATTCCTTCAAGTTCAAGAACTTCAAACATTCACAACCAAGCATCTGATTCAATCCTAACCAATTCAAATTGAACCCAAATTTTCACACAAGTCCCAAATAACTAAACAGACCTATACTAAGTCCCGGAAAAACAATCTGAACCCAATAGCCTCAAATTCAACCCATGGCCTAACTTATGAACTTTACAAACCTTCAAATTATCAACTTTTGGAAAATTGAGCCAAATCAACCTAGGAATATGCCTAAGTCCAAAACCACCGTACAAACCTATTGGAACCATCTAAACACGAATCCGTGGTTGTTTACTCAAAGGTCAAACCTTGATCAACTCTTACAACTTAAGCTTCCAAATTAAGATTAACTATCTCAATTCACTCCATAACCTTCCCGAAACCAATCCCAACCATCCCCCAAATCACCAAACATCAAATATACATATGGGGGACATAAAATAGGGAATGGGGCTAAATACACAAAATGATCGGCTAGGTCGTTGCATTCTCCTTATGTTTAACAAATGCTCGTCCTCGAACTAGTTTAGAATCATACTTGAAGTGCTAAAAAGGTGAGGATATCTGCTCGGCATAACACGCTCTTTCACGACCCAAATCAGAGGGCCGCAACGGGCGTCCGGTGCCTTACTTAACCGAGTAACAACGTAACGTATATTTCTTATCATACCTCATGGGTAAATGGGCCAAAAGGGTCGTCATGAGATAAGCAGAATAAAACATAAGGAATACACGACATAGGACGACCCAACATGACATACAAACTTATATATGTGACATACGGGCCTATAAGGCCGACATGATCATTTTTACACTCAAAACATAGGTCGACAAGGCTATACAAGTATCCATATGCATCACATCTGTCTACAAGCCTCATAAAGTTTTGGACAGGGCACCGCCATACCAATTATTACATGTCCATAGCATACTGACCAATTAAGCAACCCCGAAGCAAATGGAGTGTGGCAACATCTTCCTCTGAGCTGATAGCTTCCTAGGAGGACTATAGCTGATTGTGCGTATATAAAGCCACAACCTTTCCTCATACCCCATATACAGTAACATATGTGTATATAATGTCATCTGGTCATGGGTTAATGTACATGTATAAATGAATGCAACGCATAAGAAGGAAGTCAATAAGATCTCTTGGGATGTCGTAAGATATAATAATAGGACATATGGGAAATCAAGAACATAGGAAACTCTAATACTTCTAAGAATAGAGTCATTTGTGGAAATTGTGTGTTTGCTCGTTTCGTTGTATCATATGGATCATGCAAAAAGGAAAGAAGGGATAGATTTAACATACCTTAACACTGTTGAGTCCTTAATACCTTCCAAGCAAATCTTCAAACAACTCAACTCAATCTATCATAGCATAAGGAGGTTCAAAATCAGTGTTGAGTAAAGGCTAAGTCCATAACTTAAGCTAGTAGCTCGTCTACGTAAATTCGGCAGAATCTCCCCTGTAACAAGGGCCTCCTCCCATACCATATACCAAAAAAAATAGCCAGAGAAATCCGGAAACATAAAACTATTAATAACAAGACACCATATAACAACAACAAGTCACAACTACATCACGACGAGCAGCAAGCTCCGATTGGACCCGTATACCCCCATATCACCCCGTATAGACTTCTTGCTTTAACTTAACAGTATCATTAACATGATAATGAAGTCATTCATTAGTGATTCCAGCCTTATACTATATATTTATAACAAAGAAAACAATCCATGACTCCAACTATCCTCAGTTAGCAACTTTATTCACTAGTTCATGTCTAGTCCATCCATTTAACTTAATCAACATCAAGATAACCTTAAGCACATGGAAGAACATAATATACATACCTCCTACAGTTGATTCAAGTCTAAATCAAGTTATATTTAGCTTACAACAGCCTTCAATGGCAACACAACACCATAGAAGTGACTTAAGCTAATCTTCACTTCCAATCTCAAGTTTCATATATTTCTTACATCAATTCACTTGATAAACATATAGAAATGCATAACTACAGAAACCATATAATAATCAAGTTATTTCACCAAATTTCAAGCCATAAAAACATACATACATACATACATATATATATATATATATATATATATATATATATATATATAAACAACCCAACAAAAGATAACAATATCTCTTTCCCGTTCAAGTGCTATCTAGTAATCTTTCACTCCAACACCACAACCAACATGTAATTAACCTTAAACACCATCAAAAGGATGTTAAACATACCTTAGGCAGTAGGTAAATTTGAACCTCAAGCTTAACTTAGCTCACCATCATCCTTATTCACATCACAAACACCATAGAGGGGTTATTCTACACCTTTGGCTAACTTTAATATTGGATAATGGTGTATTTTTTTTTGGAATTTGTTTAGAACATTTGGGGAACTGTTTGGGAGGATTTGAAGAGTGTAAGGATGGATGGAGGTCAAAAAATGAAAAAACCTCATCCTAATAACGAGATAAGAATAGGTGAAGGTTGGCCACTGACCAAGTGGGTCCCATAGGTGCTTCCTGCGCAGTCTCGCGCAAACATGAAAATATATCTACATCGATGTCGTATTGACAAACGGTTTAATGAATTAGAAACGAGACTCAAAGATCTTCAATTTGGGAGGTGGATCATCCCGTAATTCCGAGTATATTGGGGGGAAAGCTCAGCTGCATTTGACCTAATTTTCAGCACATTTATGAATATAACTTGTGATGACCTTTGCCAACTTTTGTTCCACAACTCGCTTGACTTCAAACCCTAATACACGACTATCATACGACTAAAATAACTCACAACATAACTTCCTTATCATCTTAAGAACCCTAGTATCACCCCAAAAGTACATGTTATAACATTCCTAACTTGTCGACATTCCACGAAACTTATTTTCCCAAATTTGTTTAGCTTTTAAGCCTTTCAACTCTCTCGGTACTTGTTATCCATGATCTTAAAGGTTACAAAGGTAACATTATTAACTTAATTTATGTGCTTTCAAAGAAGATCTCATTTTAGATCTTTCAATTGACTTACGACTTACTATCACATACGAAAACATGGGGTGTAACATGCTCGGTCTCCCAAGTCGCCTCCTCGACCGGTTGACCTCTCCATTGAGCCTTCACCCATGCAATATCGTTCGACCTCAGCTTCCTAACCTGGCTGTCCAAAATGCCACTGGATCCTCATCATAAGCCAGATTCTCATCTAACTGCACTTGCTGAAATCCAAGATATGTGACTTATCTTCATGATACTTTTGACGCACAGAAACATAGAACCGAATGAACTCCCGAAATACTAGGAGGCAAAGCAAGTCTGTAAGCCACCTCACCAACTCTCTTCAAAACCTCGAATGGGCCAATAAACCTCGAGCTTAACTTGCCCTTCTTCCTAAAGATCATCACGCCTTTCATAGGAGAAACTCAAAGAAGAACCTTCTTACCCTCCATGAATGCCACATCACAAACGCTCCTATCAACATAACTCTTCTGCCTAGACTACAGTGTGCGAGCCTCACCTAAATCAACTTCATCTTATCCAAGGCATCATGAACCAAGGCAGTTCACAATAACCTAGCCTCAAAGAGCTCGAACCAACCAACCAAAGAACAGCATCGCCTTCCATATAAGGCCTCGTACGGAGACACTTGGATACTCGACTGGTAGTTGTTGTAGGCAAACTAAGAATTGGTCCCACTAACCTCAAAAATCAATAGTGCATGTCCTCAACATAACCTCCAAATATGAACGGCCCACACGGACTGCCTGTCTATATGAGAGTAAAATGCAGTACTCAGCTCAACCTACGTGCCCAACTTACGTTGAACCTCCCTCTAAAAGTTCAAAGTAAATTGAGTGTCGTGGTTTGAGATGATAAAAATAGGTACACCATGCACGCGAACAATCTCTATGATGTAGATCCTAGCTAACTGCTATGATGTGAAGGAAGTCATGATCGGAATGAAATGCGCCAACTTGGCCAACAGATCCACAATGAGCCAAATAACATCATACTTCCTCAAGGTCCATGTCAACCCTACCACAAAGCCATAGTAATGCCATCCCACTTCCACTTAGGTATATCAATCTTTTGAAGTAAACCACCCGGTCTTTGATGCTCATACTTGACCTGTTGGCAGTTCAAACACCTTGAAACATGCCCAACAATGTCCTTCTTCATCCTCCTCCGCCACTAATTCTACTTCAAGTCACAATACATCTTTGTAGCACCTGGATGAATGAGATACCGCAAACTATGAGCCTCCTCAAGAATTAACTCCCACAAGCTATCAACATTAGGAACACAAACTCGACCCTGAAGTCGCAATACACCATCATCATCGATAGTCACCTTCTTCGCATCATCGTGATGCATCGTGTACTTAAGGACAAGCAAGTGGGGATCATTATACTGGTGAGCCTTAATGCGCTCAAACAAGGACAAAAGGAATACAACATAATAAAGAACTTTGCTCAGCTCCAAAATATCCAACCTCACCAATCTATTGGCTAACTCATGAACATCTATAGCTAAAGGTCTCTCCACTTTTGGAATAAATGCTAAATTCCCCATTCTCTTTTCCTTCCTACTCAAGGCATCTATAACCATATTAACCTTCCCTAGATGATAGAGAAAACTGATATCATAATCTTTCAACAGCTCCAACCACCTTCGCTGCCTCAAATTCAAATCGTTATATTTAATAGAGGCTGGAGAATTCTATGATCCATATACCTCACAAGACATGCCATATGAATAATGCCTCTAAATATTGAGCGCGTGTACAATAGCTGCTAATTCCACGTCATGCACTAGATAGTTCTTCTCATGTGGCTTCAACTAGCACGACGTATAGGACATCACTTTACCATCCTGCATCAAAACATACCTGAGACCCACACATAAAGCATCATAATAGACTGTATATGACCCTGATCATGAGGGTAATAGCAAAACTGCGGATGTGGTCAAGGCAGTCTTGAGCTTCTGAAAGCTCTCCTCACACTCGTCAGACCCCCTGAAAGGAGCACCCTTCTGAGTAAACTTCGTCAATGGACCTACAATAGACGAGAAACCCTCCATGAATAATAACCAACCAGCCCCATGAAACTCCTAATCTTTGTGGCCGTAGAAGGTTGCTATCTCTGAACTGCTTTAATCTTCTTCAGGTTTACCTTAATCCCCTCACTAGACACCACGAGGCCCAAAACTGCTACAGAATGCAACTAAACTCAAACTTAGAGAACGTGGAATATAACTTCTTCTCCTTCAGAACCTGAAGCACCATCCCTAATTGCTGCTCCTGCTCCTCCCTACTACGGTAATATACCAAGATATTATCAATGAACACAATGATAAAACAGTCCAAATAAGGCTAAAATACATTGTTCATCAAATGCATGAACGTCGTCGGCGCATTAGTCAAACCAAAATACATCACCAAGAACTCATAATGCCCATAACAGGTCCTGAAAGCCGTCTTAGGAAAGTCTGAAGCCCTGATCTTCAATTGATGGTAACCCCATCTTAAGTCAATCTTGGAGAACACCCTAGCCCCCTGAAGCTGATCAAATAAATCATAAATGTGATGTAGTGGATGCTTACTCTTGATGATAGCCTTATTTAATTGCTTGTAGTCAATAGACATTCTGATGGAGCCATTTTTTTCCTTTACAAATAATACGGGTGTACTCCAAGGTGAAACACTGGGTCTGATGAAGCCCTTATCCAACAGCTCTTACAATTGTCCCCTCAATTCCTTCAACCCCGCTGGTGCCATGTTGTACTATGAAATAGAGATGGGCTGAGTGCTCAGCACCAAATCTATACCAAAACTAATAACCCTAGGTAACATGCCCGGTATGTCTGCATGAAACACATCTGGAAACTCCCTCACTACTAGAACTGACTCAACATTAGGAGTATCAGCACTAATATCTCTCACAAAGTTAAGATAAGGCAAGCACCCTTTCTCAACCATCCGTTGTGCTTTCAGAAAAGAAATCACCCTATTAGGTAGGGCTATGCATTTTGATCGAATATTCGAGAATCTGAACCAATCCACTCTATTTGGATTTCTGAATTTTGGATTTCGAATATTCGGATCGAATATGGATTAGATTTTTTAAAAGTTCAAAATCGGATTGGATTTGGATTGTTATAATTCTAATCCAATCTTATTCAAAATCTGAATTATGCAGACATGTATAAATATTAGACTTACATTTTAGGATTAAGTCTTTCCATTTCATTTGCCTCTCTTTAGACTCTTCTTTTCTTAGTTTATATCGAAGTCTCTCTCTCTCTCTCTCTCTCTCTCTCTCTCTCTCTCTCTCTAACATCTCTTCAGATTGCTCTGTCCGCTTCTCTTAAGTCTTACCTTTGTGTCTCTAATTCTCAGTCTCTCCTTCATATCGACAGACAACGACGCTTCTTCCTTATTAGACATTTATTTAGAATTTCAATTTATCTTATTTTGTATGAAATTTTTGTTTTGTCTATTGCTATGAAAGACATTTGTTGCCTTTCAATTTAATAGAGTTGTGAATAACAATAGCCTTAAAAAGTGCAATAGCCTATACGATTGCTAGTAGCCTTAATTTAGGCGTACAATCCGATCTGAAAATCCAAAATATTTACCCGATCCAAACTTTAAAATCCAATCCAATCCAATTTAATTCATATTTGATTCGGATTGTATTTTATAAAATCTGAAATCCGAATTTACAATCCGAAATTTGCTAAATCTGATCCGATCTGAATGATACACAGTCTAACTACTAGGAGTGCGACCAACGAAACCCTTCCATTCCAACCTTGGCAACCCCGGCATCGTCAATGTCAAGGTTTTAGTGTGACAAACAAGAATAGCATGGTACGGAGATAGCCAATTCATACCCAAAATCAACCATATAGAGCAATAAAAGATTAACCCTAGTCTTATAACCCCAATGGTAACCAAATAGACCAATTCATATAATCTACCACAGTAGAATCACCAACAGATGTAGACACATATATAGGGATATCGAGAGAACTACAAGGATATCTAAATAAAAAGAAAAATATGATGACACATAAGAATAAGTGGAACAGGGGTCAAATAACACTGAAGCATCTGTGTGGCACACTAAAACAATACTTGTGATCAGGACATTTGAAGCAACTGCCTCTAGCCTAGACAGAAATTCATAAGAATGGGCATGTCCTCTACCTGACTGACTTCCCCCTCTAAGATGGCCTCAAACAAACTGAGCTCCACCCTGAGATGGCTATGCAGGTGGTGTAATTGCTGGCGCTGGAACCATGGACTAGGTGCCCTAATATGGTACACTACTCAGAAACCTGGGGCAATCCCTCTTGATATGACTCAAGTCTCAACACTCAAAATAACCTCTCCTCTGGTGAGGCTGCTAACTCTGTGACTGCCCTTGAGAAGCTGAATATTTTCTCCACGAACCCTGGACAGACGGAGCATGGATGAACTCTGTGTTGGCAATGCACTAAAAGATGACTAAACAGAGCGGGTATTGTATAAGCCATGGCTGACTGAAAAACCACGAGGAACCTGATAGGCTTACTACATAGGCCTGAAAGAACGGCCTCTACTGTGATGTCCCTAGCCTCCAGATAAGTCACTTCTGAAACCACCAAAATTGTGCGGCCTCTTGACGTCCCGCTCCTCTCGCTCCTGCTTGTGCATATGCTCTACGCATCTAGAAATCTCTACAGCCTGATAATAAGTGATATACGATCTCAACCTCTTAGGCCATACTATGTTGGATACCAAAGTTGAGGCCCTTAATAAATCTCCTGAATCTCTCATTCTCAGTAGGGACCAATAACACAGCATATCATCCCAAGTCTGTGAACCTCATCTCATATTGAGTCACGGTCATGTACCTTGGCATAGATGCTCAAACTCACTATGTAGCTCAACTCTGCGAGTATATGGAAACTTCTCCCAGAAGAGATCTGTGAACTAATACAATGTGAGTGGTGTTGCGCCTGTTGGTCTTCCCGACTCATAAGTCTGCCACCATCTGTATGCTGGTCCTGTCAACTGGAAGGTAGTGAAGTCGACCTCATTTGAATCCACTATACCCAAAGGGCACAAAATTTGATGACACTGATCATGGAAACCCTATGCGTCCTCAGTAGACTCTCCACTAAACTGGGGAAGATGGGGTCTCTGAAATCTGTCAATCCTCTTCTACTCCTTGCAGTCAAGGTTGGCCTAGTCTCGAGCTGAGCTGCAATGACTAGTTGCACCGGTAAAACTCTCGGTGCCTGATAACCACAAGCCAGTTGCTCTGGTGTGTGAGGTGGGATTCTGGGCTCCTCCTCTTGTCTGTGAAGTAGTTAGAGCAACAGGGATCATACCCACCTGAGACAAACTCGTGTATACACACTCAGGATCTTAGCCAAAATCTCCTGAAGACTGAGTGTAAAATAAGTCCCTCCGGAGCCTGGGCTAGTCCCACCGACTCAACATAATCAGGAATATGCTCCCCCAATGGGAGCTACTAGTGGCTTCACCGATACTACTCTAGCAAGGCCTTTAACCGTGGCGTGTGCTCTACACCTGCCTCTGTCTCGGCCCCGACCTCACACAACTCTATCTTGGGTTACCAATGCCTGCTCGGCTGAACCAGAAAAACGTGTCCTCACCAGAATAAACACATCCGCACAATATAGAATGAAAGAAAGAGAAATCTTTTTCCTAATAGTCACATAGCCTCTCAAAGATAAGTACAGATGTCTCCATACCAATCCACAAGACTATACTAGACTCACTCATTACTCATGGAACCTATGAATCTAGGGCTCTGATACTAACTTGTCACTGTCCAAAATTCCACCGGTCGTGATGGCGCCTAACCCACTTGCTAGGCAAGACAATAAATAGAAAACAACGAGAAACATAATAATAAATTGCAGAATTAATAAAACTGAAGCCACATATCCATAAATAGAAATCGAATCAATACATAATCCCCCAAAAACTCGTAACACTGAGTCATGAGCTATAACATATGTGTAAAGACTAAAAATGTGGTACACTATCTGTATCAAATACAGTAATAAAAATGATAGAAGGAGATGCCAGGAATTGCGATTATGATGCAGCTCTACCTTGGGTCTCCACCGCAACAGCAACAAACTCCGAAGCTCAGCTAGGTCTAACTCCCGAATCTGCACAATTCACTACAGATTGTAGTATGAGTACAACTGACCCCATGCACTCAACAAGTATAACAACTAACCTCGGTGAGGTAGTCTGCAAGAGAGGCCCATGATAATCACTAATCCAACATGTACATTTGTGAATATATATATGCACGTAATAGTAGTAAAGCTAGGCATAGAACATAGGTAAGACCAATAGAGCATAGAAAAAAGATATGCATGTATGATAAATCACTGTACACAGTTCAACATAACTAACAAGGACAACTCATATGTCATATCCAAAGAAGGTGCATGGACAACTCATGACAATAATCATAATAACTGCACGGACAACTCACGTATTGCACGTACAACTCACGTGCCAATAATCACAATAAACGTACGGACAACTCATGTGGTGCATGAATAACTCATGTGCCAATAATCATAGTAACCGCACGGACAACTCACGTGTTGCTAAACTAGTCCACATCACAAAAATCATACAAAAAAATATGTGTATACAAGCACGGATATCAAATCATATACTAGTGGACTGTGGCAAATAGCAGTGTATGCATGTGCAAGTGTGCGACTACAACTCAGATTAGGCAAATATGCCAAACAATATCAAGTATCATGCTCAAATAGAGAATCAAGGCCTACACATAGTCTCTAACATATTTCGAGAACTTACATAAGCATACAAATGATCAGGGCATGACTTATAGGAAACACATAGTCAAATAAGACATAGTAGAAGCCTATCTCTAATCTAGTCTGAATCATACACAGCACCCGTACCTCACATACATATTGCTTCGCACACATTCCAATTAGCCAAATAACGTCACATCCTAACGGGTATTTCTCACACGCAAGATTAGGCAAGATACTTACCTCAAAAAGCCAAATCGATATTCCAAAAATACCTTTCCTTTGGAAACCACCTATGACTGGCTTGAATCTAGGCAGAAACAACTCAATAACATCAAAAAAAATCATAGAAATAAATTTCAAACAATTAAGTTTCAATCATTAATCAAATGCCCAAAAATTAACAAACTTCAACCCTGGTTTAAAAAAATAATTGGTAACCATTTTATATATAGCGCATGAATTACATGCGTTATACATTAACAACACATTTGTCCGTTAAGGTATAGCCCATGAAATAAATGTGCTATACCTAATTTTCAAAAGGCGATCAAAGTACAGGTAAAGCGCATATATTAGATGCGCTATACCTGAAGTTGAAAAGACAGATAGGTATAGCACATCAAGTATATGCCGCTATACCTATATTTTAAAAATGGGCAGTCTGACAAAAACCAGAAAACGCCCCCCCCCCCCCCCCCCCCCC
>MCJB01004047.1:99289-131417 GCA_002018475.1 Nicotiana obtusifolia
CCCCCCCCCCCCCCCTAAAAGTTATGTTATTATCCACTATTACAGAAGAAGAAATCTAAATGATTCAGCTTATTGTTAGATAAGATAAAATGTCCATCCGGACTGGGTAACTCTCTTAACCCAGACTAGGGTGTCAAATGGGTAGGTTGAACCAAATTTTCGCAGTTAAAGCGTGTTGCATCAGTGAATGGTCAATGACCCAACCCACCCAATGTTTACTTGGGTTAGTATGCACTTGGTTAATTTGGACTAAATCATGGGACATAGTCTGATGTGCTCTCTTTCATCATTTGATTGGTTACCAACAAAACCAAAAGAACTCTATTTTTTGTTACAGAGTGCGAGTAAACAATGAGAGTATACACAAAAGAGTCGAAATATTTCTTTTATTGCTAGATGTAGACACCGATATCGAGGTGC
Source organism: Nicotiana obtusifolia (assembly GCA_002018475.1). NCBI lineage: Eukaryota > Viridiplantae > Streptophyta > Magnoliopsida > Solanales > Solanaceae > Nicotiana > Nicotiana obtusifolia. The sequence continues at coordinate 99,710 of MCJB01004047.1, forward strand.
CAAAACTTCCCATCGATGTGAGCTCTTGGGGAAGATCAGCCCGTCATCCCTACAGTAACTTTTATACGTTGAGCGACGGCCCTTCCACTTGGCACTGTCGGATCAGTAAGACCGACTTTCGTCGCTGCTTGACCGGTGGTCAAGCAGTCAAGCTCCTTTCTGCCTTTGCACTCGAGGGCCAATCTCCGTCTGATGCATATTACACACCAAACCAAATAAAAGGTTCTTTCTATATAGGGAGGAAGTGGGTGAAAGTACAACAACAACTATGCCTTTATTCCAAACAAATTGGGATCGGCTATATGAATCCTCACTTCTCCAATTAAGTTCAACTCATGCAATCCTCATACCGAATAAATCAAAGTGAGAAAATAAGTTAAATAATAATAATAGTAGTAGTAAGAAAATATTAATAAAAAAAAGTTCTCCTTCAAAGACTAAAACCTATTTGCAACTAGTAGATATCACCTATAAAATACCTTTACTTTTTGTTGCAGAGAAAAATGTGTGAAAGTGTAAATGTGGAAATGGATGAAAGTGAAGAGAAAAATTCATACCAAACTCAACAAAAAAATGGGTTAAATGATAGTGTGTAAAAGGGTAGAGAGGGAGCTATAGCCACCAAACACGAAAAACCTACCATTTCTTTATCGAAAAGAAAGTGTGAAGTATGGAAAGAGATACATATCCCCTAAACCAACACACTAAAAGCGTAAAGTGAAAAATTCACCCAACAACTAAACCAAAACCTTTCTCTTCTTTGTAGCGGCACAAAGTGGATGAAAAGTGTAAAGAGAGAAAAATACATACTAAACCAAACCAAAAAGAACTTTTTACTAGCACAGCCCGGTATATGTAAAAGGGTAGAGAGAATTTACGAAAATAAAGAGAAACATCTCTACCAAACCAAACAAAAAAGTTCTTTTGTTCATAGAGGAGCGTGGTTGTCTTTCCTTTACGCATAGGAATGGTATGTCAAAGTATAGAGAGTGAAACAACCAGCTGTGCAAAACCTCAAAAAACAAACAAAAACAAACTCTTCCTAGTTTTCTTAAGGGTTAATTTGGCTACACTGATCCAGAACTCATGGGTTAGGTTAATTTAGGTTATAACATATTCCTCGTCGATCTTATGCAAGATTGGGCTGGTTATACTTTTGTAGATACATTGACACTCCTAAGCCAGACCTAGCTCAAGAACAACTCTGGAATAGTTTTTTCACTAGATTCAATATTTAGAACAGAATTTTTCCTCTAACCACGTGTACATACACATTGCGTATCATAATAGTTTGATTAGTGCAATTCCATTTAATGCCAGCCATGGACGACAATAACTATCATTTTCAGGAACAAGCGTTGAAAACTAAAAAGAACACTCCCTCTGTTTCAGTTTATATTCCTTACTTTCCTTTTAAGTCTATTAAAAACGAACATCCCTTCCTATATTTAGTAAGCTTTTAATTTCATCATTCTCATTTTACCTTAACAACAGAATGACATAGCATGTTTAAAACCACAAGATTCAAAGGGCATTTTTGGTATTCTTAGACACATTTAGTTTAAAGACCACAAGATTCAAAGCTCTTTCTACATTCTTAAACTCCGCCCTATCAAACTGAGACACATAAAAGAAAAGAAGATTATATTTTTAAGTTAGGATCCATGTGTCATATTATGAATGTCCCGAACACCCCCAACCCAACAAAAAAGAGGGAAGGAAATTTCTTGGAGTTCATTCAGCTGGTTATCACGTTTAGATATCTAGATAAACCTAGTCGTGATTTTAGTCCCAGTCATGGATTCATCATGTGGCATTCGCATAATAAGTAGAGACTGAATTCTAGAACCAGACCTTTTCATCAAATCTGAAGAGAGATTGGTCAAAATAAGGGGAAGGACTCTGAGACTGACAACTAAAAGGCAAGGAGGTCATCATCTTCTTAACAAACTGCATTTAGAAACAGCATGGTATCAGTTTCAAAGCACAAAGACTATCACGTTCCTCATACTAAGAAAATACAAATGAGATATAGCAAAAGAACATCAGTGGTGCTTCTTTCAAAAACAGGTGAAAAAAGATTTTTCAAAATTAGAAATAATTTTCTAAAATCTTTTTTTTAACCAAATACCATTGGAGTAAAGTTTTCCAGGTTTTGGGGAAGCTGAACACCTCATCTCTAATGGTGTTTGGTTGAGAGAAATTTTGCAAAAGCTGAAACAGTCTTTCAAAAAGATATTTTAACATTTTCTGAAAATAAAACCTAAGCACTTCAAAACTAGTCAGTTTAAGAGAACATTACTTGAGAAAAACTGGTTGCTTTATTCTTTGTGCACCTTAGTTGCTCGAGGGCGTGGATGTTGTTTGAATGAGAGGACATGAAGTTCACATGTAATGAACTTCTGGATGAAACATGAAAGTGGTCACTGAACAGCTCGAACAAGAAATAGAGCTCATCGGCTGAGTTCTAAAGAAACAGAAACAGATCAACTCAGATAAGTTTGCATAACAAAAAGTAGAGCACTTGAATATTACACAGATACCTGATAAAATGCAACAATGTCAGTAGTCTCCATATTATAAACAGCAAAAAAAGAAGGATGGCTGTCAGCATTTCGAGATACCTGTAGATTCAACAATATCCATCAAGCCTGGGTGTCAAGCTATTCCCATAGAGAGCAAAAGTACAAGAGACATCGGGCCACTAAAAATTATTGAAACAAACAGATCCTAAAATACGGCTCTGCAACATTAATCAATTGATAAAACTTGGGTTATAAGTTGCCGCAACAACTTATATTAGTCTGCAACTTAGGAAAGTCCAAACAAATTTAGAGGGCAAAAAGAGCTTATATATAGAGCTACAAAAGCAGATCCAACTCTATTGTCGGATGAGAGAAATGGGCCTCAATCGCAAACCCATCTAATAATTGAATTGCATACAAGTAAATTATCAATGACTCTGATACAGCTACTCTTTAACTATTGGTCAAGCTATTCCCACTGGGACAAGTCCAATTACTTATTATCATGCGTTTTAAGATAAGAGTTAACTTAAGGAGTCAGATACTTCTCTTATGTGGATATAAAAAAAAGAATTCATCATTTCAACTATTTTGAACGTCAAATCTTATTGTTTTCACAAGGTTCCTATATCGAGCTAACTATCAACAACAACAACCCAGTGAAATCCCACAAGTGGGGTCAAAAATCATTAAAGCAAAAAGGAAAATCTCACCCCACCATCAACACTGCCAAACTTGATCAATAGGTGATGTCGGTCCAAAAATTGTACCTGCTCATGTTGCAGTCAGTAGCGAGATGTTCAATGATGAGGAAACATACAAAAGCTGAAGTTAAAGCACTACCTTCCAGATAATCAAGTCAATGTAATCTTGAAAGTGGAAGTAAAACTTCTTCTTCAGGCACTGCACTCGCTGATGGAAAAGAGAAACCAGAGTCAGGGAAAATAAGATTGTCACTATAAAGAATGATAAAAAAAAGGCATGTTGAGAATAAATGGTTTGATGATTCCCTCTAGCATGTTTGGGTTTATATGGTGCTCACAAGTAATCCTAAAAGGGAAAGGAAAGTAATCCCTAGTAAACCCAATTCATATTACACAATTATTTGGATTCCAAGCCTTGCCTCTATATATACAAGGAATGAGCTCTTGCCATAATAAGTTCCTAATATAATATTCCCCTCAAATTGGAGCATACATATTTTACGCCCCTAACTTGCCATAAATATGCTCAATTCTAAATCCACAAGGTAAATTTGTAAGAATATCTTCAAACTGATAATTTGAGTTGGCGAAACCTGTCGCCATGCACCCCTGATTCAATCCTTTATCAAATAAAATTACATTCATCTTCTATATGCTTTGTTCTTTTGAAACACTGGACTCACAGCAATGCGTATTGTAGTTTGATTGTTGCATATCAATTTCATGGGTGCATCTCCATCACACCTCAACTCTTGAAGAAGTTGTTTTAACCATATAAGCTCACATGTAGCTAAAGCAACTGTTTGGTATTATGCCTCTGCACTTGAACTAGCTACTACATCTCGCTTTTTTGCTTTTTGAAGATATTAAGATTCCTCCGATTAGAACACATTTCATAGCTGCATCAAAATATCCAATAATACTTGTGTCTCCTCTATCCTCCTACAATAAACATCATCCGGTTGAACCTCTGATATACCTTAAAATGCGGATCATTGCGTTCCAATGATTGTCAGATGGAGTCTGGAGAAACTGGCTAACACACTATCAGTAAATGAAGAATTATCAACAGGTTCGCAGTTTAACATGCTAATATTTCACAACATGTCCAAGGAATATTTCCTCTGTGAAATGAAAATTCCATTACAAGATTGCGCCATCTCAATGCCCAGGAAGTACTTTAGTTTGTCCAAGTCTTTAGTCTGAAAGTGACCACTAAAATGCTGCTTAAGATGAATAATGCATTCATGATCACCACCTGTTATAATAATATCATCCACATAAACAACGAAGAATGATGCATTTTCCATTATGAGAATGCTCATAGAACACTGAGTGAGCGACTTCACTTCGAAGCCTAATTATGCAGTTTCTTTTTGCACAATCCATGAGGCCCCAGTTTCTATAGAAGATTAGGTGTACTTAGTAGAGAACCATATTTTTATGTAAAGCTCTCTACACACTTCTAATATATAGAAACTTTCTTATACATTAATAAAAAAAAAATTTAATCCAAAAAAATTCAGCCAAGGCCAAGGTCCAAAATTCCTTCCTAGCTAATAACACACCTCTGTGAATAGTCCTTTACCATCACTTTCCATCTCGTCTGTCTGCCTTCTAACCCTTTTCAATTCTCATAATAATTCTTTATAAGTATTTCATTCAAAAAAGCTAGGATGCCAACATAGTGCAATGGTTTTACAAAAGGTATATAGTTCTAACAAAAGGATAAATGAAATCATGTAAGCCAACCATATGTAGAACTCCACACTGCAAAATATCTTCCTTCAAAACCCTCTTCTATTTCATTCCTCCCACACGACCACATAATGCGTAAGGGAGTTATATCCCAAAGTTTTCTTACCTCCTTGCAGACCAGACAAACATTCCATACAGATAATAAAAGCAATTGAGCCTGGCATTACCCATTCCATCCAAAACAAACATCATATGTATTCCAACCTCACTTGTATAGGGCAGGAAATGGTGATTGATAGTTTCTTCTTGCTCTTCACAAATAAAACACTCATTTCACAGTGGTCTCACTAAAAAATTTATGACATGAGAAGTACTAAAACATCCATTTCACAGTGGTCATCCATCTTAAATCATTTACAACATGAGAGACTACTCTCCTTTGATCGAGGTTTCATAAGATATATGGACACGGGATCCAGAAAGACTTATCCTTGATGAATTGAATTTTAGGTTATGTATCAAATTACAAACTCATTCCCTGTCAGGAGTCCGAAGCTAAGTAAGAAACATTGCTCTCCTGTACAATGAGTTTTTCAAGCATTTTGTAATTTGGGATAAGCAAGCAGATGTTCTATTATTAGCATTCAGATATTGGCAAAGTCCAAACATGTGATCAATGCAGTTATAGAAGAAGTAAATGTGACCATTCCAGTTTATCAGAACTATCAAATAAATTTTTATTCAGAAAAGAGAAACCTCCATCCATGCACACATCTAAAACCAATAGTTGTATACCTCTAGATGTATGAGGTGAAAAATTGGTATAAGATGACACTTTAAGGACTAGAAAATAATCTCAAGTTTTCCAGAATTAGAACAATCTATGATTTACAGCTTTGACAACATAATAAATTAAATAAGCAAACGAGTAAACAACAACATCCTAAAGCTCTTAAAGTACAAGGAATTAAATATTCTATTACTAACCATGGTCTGGTCAGTTTCTTCATTCCATATACCTCGAAATATAAATGAAAGCAGCCGCTGCTTTATACCACTCAGGAAAGAAGTCTCTGGATCAGGCAGACCATGATGAAAACCATTTCCAACATGATTTACAAGCACCTGATGCAATAGGTTACCGTCAGAGATTAGCATGCACAACCGCTTGTCAATTTCAAAAACCAAGGTTCCTACACGTAAGCAAGAAATAAACCATCCTCCGTGCTCGCCTACCGTAATGACCCGATCGGTCGTTTTGTGTAATTGCGCCCCGTTACACTTTTTATGCTTCACACATGTGTGTTTATGACTTTATGACTTGCGGGGTTGATTAGTTTCGTTTCGGGAAGCTTTCGGGTTAATTTGGACCCTTTGATTCTTGACTTAGAAGTTTAAATTAGAAATGTTGACCAAACTTTGACTTTTGTGGAAACGACCCGGGAATTATGTTTGAATGGCTCTGATAGCTTTCTATCGTGATTTCAGACTTGGGTGTATGCCCGGAATTGATTTCGGTAGTCCGTAGGTTGATTTGTGTTGATTTTCCAAAATTTGGCAATTTGAAGTTGGAAAAGTTTGACCGTAGGTTGAATTTAGATATCGAGCTCGGGATTTGATTTTGGGACTTGAAATAGGTCTGTTATGGTATTTAGAACTTGTCTGCAAAATTTGGTTTCATGGAGTTGATTTGATAGGATTCGGACATTTAGTTATAACTTTAGAAATTCTTGAACTATAATTTGAAATTCATGCGTTTTAGTGTTTGATTCGTAGTTATTTTTGTGTTTTGATCGCGCGAGCGAGTTCGTATGATGTTTTTAGAATTGTGTGGATGTTTGGTTTGGAACTCGAGGGCTCGGATGAGTTTTGGACATGTTTCGGAATGGTTTTGAACTGAATTGGATTGTTGGTGCTGCTGGTGCTCACGTATCGCATTTGCGAGCACCAGCATCGCAATTGCGAAGGTGATAGTAGAGGCTCAGATGTCGCAATTGCGACCTCCCCTTCGCAATTGAGAAGAATGCCAGATTTTGCCTTAGTTCGCATTTGCGAACATTTGATTGCTTTTGCGATGCCCTCCAGTTCGCAATTGCGAAGCCTCTATCGCAATTGCAATGATTTCTGAGGTTGTCGGGGTTTGCAAATGCGAGCTCTGGTCTGCAATTGCGAGGGTTCGCAAATGCGAACCCTGTGTGGCAAATGCAACATCTGCAGCTGGTACAAAAGACTGGGAGACTGGATTTTTGAAAACATTCTCTCATTTTTGAACTCTAGACTTTGTGGGAGGCGATTTGGAGAGAGGATTTTCACCTACAAACTTTGGATAAGTGATCCTAATCTATTTCTAATCATATTCCATCAATATATCTTAGATTTTAAGATCAAAATTATGTGAATCAAAGTGAAAATTTGAGGAACTTTGTCAAGTTTTTGAAAAATAAGAAATTGAGTTTTGAGAGTCGATTTGGACTCGGATTTTGAAACTAATCACATATATGAACTCGTGGGGTCATGGGTAGTCGGAATCTACCATTGGACCCGGATTTTAACCGGGCGGACCCCGGGTTGACTTTTGTTGACTTTCTGAGAAAGTGTAAAGATCAAAGCTTTTCCTATTGTAATTGATTTCCCTTGCATTGGTTGATGATATTAAGTCGATTTTGGTTATATTTGAGTCGTGTGGAGGCGAATTTTAGGGGAAAAGCTATTTCCCAAGATTGAGTTGACCTAGTTGAGGTAATTATCTTGCCTAACATTGTATGGGGGGAATTACTCCTTAGGATTGGTATTGTTCGTATCATCTCTTTCATTATTGATTATCATTACTTAAAGTTATTGTTAATGTTATCCCTTTCCTTGTTGATTTCCATTATTTGAAGTCATTGTTACATATTATCTCTTCCATTGTGAGTTATTCTTAATTAATATCGTGGTTATACATTGTCTCTCATTATTGAGTTATTGGTGTTGCAATTGTGAAAGTCGTTATCACGTTGAGACGAAATTATTATTGTTCAAACATCTTCCTCATTGAGCATTTTACATTCATTGTTGTGGTCGATATTCTTGTACACGTTGTGGTGGAGCCATGGGCTATTGTTGTAGAAACATTGATATTGATGATTGTTGGCAAGTTGTGATATATGGGCACTTGTGGTGCGAGTTATTAGTGTAATGTGTTATTGACGTGCATGTGGCAATATAAGGCTTGGGGTTAATGTGCATGCGGCGGTATAAGGTGGGACTTATGTGCATATTGCGTGTAAGGGAACTACGTGAAGCCATGAGGCGTCATAAGGTGGGCTAAAGTGCGTGTAGATATTTCAGGAAAACTGTTTTCAAGACCTATTTCAAATGTAAGGCTCACGCGGCGGTATAAGTAAAGATTGTGATTGAGATTGTGAATTGTGAATACGAGGCGATACCTCAATTGCGATCCCTAATATATATACACGAGGTGGTACCTCAGTGGTGATTCTTATTGTACACGAGGCGGTACCTCGTTGTGATTCTTGTTGTTTTGTTCTTCTTTGTTTTTGTTAGTTATTGTCCGTATATGATCATTGTGGTTCTCTAACTAATTTTTCTATGTTATTTCCTTGCTTACAATTCCGGTATTAGTTCATACTGTTAACTGCTTCGTATCAGTTATTTCTCCGCTTTTCATTATATATCCTTATTACATTTTCATACAATTTATGTATATCCTAGTAGATATCTTGACCTGGCCTCGTCACTACTCTATCGAGGTTAGGCTTGATACTTACTAGGTACCGTTGTGGTGTACTCATACTACACTTTTGCACATCTTTTTGTGCAGATCCAGGTACGTCTGCTCGTGTCTGTCGTTAGTGACCATCTGTTAGCTGCTTTACGGAGACTTCAAGGTATGCCTGCTCGGCATCCGCAGGCCTCGGAGTCATCTTCCTTTGCTTTTTACTACGGTTGCATTTTTCAATCGGACAGTGATGTAGGAGACACTCTAGTATGACTCCGTAGAGCTTATGACTCAGTTCCACCGGTCTTGGGGGTGTAGAGTTATTGACTCTATTTTCAGGAGTTTATATCAGTTATTCAGACTTGTTTTTAGTATTTTGGTGAAACCTGTCAAGATACATTGAATGTTAGGTTTACCTAGTTGTAGAGACTAGGTGCCATTACGACATCCTACGGAGGAGGAAAATTGGGGCCGTGACACCTACCCTAACCCATAATAAAATACTTCCTCCGTTTCAAAAAGAATGCACCTCTTACTATTTTGGGAGTCAAACAAGGTTTTGTTTGACCATGTCTTTTTCAAATACTTTGAAATTTTAACTATTGTGACTTGGTAGTACTTTTTATGTAGTTTCTAAATATGTAAGTTTTATTTCAAAAAACTTAAAGAATCTATGTCTAAATTCAAGCCGAAAATTAGCCAAATTTGACCCTCGTACTCCGAAAGGGTTCAAACGAATTGAAAATGGAGAGAGTAAAATATAGTGAGAAAAATGGGCATATCATGTGTATTCTGAAAACCTTTCAACATGGTGACTGACATATGGGTTTTAGGTTGACTGACAAGGAATGCTGAAAAGCTTTTAAGATCAACAAACAAGATCCATCAGACCTCTTTGACGTAATGACAGGATAGATATCGTGGCGAGTCTACTACTGTGGACGGACATCAGAAGCCCAACTCCTAGGTTATACCCAGCCTGTGAACATTTAAGCAAAAAGGAGGGAAAGAAGACACAATTGCCTTTTGGTTAGTGCTTCATGGAACTGTAGTTTAGGGGACGAACCATTTCTCTTCTACTGGCTAATCTACAAGTGTTTCACTTTTCTATATCACGAGAGTTACAAGAGATAGAAGTTGTCCCTTTTACTTCAATATCGCACTGAATAAGTCTTGGTTCTTTAAGTAAGTCAAAGAAATGAGCACCCCACAAAACTAAACCTACACTTAAAATAACTCGAACCAATATACATACCTGGGAATTGGAATTGAGAAAAAGTTCATCATCTTCACGGCAGAATTCCCCAATTGCTCGTACATCAACAAGATCTCCAGAATCTCTGATCTGAAGGATGTGTATTATTTGAAAGCGAAGGGACACTATAGCAAGCAAATCATCATACAAGAAAGCACCAACACTATGTGCCAAATTAACATAATCATTGTGAAAAACCCTCTCGTCAAGTATAGCTCCATCCTCCAACCTAAGTGAATAAAACCAAACCACAACAAAGCAAGCATGATAACTTCAAAGACCAAAAAATATGTCAAGTGCTCATGAAACTCATAGTTGGGACTGATTACACACCTCAGAAGGTGGAAAGTTATTTTTTCAACTGAAGGGACACCCTGAATTGCCCCTCCAGTAGGAGGAGCATCATGAATTTGTGCAGTTGAAGTTGCAAAGAGTCCAAATTGATTGCTCTCCATATAGAGAAAGAAATCTTTGCATATAAGTTCCCCACTAGAAGCAAGAGTTACACTGTACAGTTGTGTGAAGAAGCTCTCGAACTTCCTGGCTTTCGAAGGAAGATCATGAATATCACAATCTTCATCTTTGCAGGAAAATGACAGCCATGTTGGTCTATAAACAATCAGATCCTGATAATTTCGGCTGAAACTTACAAGATATAGACCATCATCCGTGAACTTGCGAAATGAATGGTCGGGACATTCAACATCATATACGGTATAACTTGGTACAATGTTCTCATAAAATCTTCTGGCACGATGAATCTGCAAAAGGTGAATCTGTATTCTTAGGAAACCATAGGTGTGTCTTCTGGAGGAAAATGTTCTCTATAGAGCATGTTGTACCTTGGAAATTATTTTTTGGATCATTTTCAAATGTTTGGTTGGATATAAGAGTTGGTGACATATAGTATCAAAATACAAAATATAGGACAAAGTAGGATGATAGCTTGACCACATCTTTTTATCAGTAAGATTGCAAATGTCTACATTGTTTATTAAAATAAGTAATAGCGAGTAATAGTTGGAAGGGAAAGGATGATGACTTTAGGGAAGTCATTTTCTCTTTGCAGTTGAAAAGGTTAACAAATCTTCAAGAAGAGGAGATATGTAGTAAGAGCTCCCTCTCTCCATGCTTTAGGCACCTTACTATTCTTTCAGGGAACTCCTGATGTTACGTCTTTCAGTACTGGGACTCCAAAACCAAGTATGAGTCTTGCAATTGCAGCTTGGGAGTTGAATTATAAAACCAAGAGCATAAGCATGAAAATAATTTCATAAACGGTGGTAACACCTCTATTGCTTAAAGGGTTCAGTTGTTCCATTAATTGCATTTTTGGTCCCTCAACTATTGGCAAATTCTAATTTTGGTCCTTTTGTGATCCGACTAAGCACATTTAACCTTCAATCAATTAAAATAAGTATTTTTGGTCCTATATGTAACAAACATGTTATATTTTGACTATTTTTAGAACTATATTGCCCTCATATATGGAGTAACAATACAAGTTTAACATAATACATGGGTAATTAAATGGTTGAACGGTTAAAAATTCTGGTAAATTTGTGAATATTCACAATCAAATGGATCAAAAATGCACATTTCAATTAATTGAAGGTTAAATACCCTTAGTCAGATATCACAAGGACTAAAATCAGAATTCACCAATAACCAAGGGACAATAAGCATACAGTAAGCATAATTAGAAGTAAAAGGATGAAAATACCAACAAAAAGAGGGAAATTAAAAGGGCGAAAAAGAGGAGAATAAGAGACATACGCTGGTGCCAGGAGAAGGGGTACAAATCTGGCGCTCAAAAAGCCTGGCGGTAACATTGTTGCTTTTGAACATCAGTCCTATTAATTCACGCACACCTATTCAGCTTTATATAATAATTGCTCTCACAGCATGACCATTTGACTAAATACAAAACCAGGGCAACAGAGCAGTTCTTCAGTAGCAAATAGTACTGAATTATTAGATAATTGAAGAAAAAAATAACTTGAGTGGCCTCAATTAGGGTCGATGAAGTCGAAACGAGACAAGGTGGTTGGAATTTTGCAGTTCGGTGGTTGGCACAGATTGGAGAGGCAACATTTGGTTTGTGGAGGGAGTGGGAGAATGAGGTGGAGGGAGTTACAGCGGTGGCAACAAGTAAAGTGGGATGTGTGAATAGTAGATGGTAACGTGCTGCTGCTAAGGTGTGGGTTGCTCGGTTAATACTCGGGAAAGGCCGAAAAGTGGACTGTGTGTGTGTGGATAAATTCCAGTTGGAAAATATTGTGCTATACAACTAGTTTGGAAAATTCCTTTTTGAGGTTGTGGAATTTTGATTGGAGGACGAGAAACTTCTTTTATTCATAAGAAGGGAACAATGGATTCTTCATTGAAAAGATTGTTTTTGGGTCGATATTTAGAAGTTGACAAAATCGTGTAGAGAGAATTTTGGAAAAAGTCAAAATGATTTTCATGCCATAGACCCATCTGAGAAGAATGCATACAGAAGCGGCTATTTAACAACTAACTCTAAGCGAACCACCTAACTATAAACCACCCGGTATACAAATTATTCGAAAATATTTATTTACACTTATGTTTTTTAACTGTGATTCAATCAGACTACGAATGACTGACATTAAAAGACCCGAACGAATAAGTGAGACTATAGATATGGACAAGTATGGTTCCGGATATAAGTCAATCCGGATCAACTGATACACTTGGGCTTCTTGTCTCATTTCATCCAACACACACTAGAGAAATAAAGAGAAAAGAACCCTAGTGCCGCTAACTTGAGTCCAAAACTTCAACATTCTTCTAATCAAATCCTGTGAAATCTTCAACGACAATACCCCTCCCTCCAGGTTGGAGGGGCCAGAAAAGAACCCAACTTGCCAAAAAGAGACACATAAAGAGGCCCAAAGAGAGACTTCTCAAAATGAACAGCAAGCTGAGAGTAAGATGAAACGAAAGATAGCGAGATAAGCCTAGCATAAAACTTTTGGCGCACAAAATAACAATCAAGCTCCACATGCTTGGTGCTTTCATGAAAAATAGAATTTTTCACGATGTGAATGGCAGCTTGAATATCAAAGTGAAGTGGAATTGGCAGGCTGGTGAAACAAAGAGATCATCAAGGAGTCAGACTAACCAAGTGAGCTCAGCAAAGACCCGGCGTATAGACTAGTACTCTATTTATGCTGAAGACAAAGAGACGCGAGGTTATTTCTTGGACTTTCTAGAAATAGTATAACCTCCAAAATTTATTAAGAACCCATTGATGGAGCTCGAGAATTAGGGCAAGAGCCTAGTCAGAGTCACAAAATACAAGCAACTCAAAAGAGGGAGCAGTAGGCACAAAAAACCTTAAGCCTCAAGGATAAGATAACAGAGACAATGTGTAGCAGCAGAGAAATAAGTGTCCAAGGATCCTACGTGTATTGGCTCAAGTGTTGGACTGCAAAGGAAAGGTCTGGTCGTATATGGATTAGAAAATTGATCAGCTTCCCCAGAATCTTATGATACACAATAGGATTAAAAATAGGAGCACCAATGTCCTTATGCAATTTGCAGGAAGAATTGAAAGGAGCGTCGGCCGAGGACAGATCAAGACAATCAAACTCATAGATGAGCTCAAGAGTAAATTTTTGCTGATTCAAAATGATCCTTGAATCTTCACACAGAACCTCCATATAAAGGAAATAAGATAAATTATCCTAAATCTTTAATCTTGAACTTAGTGTCAATGAACAATTTCAAAATATTCAACTCATTTATTTTGTTCCATGTAAGAAAAATGCCATCCATATAAACTGCAAGCGAAGAAACTGAGTTACTTGATTTCTTAAAAAATAAAATAATTATTAAGACAGAAGTGAATCCTTTGAAGTTAAGAGCTACAGTCAGATGGTCATACTATTGCCTAGAGGCCTGACGAAGAACAAATAAAGACAGTAGGGGTAAGATCTACCGAGAATTTCATATACATATCCTCATGCAAATCACCATGTAAAAATATAGTATTAATATCCAACTGATAAACCCTCCATGCTTCTTCGCAACTAAGGCCAAAATATACCTAATGGTGGTCATTTTGATCATAGGAGAGAAGGTTCCAATAAAATTATATCTACTTCTTGTGTGTTACCAATAATAACCAATCGAGCCCTTAATCTCTCTATACTCCTATCATATCACGATCCAAAATTTCAACCAGTTGTGATGGAGCCTAACACACTTTTTAGGAAGTCGGATATAATAATACTGAACTATAATAGAAAAAATGACTGAAATAACATGAGTCTGAAACCTTTATAAAGCACAATACTGCCAATACATAACAAAATTTCCCAGAACTGGTAAATATAGAGTCATGAGCTCCCATACGGAAATATAAGTCTGAAATGACAAAACAATACCGTTTGAAATAAAAATACAGTACATAAGAAAATAGGCGCGAAGACTGCGAACGAGAGTGCAGCTCTACCTAGTCGCTCGATGATTAGCTCAACAAGCAACTCCGACTATGATGACTGGTCCTGACACCTGTATTTGCACAATTAAGTGCAGAGTGTAGCATGAGTACTGTCATGGGCGGCTTTGTAGCCATGCCCCATGACCCCTTGGACGTGCCCTTTGGCGTCCTGACAAGCCTCCCAACGCCCAATGTCACGGTCGGCCCCATGGTCTCGGCAGCTGCAAGTGAAAAGCACGCATGTGCCTCTGTCGCCCCACCAATAGCCATCGCCAGCGCCCAGCCACAAGCAGATGCCAACAGCACCACACGCACATACAATGCCACGCGCGCAGACCCTGATGCTAAAGACAAAGTTGCTGCAAACGGATTTGTTTCTACCTTGTAGAAGACTAAGTCTTTTTCATTGTAAATATAGAGTAGTTTAATTTCATTTTCTTTCAGTATGCTTCTACAGCTTATTTAGGTTAAGTCATATAACTTTGATTTATTTTTTGTAAGCATTATTAGGAGGATCAAGCAATAAAACTTTCTAACAAGCAAACAATTCTCTATACTGGTGTCTCTCCCCTCGACACTGTGTTGCTTTTTTGTAATAACTTTCATTAATGCAATCAAGATTTCTTTCATTCTCAATTCTCTTTTCTGCTCTCTCAGTTTCTCATGATATTGGTTTTCCCGTACGGCACTGACAATCTAGTCTAGCGTACGGAGGGGACCTCAGTTGGCGGACAGCAATCGCACTCACATCGATTGCTTAGCCTTACGTCGCCCTTCCAAGGAATCTCAGGAAGGCGCCGTGTAACAGTTGGTATCAGAGCCTAGGCTCGACATTGGACGAGGGATAACATTATAATTACTAATATTTCTGATCATGGTGAATCATGGGGATTGCATCGCGACCCTTGAGGAGACAGTTGATGTATTACGGCCCATCGTGGAAATGGTACCTGAACTAAAGACCATTCGAGTGCAAAGGTTGGACGACCTGGACCGCAGAATGGTCCAAGGTGAAGTTGACCTAAAAAACATCAGTCGCAACTCTAAAGGAGACCGACAAATGGCAGCCACAGAGGCAGCTGAAAATTTTGGTAAATTTGAGGGCCTCCAACACGAGCGTGCCGAGGATTTAGCCCATAGGGCACAAGAGGCAGACAGGGTGACTGCCATGCAACAAACTATAGACAACTTGATAGGCCAACTTAACGTTGTCAATGCTGCTTTACAAGACCTGTTTCAAGGAGGCGGGAACCAAATCAGGGGTGCTGTGAACCTCGCCCCCGTAGCACAAAAACTGAAAATTTCTAAGCCAAAGCCATATAGTGGAGCTCGGAGTGAAAAAGAAGTGGAAAATTTCATTTTCGACATCGAACAATACTTCGATGCTGTTGGGGGCCTAGAAGAAGCTGAGAAGGTAGCAATTGCTGCCGTGTATCTTCAGGGTAATGCTAAACTCTGGTGGCGGGTGAAGTACGAAGCCATCAGGGCCGGTGAAGATGCTCTTGAGACATGGGCAGAACTGAAGGCAGCCATACGCCTACAGTTCTTCCCCAAAAATGTTGAGTACAATGCAAAGAGAAAGCGACAGGAGCTCTGCCAGACCAAATCAGTGCGGGATTACGTGCGAGAATTCTCCGCGCTCATGCTGAACATACGTGACATGGGGGACAAAGACAAACTCTTCACCTTCCTGGAAGGGTTGAAACCCTATGCCCGTATAGAGCTGCAAAGACAAAGGGTAGACACGTTACTAAGGCGATCCAAGCAGCGGAAGGATAGGCCTCAACAGCCTGTCCGAGGAGGATACAAAGGGGGCCAGCCGAGCACTGGCCCTATCAGAAGTGGAGGAGATCGGAGTGCAACCAAATCTAAGGCTCCCTTCTCAGGCAGTTCTAGCATTGCATCTAACAACAACGATCGGGGGAGGAAACCCCCTTCAGGATGCCATCATTATAGCGGACCACATTGGAATAATGAATGCTACATGCAAAGATGAACGCCCATCAAGATTTTGATGATGGGACGGATGACGACGCAGATGATGCAAACCAGACCGAACCAGAAGGTGCCTTCAACGCAATTGTTGGCTCTATTTCTAAGGCCTTAGGGGGAACAAGTGCTGGTACCCGCAAGAAGAAGGACCCCTGCCCAATCACCAAGAAAGGGAAAAAGAAGGCGGATGAGAGGACTCCTCTTAAACAAGAGAGGACCTTAATGTTCGTCAAGATGAAGGTAAATGGCAAGCCTATCCGGGCAATGATAGACACGGGTACTACACAACTACTTAGCCTTGACTCAGGTAGAGCGCCTTGGTCTAGTTGTCGTGTCAAGACTATCAACTCACCTCCTCAGCCAGTGAGTGGAATAGACAAAAAAGTACTAGTGAAGCTTGGCCCTTATGAAGGAAAATTCAACCTGCGGCCGGTGATCATAGATGACTTCGAGTTGATAATAGGGTTGGAATTCCTGAGGGAAACCAACACCATGCTCGTACCTTATGCAGACATGCTACTGATAATGGGAACAAATGGGGCCAAGCCCAGCATTATCCCATGCATGCCCATGAAGATGGCCTCTGAAAACATCTCGGCCTTGCAGTTGAAAAAGGGGGTCAAAAGATATGAACCTACATTCTTGGCTACCCTCTGCATTAAAGATATAGAACGCTCCTTGGGTCCTCTTCCTGCACCCGTGAAGGAGCTGCTACTGGAATTTTAAGACGTCATGCCACAAGACATGCCAAAGTGACTCCCGCCTATGCGCACTGTGGACCATGAGATTGAGTTGGTGCCGGGTGCGAAACCACCTGCCCTGGCACCGTATAGAATGTCACAACCTGAACTCACCGAGTTTCGGAGACAGTTGACGAAATTGCTAGACACAGGGATCATCGTGCCCTCCAAGTCCCCATACAAGTCCCCTGTGCTATTCCAAAAGAAACATGATGGCAGCTTATGACTCTGTATGGATTATCGGGCTCTTAACAAAATCACCATGAAGAACAAGTACCTTATTCCGCTAATGGCAGACTTGTTCGATAGACTGGGTGGTGCGACAGTGTTCACCAAAATAGACCTGAGGACAGGTTATTGGCAAGTTCGGATTGCATAGGGTGATGAACACAAGACGACCTATCTGACAAGATATGGGTCATATGACTTCCAGGTTATGCCATTCGGCTTGACTAATGCACCAGCCACATTTTTCACCCTTATGAACCAAGTCTTCCGAGAATACATTGACGAATTCGTGGTGGTCTACTTAAATGACATTGTGGTATATAGCCAGACACTGGAAGAACACCTGGAGCACTTGCGGAAGGTCCTAGCTCGATTGCGGGAGCACAAATTATATGTGAAGCTATCCAAGTGCTCCTTTGCTCAAAAAAAAATTGACTTCATCTGATATGTCATTGAGGAAGGGAGGATCAAGATGGACCAACAGAAGATTCAGGATATCACAGATTGGCCGCTACCTAAGGATATCCATGC
Source organism: Nicotiana obtusifolia (assembly GCA_002018475.1). NCBI lineage: Eukaryota > Viridiplantae > Streptophyta > Magnoliopsida > Solanales > Solanaceae > Nicotiana > Nicotiana obtusifolia. Next base: position 117,575 of record MCJB01004047.1, read on the forward strand.
CGTGAGGGCGTTCCTTGGTCTATGCAACTTCTATCGACGATTTGTGAAAAATTACTCCCTCATCGCAGTACCACTGATAGAACTTCTCAAGAAGGTCACGCCTTGGGATTAGGGACCCAGGCGAGCGGAGGCCTTTAACACATTGAAAGGGGCTATGTCTAGTAGCCCCGTCTTGGCCCTCCCTGATTTGGCCAAGCCATTCGAGGTACAAACGGATGCCCCCGACTATGCCCTTGGTGGAGTTTTGCTACAAGAAGGGCATCCCGTAGCGTACGAGAGTCGAAAACTGAAGGATGCAGAGCGGCACTATGCCGCCCACGAGAAAGAATTATTGGCTGTCGTTTATTGCTTACACCTTTGGAGGAACTATCTGCTGGGAACCCCGTTCGTGGTCAAGACAAACAACACAGCTATTAGCCATCTCATGGCCCAGCCGAAGCTGAATGGTCGACAGGCCAGATGGCAGGAACGCCTTGCGGAATTTCACTTCAACTTGGAGTACCAAAGTGGGAAGACTAATCATGTTGCTGATGCGCTCAGTCAGAGAGTTGATCTAGCATCGGTGTGCCTACTTGCTACCCTAAGGGGGTGCGAAGTATCCACCACCATAAAAGACCAGATACAGGATCTACTCATCAAGGATCTTGCTGCACAGTATTTGGTTGATTTGGTAGGACAGAGTAAGACTTGCTAGTTCTACACAGAAGATGGTTTCCTGAAAGTGGAATGGGAACCGACTTTATGTTCCCAAAGGAGGAGATATGCGAAGGACTCTTCTGGCAGAATGCCACGATACTTTGTGGCCCGATTATCCCGGTTAAGAACGCACCATGGCATTACTTCGTCGTGCATATTATTAGCCTCAAATGGTCAATGATGTCGTTTAGTATGTGAAGACTTGTCTAGTATGCCAAAAGGACAAGTCGGACCGCTTGACACAAGCGGGACTACTTGGAACCACTAGCTGTCCCAAAGAGACCTTGGGAAAGTGTTTTCCTGAATTTCATCATCGGATTGCCCAAGGTCAGGGATCTCACAACTATCTTGGTTGTGGTGGATCGGTTTTCCAAGTATGCTGACTTTTTAGTAGCCCCACAATATATATCAGCAGAATATACAACTCGACTCTTCTTCTCTCATGTCGTCAAATATTGGGGCCTCCCTAAAGACATCGTTAGTGATCGCGACTCACGCTTCACTAGCAACTTTGGACCTAACTCTTGAAGTGCCTCGGGTCAAATTGAGTCTCGGTTCAAGTTTTCATCCGCAATCTGATGGCCAGACGGAGCAGTTCAATGGCATGCTGGAGGAATATCTCCGCCACTTCGTAACTAGATAGCAGAAAAACTGGGTGAAGCTTTTGGATGTTGCTCAACTGTGTTTCACTTCACAAAAGAGCTCTAGTACCAACAAAAGCGCTTTTGAAATTGTTACCGGATAACAACCGCTACTCCCACACACTGTGAATGCACCAAACATGTCAAAATCTCCTCGAGCTGCTAGCTTCACAAAAGAATGGAAGCGAAATTTGGAGATAGTGCGGAGCTATCTTGTCAAAGCCCAAAAGTGGATGAAGAGACATGCTGATCAAAATCGCCGCTTTGTTGAATACCAAGTAGGAGACAAAGTGATGGTCAAAATCCCAAAAAGGTACTTGTTTGCAGAGGTCTATAACCCTCGCCTATTGCAAAAATATATTGGACCCTTGTCCATTGAAATACGCATTAGGAAAGTTGCATACTGGGTGGATACCCAGCTTGGTAGAAAATCCATCCCATCTTCTGTGTCCGTCTCCTGAAACCTTTTCGGGAAGATATGGAGAATTCTTCATGGAGCCAACTCACAATACTCAGTATTCGAGGCCCCAATTCAACTGGAAAAAGGCATGTTGAAGCTATTCTTGATGATCGAGTGATTCACGCCTCAAGGAAAGATCACCAAGAGTTCTTGGTGAAATGGCAGGGATGTGATGAAGAGGAGAATACTTGGGAGAGGGGAACAAACCCCAAAGCTTACAAGAGCCTAATTGATGACTATCTTGCAAGTAAGGCACTGAGGATGTCGCCAACTCAAGTGGGGGAGAATGTTATGGGCGGCTTTCCAGCCATGCTCCATGACCCCTTGAACGCGCCCTGTGGCGTCTTGACAAGCCTCCCAATGCCTAGCGTCACGGTTGGCCCTGTGGTCTCGGCTCCAAGTGACAAACGCGCATGTGCCTCTGTCACCCCACCGATAACCATCGCCAACGCCTAGCCACAGGCAGATGTCAATAGCGCCATGCGCACAAACAACGCCGTGCGCGCAGACGCTGATGCTAACGACAAAATTGCTGTAAATGGACTTGTTTCTACCTTGTAGAAGACTAAGTCCTTTTTATTGTAAATATAGAGTAGTTTTACTTCATTTTCTTACAGTGTGATTCTACATCTTATTTAGGTCAAGTCATGTAACTTTGGTTTATTTTTTTAAGCATTATTAGGGGGGGATCAAGCAATCAAACTTTCTAGCAAGCAAACAATTTTCTGTACTGGTGTCTCTCCCCCTCAACACCGTGTTGCTTTTCTGTATAGCTTTCATTAATTCAATCAAGTTTTCTTTCATTCTCAATTCTCTTTTCTGCTCTCTCAGTTGCTCATGACATTGGTTTTCCCGTACGGAACTGACAATCTAGTCTAGTGTACGGTGGAGACCTCAGTTGGTGGACAACAATCGGAGTGACATCGATTGCTTAGCCTTACATCGCCCTTTTAAGGAATCTCAGGAAGGCACCGCGTAATAGTACAACCGACCCCATGTACTCAGCAAGTATCATAACTACCCTCGCGAGATAAAGAAACAAGAATTGTAAATGGTACCTGCTATAGCCTAGGGGGATGGATCCATATTTCCATATCTGTACCAAACCATTGATTATTTTTCTCAAATACGCGTGTACACCATCAAGAGAGAAACATAAGAAGGTGACCCTAGGGGGATGGATCCATATCCACACACAGCACGACCAATTCAACGTGCTATCAACCCGGCGTGGTCACAGGCTCAATATCATAATCTGCCCGGTGTGGTCACAAACTATATCACAATCCGCATGGCGTTGGTCACAGGCTATATCACAATCCGCCCATTGTCACAGGCATAATAACACAGTCCGTTCGATGTGGTAACAAGCATAACAATAAAATTTTCCTGGCGTGGTCACAGACACAACAACACAACTCGCCCGACGTGGTCACAAGCACCTAGTCCAAATCATATCACAGAGAATCAAATATACAAGAATACATGTATATGATCAATGAATATCAAATTTCATGTTCCTGGACTAGTATAAATGACATGCTAAAGTGTATGTGCAAAGTGTTCTATCATAGCTCAAATCGGCAATTTCATCACAAAAATTGCAATTATCAAGTTCATTCAGGGAATTAGCCTCTATGTAGCCTCAAACACGAATCCAATAGTTCACAACATGGTTACAAATATGAGAAACATCACAACTTAAATCTTAACAGTCAATTCAAGGCATATCATAGCCTAAGCACCACCCGAGCATGGATAAATACCTAGGTGCTCGCACATGGGATCAAACCCCACACATATGCGCACCCATAGCACGTAGCTATCACAAATAACTCAGGCAACTAGTTCCTCAACCAAGTTTAGGTAAGATACTTACCTCATGCAAGCCAAATCAGTACTCTAAGAAGCCCTTCCCTCGTGAACCAAACTCCGAACTATCCGAATTTAGCCAAAATAACTTAATACTATCAATAAAATTCATAGAAACAATTCCAAAAGATAAAGCTAAGATTTTTAATTCAAATAAAAAAGTCAACCCAAAAAGTCAACTTGAGCCTGCACCTCGGAACCCAACCAAACTCACAAATTCTGAACATCCATCAAATATGAGTCCAACCATACCAAAATCATCCAATTTCAACCATAAATCGACCCTCAAATCATCAAATCTCACTCTCCAATAATATAGTCCAAAAACCCCTAAATCTCACCTTTAATGCATGAAGATTAGGTGTAATAATCAATGGGTAATCAATATCTATCATCAAAAGTGATTAAACCTTACTTACCTCTTTAATGGCAGCAAAAAGTCTCCCAAAAATCACCATAGTCCAAGCTCCAAAACTCCCAAAATGAGGAAAACAATGAAACTCCTTCGAATATAAACTCTGCCGGGCATTTCACTTCTGCGATCACTTAACCGCATCTACGGTCCCGCCTCTGCAAAATAGTGGCTGCACCCGTGACTCCCTCCTAGATCCGGCCTTTCACTTTTGCGGACTAAAACTTGCACCTGCGAGTCCGCAGATCGCACCTGCGACCCGTGATCCTCCAGCATCTTTCTGCTTTTGCGAACCCTTCCTCACAGAAGCGCCTTCGCTTCTGGCAAAACTTGCACACAGCTTGGACCTCCTCGGCCAGGCCCAAACACGTACCTAGACAACCAAGGCTGTATTTGCGGCTCCACATCTACGGCCAATCCCATTGCATAAGCGATAACACCAGAAGCCTGATTTCTTCAGCAGTTCCTCTAAGTCCAAAATGAATCCGAACTCAATCTGAATCATACCCGAGACCCTGGGACCCCGTCTAAACATACCAACAAGTCCGAAAACATAATACGAGCTTACTCGAAGTCTCAAATCACATCAAACAACACCAAAACCACAAATCGCACCCCAATTCAAGCCTAATGAAACTAATGAACTTCCAATTTCTGAAACTAATGCCGAGTCACATCAAACAGACCCGAAATGACCTCAAATTTTACATGCAAATCTCAAATAACACAACGGATTTATTCCAACTTCCGGAACCAAAATTTGAACCTGATATCAACAAAGTCAACTCTTGGTCAAATCTCTCAACCTTTCAAGCCTTCAACTTTCCAACTTGCGCCAAAAAGTACCAAACCACCCTACGGGTCTCCAAATCCAAATCCGGACATACTCCTAAGTCCAAAGTTACCATACGAAGTTATTGGAACCATTAAAACTCCATTCCTGAGTCGTATACATTATAGTGAAACTCCGATCAACTCTTTCAACTAAGCCTCCAACATTGGGACTAAGTATTCCTTTTCAATCCCAAACCTTCACGAAACCATTCCAACCACCCCAGAAAGCCGCATAACCAAAAATGAACATATAAGAGGCAATAAATAGGGGAAATAGGGCTACAATATAAAAACAATCGGCCGGGTCGTTAAATTCTTCCCCTCTTAAGCAAATATTCATCTTCGAACGGGTCTAGAATCATACCTGGAGTCTCAAAAAGGTGAGGATATATGGTCTGTATCTCCTGCTTGGTCTCCCATGTAGCCTCCTCGACTGGCTAACCTCTCCAATGCATTTTCACTGACACTATATTCTTTGACCTCAACTTTTGAACCTGCCGATCCAAAATGACTACCAGCTCCACATCATATATCAAATTTCCATCTAGCTGCACCGTGATGAAGTGTAAAATATGTGACAGATCACCATAATCCTTCCAGAGCATCGAAATATGAAACATAGGTAAACTCCCGATAGACTAGGTGGCAAGGCAAGTCTATAGGTTACCCTCTCCGACTCTCTCAAGCACCTCAAAAGGGCAAGTATACCACAACTCTCCCTTCTTCCCGAAACTCATCACGCCCTTCATGGGTGAAACCCTGAGCAGAACCTTCTCACCCACCATATATACAACATCACCAGCCTTCATGTCAGCATAACTCTTTTGTCTGGACTGTGTTGTACGAAGTCACTCCTGAATCACCTTAAATTTCTCCATAGCATCACAAACCAAATCAGTTCCAACAACCTAGCCTCCCGAGCCTCAAACCAACCAACTGGAGAATGACATCACCTCGCATACAAGGCCTCATAGGGAGCCATCTGAGTACTTGACTGATAGTTGTTGTTGTAGGTGAACTCTGCTAACGGAAGAAACTGATCCCATGAACTCCAAAGTCAATAACATAGGCACGTAACATGTCCTCCAAGATCTAAATAGTGCGCTCAGACTGCCCATCCGTCTAGGGATGGAATGTTGTACTCAACTCTACCTGTACGCCCAACCCTCACTGCACTGCTCTCCAAAATTGCATCATGAACTGTGTGTCTTGGTCGGAAATGATGGAAATGGGCCAGCCGTGCAGGCGGATAATCTCTCGGATGTAAATATGAGCCAATCATTCTGAAGAATAGGAAGTCATCACTAGAACAAAGTGTGGGGACTTAGTCAACCAGTCCACAATAACCCAGACTGCATCGTATTTCTTCATGGTCCGTGGTAAGCCTACTACAAAATCCATATTGATGCGCTCCCACTTCCACTCTGGTATCTCTAATCTCTGAATCAACCCTCCTAGTTTATGATGCTCATACTTCACCTTGCAATTCAAACATCGAGAGATATAAGCAATAATATCTTTCTTCATTTTTCGCCACCAGTAGTGTTGTTTCAAGTCATATTACATCTTCGTGACACCTGGAGTGGAATAGCGCAAGTTGTGACCTTCCTCAAGGATCAAATCTCTCAGCCGATCAATATTTGGAACAAAAATCCAGTCTTGAAGCCGCATACACCATCATCACCAATCACAACCTCCTTAGCACCACCCTACTACACCGTGTCCCTCAACACCATCAAGTGAGGATCATCAAACTGACGAGCCTTGATACGCTCCAACAATAATGACTGTGCTATAACGCAAGCAAGAACCCAGCTAGGCTCTGAAACATCCAATCTCACAAACTGATTGGCCAAAGCTTGAACATCCATGGCTAGTGGTCTCTCTACTACCGGTAAATATGCCAAACTGCATATACTCTCAGCCTTCCTACTCAATGCATCGGCCACTACATTTGCCTTCCTCAAATGATATAATATGGTGATATCATAGTCTTTCAGTAACTCTAACTATCTCCGGTACCGCAAATTAAGGTCCTTCTTGAACAGGTGTTGGAGACTCCGATGGTCAGTATAGACCTGACATGGAATGCCATATAGATAGTGCCTCCAAATCTTCAGTGTGTGAACAATGGCTACCAACTTTAAATTATGCACAGGGTAATTTTTCTCATGAATCTTCAACTGCCAAGACACATAGGCAATAACCCTACCATCCTGCATCAACACAATGGCAAGCCCAATAGGCGACTCATCAAAATACACGGTGTAAGATCCCTAAACTGTAGGCAACACCAACACTGGGGCTATAGTCAATGCAGTCTTGAGCTTCTAAAAGCTCTCGGACCACCTGAATGGGGCACCCATCTAGGTCAATCTAATCAAAGATGCAGCAATGGATGAGAAATCTTCCACAAAATATTGATAATATCAAAGCCCCATTTCCCCTATGTATTTCCTCTTATATGTTCAATTATGGATACGTACTTGACGTGATGGTTGGTTTAGTTTCGAGTGAGTTTCGAATTGAATTGGGTCGCTTAGTCCGAAGGTTGAAAGCTTAAGTTGAAATAGTTGATCGCAGTTTGACTTTCATGTAAATGGATCCAAAATGGATTTTATGATTCCAATAGCTTTGTATAATGATTTTGGACTTAAGAATATGTCCGGATATTGATTTGGAGGTCTGTAGGTTGATTTGGTGCTTTTGATGAAAGTTGGAAAGTTGAAGGTTCGGAAGATTGATAGGTTTGAATGAGGGTTGAACTTATTGATATCGGGTCGGATTGTGATTTCGAGAGTTGGTATAGGTCTGTTGTGTTATTTCAGACTTGCATGCAAAATTTGAGCTCATTCGGAGTTGGTTTGATATGATTTGGCGTTAGTTTTAGAAGTTGAATGCTCATTGATTTGATATTGTTGGATGTGATTTAAGGTCTTGAATAGGTTCCTGTTGTGTTTTGGGACTTGATGGTATGTTTGGACGGGGCTCCGGGGGCCCCGGGTGTGATTCAGACTAAATTCAGATTCATTTTGGACTTAGGATGATTGCTGAAGAAAACTGAGTTCTGGTGTCATCGCACCTGCGGTGGGCTTGGCTGCAGGTGCGGAGCCACAGGTGCGGCTGGAGATCGCAGAAGCGAAGAGAGGCTAGCTAGGGGAAAGTCGCAAGTGCGGACACCTGGGCATATATGCGCACGAGCATATGCGACGACTGGTTTGCAAAAGTGGACTTTGGGCGAGCATTAAGGGACGCAGGTACGGTTGAAGGCCACAGAAGTGGACACACAGATGCGCGTAGGGGTACACAGAAGCGGAAGCGCATATGCGTTGTGTGGACCGTAGAAGTGGAATTTGCTAGGCTTTTGTGTAGCCACATCTGCAATGATGTTTCCGTATATGTGGAGTCACAGAAGCGACCAATTGTCGGCAGGTAGGGAATAACTGGGTAGAAATAGGATTGAATCGAGGGTTTATTTCATTTTTCACATTTTGAGTTAGAGAGCTCGGTTTCGGGCGATTTTGGAAGGGATTGGATCAATGTAAGTGTTTTTGACTCAGTTTTATTTATTAATCATGATTCTACAATTGTTTTTACCATTTAATTAATGGTTTGAGTTGGAGAATTAGGGATTTTTGTAAAAAAATTTCTAAACCATAAATTGAGGATTTGAAGGTTGAGTTGAGGTCGGAATTGGATAATTTTAGTATGATTGGACTCGTATCGGAATGTGTATTCGAATTTTATAAGTTTGGTAGGGTACCAAGGTGCGAGCTCGGGTTTGACTTTTTGAGTTGACTTTTTTTAATTTTTTTCAAAGCTTGAAACTTTATAATCGGGAATTGCTTCCTATGGTTTGTATTTATGGTATTAAGTTATTTTGGCTAGATTTGAGCCGTCGAGTTGGATTTATGTTAAAAAGGCTTATTAGGGGATTGATTTAGCTTGCTTGAGGTAAGTATCTTGCCTAACTTTGTGTGGGAGAACTACCATTTAGGACTTGGGTTGATTTGTGTTATTTGAGTTATATGGAAGACGTGTACACGAGGTGACGAGTGTGTACACGGGTTTATGTGTAGTATTTTGACCGGACTAGACTCTTAGACTCTTTCATGCATATTAGAAATTGTAATATCATGTTATATCTTCCCTTGTTAAATTGCTCTTACATGCTTTAATTGATGTTGTTAACACATGCTACATCTCTTGTTGTCAAACATGCTCTTATATGCTTTAATTGCCTTAGTTATCTCTCTTATTATCATGTTACCTCTTTTATTGTCGAGTTATTCTTATTTGGAGTTGCTATTTCATGATGTACGTCCGTGTTGAGTTATTCCATGCGTTTAGATGTAGATACTATTTCATACCATCTCTTTTATTATTAAGATTATGTTGTACATTTAAAGTGGAGATTGTCGTTTCATGGAAACACTTTCATTTTGAGTTATTGAAGTTGAAGTTATGAAAGTTATTATCACATTGACATTGAAGTTGTTGATTAATGATATCTTTCCTTGTTGAGAAATTCCCATTCACTTTGTTATTATTGAGATTCTTGTTCACATTGTGGTTGAGCCGTGGGGTATATGTTGTGGAAACTTTGGTATTATTTATTTTGGCAAGTTGTGGCATATGGGCACTTATGGTGCGAGTTGTTCTTGTATTGTGATATTGATGCGCATGCAGCGGTATAAAGATAGGGGTTAATGTACATGTGGAGGCATAAGGTGAGATTTATATGTGTGTTGCTAATAAGAAAATACTTGAAGCCGCGCGGTGGCATATGGTGGGCTAAAGTGCGTGTAGCAATTTCGAAAAAAATATTTTCAAAAATATCCAAATATAAGGCTCACGTAGCAGTATAAACAAAGGTTGTGATTATAAATTGTGAAATGAGGTTTTGAGGCGTGGTATCTCGGTTGTGATTCTTGTTGTACATTCTATGTTAAAATACTTGTTGGTTGAACAATTGATGTTGTTCTTTCCTTGTCTGACTTGTATTTGTCCGTATTTGATTACTTGTTGTTCTCATCATGTGTTCACTTCTTGTTATTTTACCACCTTAATTTTCGTTGTTAGCTTACCTTATTGTAGTGCCTTATCGTCATTATTTCTTCGCTTTCACTATTAGACTATACTAAACTTTGTTTAACTTTTCTTATTCTAGTAGGTGTCTTGACCTAGCCTTGTCACTGCTCACCGAGGTTAGACTTGATACTTATTGGGTACCGTTGTGGTGTACTCATACTACGCTTCTGCATATTTTTTGTGCAGATCCAGGTACATCTGCTCGTGCTGGACGTCAGTGATTGTTTAGTTATCTTCCGGACACTTCAAAGTATATCTGCTTGATGTCCACAAGCCTCAGAGTCACCTTCAATAATTACTTTTACTGCTTGTCATCTTCTATGCGGACGGTATTGTATTAGAGATTCTTATATTATTTCTGTAGAGTTTATGACTCAGTTCCATCGGTTTTGGGAATTTTGTTGCAGATGTTCTGTTGGGAGTTATTACGAGTTTTATCGATTTATCTTAGTATCTTAGTTGATAATTCTATTAAGTTATTCATGAATATTACACTTACCTAGTCTTAGAGACTAGGTACCATACGACTACCTTAGGTGGGATTTTGGGGTCGTGACAACTCTATAACAGAAGAAAATAATCCCATGAACCTCCAAAGTCAATAACACAAGCACGTAACATGTCCTCCATGATCTGAATAGTGCGCTCGGACTGCCCATCCGTCTAGAGATGGAATGTTTTACTCCAAATTAGGACATACGCCTAAGTCTAAAATCACTTTACAAAGTTATCGGAACCATCAAAACTCTATTTTGGAGTCGTCTACAAAAAACTCAAATTCCGGTCAACTATTTCAACTAAGCCTCCATCCTTGGGACTAAGTGTCCCAATTCACTCTGAAAGCTTCATGAAACCAATCCAATCACCCCGGCAAGTCACATAACCACAAATGAACATATAATAAGCAATAAAAAAAAAAGGCTATAATACACAAAACGACCAGGTGAGTCGTTACACATCATATTTCACTTTCAGCTTATATACTTATTTACAAGGAAGTACTTTCCTGTCAGCAAGTGGAGGAATCACTTGTCGTGTCTCATTAGCCAACAAAGCATCAATCTCCGTAGCCATAGCTTCCTGCCAACCCTAGTAGACAACTGCTTGAGAATAGGAAGTGGGCTCGATATGGATAAAGAGTTGAGGAATTTCTTGTTTGGAGAAGACAAAGCAGTAAAGGAAAATTTTAAAGGAGAAGCAGGGGAAAGAAAACAATAGGTGGAAAGCACCACAATCATAGTCAGCATGATAAGGAGTCTCGTAATCACTTAAAGATCTCCTCAAAGTAATTTGAAAAACTCAAAGTGAAGGTTGTGAGGAATTAAAACAAATAAGAGACTGTAGAAGAGGAAGAAGAGCCAGGTGAACTAGAAATATTAGAATTAGAAGGAAAAGGTGAGAGTACAAATCAGTAGGAAAAGAAGGAGAGAAAAAATCATAATTTTTCATAATTTATTAGGACTCATGGTCTTAATATGTCCTTCTTTTCATAAGATTGACACTCATCGACACAATATATCACTTAAATTATGTAAATATAGTATAAGCTTTCTAAATATGCCATAACGTTCATGACTTTCTTAATAGTGTAGTAACTTTTAATTCATTGAAAACGTGTGCTAATTTTATGGAAGGTCATTAAATGGCAAGGAGTCATTTACTACTTGTCATTCTACATATAAACATGACAATATAGAAAGCATTCATTTCTTAAGGCACGGACACACTTGCTCGCCCCTATGGACATGTATTCAGATTCTAAATCTTCTTTTGTACCTATTTGAAGACACGCCTTTGAAATAAATGTCTTATGGAACAAGTCAAACTTTATCAATTATTACCCCAACATATTCTTCAACTCACTCATTATAGCACTCAAGTTGGCTCTCATGAAGTTGAAGGTTTCTATCCAAACATCAAGAGTTTGTAACAAGATTTCAGGTCCATACTACGCTAAAATGGATGTTTGAAGGAATTGGACCAAAACCCAAAATAAATAAAAAATATTTGAAGTCTGATCAAGAAGATCCTAATATGGAGGGTATTTTAGTAATTTTATTTAAGAGTCTATAACCTCATACAAATAAAATAGTAGTTAAGTGTAGGTCTTTCTTTTACACTTAACTAGCTTTTAATTATGAACGATGAAAACTCTCATGAGTTGGTAAAATTTTCCGCATCTCTCCAATTGAACGTCTCCCAGATTACTAGTTATAAGTAATTCTTGTACGAGCTCAATTTCCTATCCGTTTGATCCGAAATTTAGATTTAGGTTTAAATAGTTAAATTTTTCAATAGACGAGAATTAATTTTAGCCAATATTTATATTCAAAATATGTATTAATCGTTTTTAGAAAAGATTTTACAGGTATAATCTACGTAGAATTAAATGGTGATACTGCTATTATATTCAATGATTGAAAATGAAGGAGGTAGCATTAAATAACTATAAATAGCAATGAATGACATTTAAGCAAATAAGAGCATGCTAGTCAGCCGAAAGAGGTGAAATTCTTTAGTATTCTTTCTGACAATGATGAATGATTGATGAGCCTTTGAATATTCAGATTCTTCTTGGATCGTGGGGGAAAAGTTAGACAAGGATCTCAAGAAAAGATATATTTTGTATGTGTATAATAAAGCAAGATTCTTCAGAGAATGTCAACGTATTGTCCTATAAACGAGTATTCAATGTAGCTTATAACTATGTCTCTTTCTATTTATAAGGGAACATGTGCCAAAAAATCCTAATACTACAGATACAGAGAATATCTATTGAAATATTCTCTTTAGAGTCTTATCCTAAAACTAATCGTTATTACTTTGTTTAAGATGAATGCTCGTCCTCGACCTTGATCTATGTTGACTCTTCGACCCCGCCCTTCATCTCTTGTGAGACCACTTCGACTTTGAACATGCCTTTTGTCGAAGTCATACTGGTGATACGTGGCAGCCTTTGAATGCCGTCTTGATGCTGATATAGTTTAATCATAACTGAGATAATTTTTGACCCATACAGTTAGTCCCTCCGCTTGTTAAGGTCATCCTCGCGAGCGAGTTCTATGAGAGGATAATGTCGTTCATTGACAAGCTTGTTTAACAGATACCATGAGTCGTAGAGCAGGTTTTCCGGGTGATTTGTTGGAGCCATCTGGTCCAAGAGAGGGGTGACGTCATGCATCATGATGATGCTTGTTCCTAACGCATTGCGTCGAGTTGTGTGTGACCTTTGATATGATCTGCTGTTTCGATTCCGGTGTTAGTTATGATGAGGCATTTCGAGTTTGGTGCCCATTATGACAATATCATTTCGGATTTAGTGCCTCAGTCTTTATTAATAGGGATTGCCAAATCTGAATTCAAAATTTTTACTCTCCCAAACTTTCGAGATTTCAAACTTTCTCTCCGAACCCCTCTTCTCTGAATCTTTGCACTCTTCGATGTTTCCTTCTTTACTTTCTTATAAACATGTCAAACTTATTATCTGATACTGGTGAAGGGAGTCACGTCGCTCCCTTGGCAGTTGTGTTTCCTACCCACGAGGAGAATGTTGCTACCATTGTTGAGGATGAAGCTTTTTCGTCGGTGGAGGAGATACTTCCCCGCAACCCCGAAGCCAGGTCCGATCTCCATAGATCACCGGACGCGACACCTGGGCATTTCGTATCGATGATGGAGTCCAAACAGTTAGCCAAATTTAAAGCCAAGTTCGGCCTCCCCAACCACATCGAACTTATCCCCGCTGAAAAGGACAAAGTGCATGTTCACCGTCTTGGGTATTGCGCTCTGTACGCTTACTCCTTCCTTATCGGTTACTCGTTTACTCCCCCCCCCCCC
>MCJB01004047.1:131437-142127 GCA_002018475.1 Nicotiana obtusifolia
CCCCCCCCCCCGCTGGTGGAAGAGTTTTGTCACCACTACGGCATTTGTCCCGCTTAGCTCACTCCTATGTCTTAAAAGTCATCAAGATGTTAACCATATTTGCCGAGCTCGCCGGTGGCAAAGTGATGGTGCAGCATTTGGTGCACCTTTTTGCCCCTAGCTTCTATAGGGAGACGATGTTGAACCTTCACTACCGTGGAGGTAAGTGCTTAGTGGTGAAGATGGACGATAAGGTCAATCGCCAATTCTGGCTTGATTTATTTTATGTCTGGACGGAGGACACTATGGCTAATGTCGACGGCTTCCCTGAGGCTTGGAAATACACACGTAAGTGTCCAGTTTTTCTCTTTTCGTCTTTCATATCTCTTTGCTTATTTTGAGCTAGTTAAATGATTTTTCCTTTCTTGCAGCCAACAACCAACATCCTCCTCTAGTCGTGCGTATTGCCGACTAGGTCGAGCAGATTCTCCCTTATGTCATAGGGATTCGCGACTGGCCGAGCTTCTTTAAGAAGTTCAGACCGACTCTCCCTTTAGCAGGTCACTTTTCTTTCCTGGTCGTGGTCGTTGCACCTTTTTTTTGTATGTTGGTTCGCTTTGCTAACTTCTAATGTTTCTTTCTTTCCTAGGTAGGGAGTCTTCTCGAAGAAGCCGGGCGCCTGTGCCCTCTTTTCGAAGGAGGACTGCTACGCGTTCAATTTCTGCCCCCGTCATGGCTGCCGGGTCTATTGTACCTGCCCCGTCCTGGTTGCTGCGGCTTCTGGTTCCACCTCCACCCTTCTGCTACTCCCGCTCCTCAACTCTTCTTACTGGTTGATGAGGACGATGATGTCCCCCCGATGATGGGGATCTAAGAACTCATTAGAAGAGAGCCGTAGACGCCGGTGGGGAAATGTCGATGGCCGTTGATGTTTGGTGTAAAAGATATATATTTCTATGTAAAACACCTCATATTTGGCTTTTGCGTTATGAAATTGGTATGTTAATTGCTTCGATTCATGTTAAATTAATGTGTTTTTATGTGTAGGAATGAGTCGGGAGCAATCGAGGGGGCGAAATGAGCAAGAAACAAGCCAAAACGAGACAAAAGCGGGCGAAGAGGCATTGGGCGCCACAGGAAGCGCCTGGCGCCACCTGTGGCGCTGGAGGCAGCAAGCGTGAAAAAAAACCCACTAGATGCAGCGCCCTGGGGGGCGCCTGGCGCCAGCCAGGGCACCGACATCGGGAACTTGTCCTAATTCGTCTAGGAGTCCACTATTTCGACCCTACCCCTTCCCAACACCTATATAAACACCTCCAAACCCAATAGGAAGGGAGAGAACGTAATTTGGGAGTCAAGAACGCCACAGAACATCGCAAAGAAGCAATCAATCATCAGTTCTTCATCTCTGTATAGTTTTTTTTTATAGTTTTTCAACACTTTATATTTTGATTATTCTGAACATGAGTGGCTAATCACCCCTTGTTCTGGGGTTGTGATTAGCAATGAATATTATGATTCGAAGTTGATAATTTCTTGTTTATAATTCATGATCATATGGTTGTTTCTTCAATTCTATGCTTAATTTCTTAATTGTTTAGCCATCAATTAAGTTCTATCAATTATCTAGGCTATGTTTGGGAAAACTATGTTTAGATTAGAAAAGAATTGAAGAAAGCATGTTCTTAACATTTTAAGGGGGGCGGATTCGTGGTTAGGATAGGAATATACTTAATCACCATGCTTAATTGATATCGTGTTTTTATTGCATTCTTAATAGATTAATTCCATAGGAATATAGGTGTTAATCTTATTAAGAATAGGCAAATAGTACTTCGGAAAAAGGCTATGAGTATGTTTATCGATTAATTAGCAACCATACATAAATTATATGAACGGGAAGTTAATTAGAACACAATAGGATTGGTAAAATAATCACAACCCTGGAATATTTGTCCTCATTGATTTAACAACACGTAATTTGTTCTTTGATTATACTAGTTATAAATTAGAGCTGTAGTTTAGAATAATCCATCTATTGAATTCGAATTTTGCTTGCTTAAATAAAAATATTAGTCCGTTAGTAAGTAGTTACTTTAAGTCCCTGTGGGTATGATAATCTGGACTTACAATCCTATATTACTTGTCGACCGCGTATACTTGCGTGTGCGTTAGGGAGCAACAAGTTTTTGGCGCCGTTGCCGGGGACTTAAAAATCTACTACTTTACCAACTTCAGCTTATATTTGTTATTTATTCAAGTTTCACTAATCGGCTTACGTTGTTTGCACACACAGGCTCTTCTATTGAGTGCGGAGGAGTAGAAGCGCAAACAACCTTCTTCCTTTTGATCCAGAAATTTAACGAACACTGCACAAAGTAAGGAGGGAGATAGAAGCCAGAACCAGAATTAACAGAGAGTTGGACATTGTTGTTCAACCACAGCCAATTGAGATGGAAGGAAATGTGGAACGAGCAGTAATTGAAGCTGCAAGACCAAATCTTGCCAACATGACTCAGGCGATTGTCAAGCCTGAAATCACAGGGCACTTTGAGTTAAAACAATACATGGTGCAGCTAATCCAATCTACATGGTAGTATGTGGGACTGTCGCATGAAGAACCACAGAGACATATTCAGAATTTTTTGGAAATCACGGATACTTATAATTATCCGAACGTTTCCAAAGATTATGTGAGGTTGACATTGTTTCCTTTTTCTCTATTGGGGGAAGCAAAAGAGTGGTTGCAAAAGGAGCCTGCGAATTCTATTTACACATGGGATGACCTGGCCAGAAAATTCCTGATCAAATTCTTTCCAACTAAGAAGACAAAGTCACTGAGAAGCTAGATTTTGGGATTTGAACAACGGGAAGGAGAAACTCTTCGACAGGCATGGAAAAGGTATAAGAAGCTATTTAGGGATTGTCCACACCATTGCCAGACAGATGAGGTCCTGGGACATACTTTTGTTGATGGGCTAGACGAAGCTTCAAAAATGAACCTTGACTCAGCTTGCGGAGGCAGTTGCATGGCCAAGCCTTATAGTGAAATCCAACTCCTACTGAATAATTTCACAGCCAATGATCATAATTGGCAAGGTGACGGTGACTCGCGCAGAACCATTAAACAAAAGGGAGCTGGGTTGATCGAACTGGATGACCTTGCAGCTATGAGAGCATAGATGGCAAAACTGGCCAATCAGATGAACAGAATGACGATGCAGCAGGTTCAACCAAGACAACAGGTCCAACAAATGTCGTTATGCTGTGAGATGTGTGGTGACAACCACACAAGTGATATGTGCCCTAAAATCTGGAATCCATATATTATGTGGGAAAACAGAACAGGGGGCCCTTAAATCATAATACACAATATGGGAACACCTGCAACCCGAACTGGAGGAATCATCCCAACTTTTCATAGGGTGGTCATCAGCAGCAGCAGAATCCAGGTAGACTGCAAGGGACTTATAATCAACCACAAAGGCAACCTCCATAGGTAGATGATAATACAAATGAGTTGTTGAAGCAGCTAGTGCAGGACAACAAACAATTCAGAACAAAATACCAAACCCTCACCACAACAGTGAGGAATCTGGAACGCCAATTGGGACAGCTGGCCGGGGCTCAAAATACTCAACCAGCTGGAGCTCTACCTTGCGATACTGAAGCAAACCCAAGGGCAACACTGAATGCTGTATCATTAAGGAACGGGAGGCAGTAGGAAGAGGTAGAATCGAAAAAGAAGAAGCAGGTGACCTTTAATGAAAAACCAATCACCACAGAAGCAACAACAGAGAAGGCCAAAGAAGTTGAGAAGTCGGTTGAAGAGACAGGAGCTAAGCAACCCCCACAATTGGTTGCAAGGCCCCCATCTCCATTTCCACAGAGGTTACAAAAATTGAAGGATAATGAGGCATACAAAAAGTTCCTTGACATTTTGAAACAGGTACAAATCAACATTCCATTGGTTGACATACTGCAAGAGGTGCCTAAATACGCAAAGTATATCAAGGATATTGTGGCCAATAAAAGGAGATTAACTGAATTTGAAACTGTGGCACTCACCGAGGAGTGCAGTTCTAGAATTCAAGGCAAGCTACCACAGAAATTGAAGGATCCGGGTAGCTTCACCATTCAAATTTCAATCGGGAAAAATGCTGTAGGAAGAACTCTATGTGATCTTGGAGCGAGTATAAACTTGATGCCACTTTCAATATTCAGACAGTTGGGGTTGGGTGACCCACGCCCAACAACAGTTACCTTACAACTAGCTGACCGCTCCCTGGCTCATCCTGTGGGAGTAATTGAAGACGTTTTAGTCCAAGTTGGCTCATTCATATTTCCTGCTGACTTCATCATCCTGGATTATGAGCCAGATCAGGACGTCCCATTTATTTTGGGGCGTCCATTCCTAGACACAGGCCGCACCATTATCGATGTCTGCGAAGGTAAAATGACGATGAGAGTGGGTGATCAAGAAGAAGTGTTCAATGTTTATAAACCACTCCGGTTGCCAACCCATTATGAGGAATTAGCAATGATCTCGGTGGTGGAGAATGCGTCCACATCATTAGTGCCTTACATGATCCCAGTTGATCCTATTGAACGAGCATTGATTGGGGAGGTGGAAAAGAGTACAGATGGAACAATGGAAGAAATTAAGAAAGTACTGGATATTTCTGGCAATTATGTCCCGGGGTTCAGAAAAATAGAAGAGTTGGAAAGGCCTGTCACTCTGACCCATCCCAGGCCATCTGTTGAAGAAGCTCGAAGGCTAGAAATCAAGCCAGATTGATAGCACGAATCTGAGTCGTACCGCGACGTTAAATCAGGCGCTTGTTGGGAGGCAACCCAATTTTTATTGCTTTCCTAGTTTAACTTCTTGTTTTATTCTTTTAGACTAAGGGGAATACAATTGATGTATAGGTTAAAAAAAAAAAATTCGAAAAGCAGCGCCCAGGCCAGTGCCCGGCGCTGCAGGCAGAATGTTCCACGATTTTAAGTGTGGGGTCGGAATACTTTGGCTTAACACTTGCACTTATGTTTGCACTTACGCTTCGATTTTAAGTGTGGGGTCCTGTGACGTCTTGCATGCCAACCTATGGCATATGTCTTGAACATTGCTCACATTCGTGTTTACTTATGTTGCAGGATAATATGACCCGTGACAACATTAGCAAAGGTACAAGCGTTGGAACCTCCTCCACCACCTCGCCGGTCCCCTAAGTAACGCGCAAACAGGGAGTTTTCTTCTCACCCTGCTCTGTTTTACATGTTTGCATGCATCGTGGGCGATGCATTGTTTAAGTGTGGGGTGGAGAAATACCTGTGTTGTGAATGTATATCATGGATGATTTAGTTTTATTGTGGTCTTTTTAATAGTTGTATTGTTATTATTATTTTTTTAGTGTATAAACTTATTTTTAATGTATAAACTGATAATTTTTGAATTTTTTTTTCAGATTTTTCCCGACGATGGATCTTTTTCTTGAGGGATAAAATTTGATTAAAAACAACAAAACAATTTTATTTATTTATAGGTTAGTTAGGTAATAGTCCTTGGTTTTTCTAAGGCATCGGTTCTTTTCCAAGGATGTAGCTCGAACCGGGCAATTTTAATTTCTTTTTAGGACTATATTAGGAAGAACTGAGTTATGTAGTAATACTTCTTGACATAGTTGATGCTAGTACAATAGGCTATGACACATGATCTACTTCCCGTTTAGTTAAATTGTAAGCCTAAAGAAAACTGCCTAATTTATGACGCCCCTTCTCAATTGTTGACTCGTATACCATAGAGTGTAATTACTGCTTAATTGTTTCAATTATATATGCTTACTTGACTTGAAATTTGAACAGAACAGTCATGATTGAATCATGTGCATTGTGTGAGTGAGGTTTTGAATCTCTATGCTATCCTGTATAGTCTAGAACTTGCCCCGTGTGTTAATTGAAGCGAAATTGTAAGTTGGGCTAATCTAAGAAATGATATAGGCATTTTCTTGTTTGATTATGGATGTGTTTGTCACATCGAATATAAATTTGTCCATTGCTAGCCCCTTTGAGCATATAGGCCTTTTTCTTTGGTACCTACATTATAAGTCATTCCCTTATTTTGTTCTTGAATTAAACTTTATTTGAACCTTTACCTCTTGAGGCACTTAGTATCTAAAAGAAGTAAGGGTAGAGTTTGGGGGATTGTCTTGGCTATGAATGGACCCGTGAAGGGACTTGTCGGTGCAATAAAGCTAAAATTAAGAATCACTAGCTAATGAATATTGGTTTGGAGTGTGAAAAGAAAAGAAAAAAAAAAGAGAAAAAAGAAAAAGAAGAAAAAAAAAGAGGAAAAAAAATGTTAATGAAAAACATATAGAAAAACACCTCCTATTGAGTTGTGCTAGTGGGATGATAGAATTGTTGAGTTGAAAAAGAAAGGCTATGTATATGAGACAAGTTTAGTAATTGAAAAAAAAAAAGTATTCAAATGTTGATTGTAGTGTATTAAGTGCTTAGGAGGATTAGCCACTATTACCAGATATATCCTACCCGTCCCCTAGCCTATATTACAACCTTAAAAGTCCTAGTTGATCTTAGATGTGACTAACTCAATTAGTAGAAATCTACACTATGGGCAAGCTTATGGTACTTTACGGGAAGCATATGAGTTCTTTGTGAGAGTGAGGGTATGTTGTTCAAAAATTGTGTGATATTATTCATATATGTTCACTCTTCGGATTGTGGTAAGGGCACATGATTTCATAAGCGACTGGTAATATTGTAAACTGTCTTGTTAAGTAAGTATATGTATTGAAATTGCTTAATGTTGGCAAGTCGGCTTTTGAGGTTGGGTGGTGACATTTGGGGTGTTGGATGATATTTAAGTATTGTGCTTAAGTAGACTTTACGGGAAATATATGGATTAATTATGTGTTCATGCTTACTTGCTAGTATTGATTGTGTTCAAGAGTATGATTTATTTGAAAAATTAAATGTTTCGTGATGATATTAAGTGGACGTAGTTGGGAAGGTTGTATATAATCCCATTGCTCGAGGACGAGCAAGAGTCTAAGTGTGGGGTGTTGATGTTTGGTGTAAAAGATATATATTTCTATGTAAAACACCTCATATTTGGCTTTTGCGTTATGAAATTGGAATGTTAATTGCTTCAATTCATGTTAAATTAATGTGTTTTTATGTGTAGGAATGAGTCGGAAGCAATCGGGGGGTGAAACGAGCAAGAAACAAGCCAAAACGAGACAAAAGCGGGCGAAGAGGTATTGGGAGCCACAGGTAGCGCCTGGCGCCACCTGTGGCGCTGGAGGCAGCAAGCGTGAAAAAAAACCCACTGGACGCAGCGCCCTGGGGGACGTCGGGAACTTGTCCTAATTCGTCTAGGAGTCCACTATTTCGACCCTACCCCTTCCCAACACCTATATAAACACCTCCAAACCCAATAGGAAGGGAGAGAACGTAATTTGGGAGTCAAGAACGCCACGGAACATCGCAAAGAAGCAATCAATCATCAGTTCTTCATCTCTTTCTAGTTTTATTATAGTTTTTCAACACTTTATATTTTGATTATTCTGAACATGAGTGGCTAATCACACCTTGTTCTGGGGTTGTGATTAGCCATGAATATTGTGATTCGAAGTTGATAATTTCTTGTTTATAATTCATGATCATATGGTTGTTTCTTCAATTTTATGCTTAATTGCTTAATTGTTTGGCCATCAATTAAGTTCTATCAATTATCTAGGCTATGTTTGGGAAAACTATGTTTAGATTAGAAAAGAATTGAAGAAAGCATGTTCTTAACCTTTTAAGGGGGGCAGATTCGTGGTTAGGATAGGAATATACTTAATCACCTTGCTTAATTGAGTATCGTGTTTTTATTGCATTCTTAATAGATTAATTCCATAAGAATATAGGTGTTAATCTTATTAAGAATAGGCAAATAGTGCTTCGGAAGAAGGCTATGAGTATGTTTATCGATTAATTAGCAACCATACATGAATTATGTGAACGGGAAGTTAATTAGAACACAATAGGATTGGTATAATCACAACCCTAGAATATTTTTCCTCGTTGATTTAACAACACGTAATTTTTTCTTTGATTATACTAGTTATAAATTAGAGCTGTAGTTTAGAATAATCCATCTATTGAATTCGAATTTTGCTTGCTTAAATAACAATATTAGTCTGTTAGTAAGTAGTTAATTTAAGTCCCTGTGGGTACGATAATCTGGACTTACAATCCTATATTACTTGTCGACCGTGTATACTTGTGTGTGCGTTAGGGAGCAACAGCCGTTGACTCAATGGAGGGCGACTTCGTTCTTCGAGAGACGGCCGTAATACATATCGAAAAAATTAATAGGATAGACTATGAGGCCCCACAACTGGAAGAGGTGAATATGGACGTGCTGGTCTGTCCCAAGGGGGAAAGGACCGAGGAGGGGCTACTTGATGGAGGCCCTGCACTTCCGAGGCAAGAGGAGGCTTCATTTTCTCGGGCGGCAGTGGATGTTTCTTTCCCTGATGGTGGTCGGGGGAAAGCGGTCGCTGAGGATGGCGACGAGTCGAGCTCTGACATCAATCTGAATGATCTGAAAAATGATCGATGAAGGGCTCACCCAACTCGAGGTGAGCTTGGAGGGGCGGTTCCAGGACCATCACGATCCTAATAGATCGTGATTTGCTTGTTGATATCGAGGAGGTAGTCCCTACCCTCAGCCCTTTCTGTTCTGACGTCGAGGGTGAGACCCTCAAGAGGATAAACGACAGCACTCTGTCAAAGATATCGCCGGCCTCGCCCTCAGGGTAAGTATGACTGCTTCCTGCCCGTTTCCTTATGCCTTAGCTTGTTTTTATGTTCTAAACTCTTCTTCAATCTCTAGACGGCCATTCTGGAGATTGAGAGTTCTCAGAGGGAGAAAATACGCAAATATATTTTTGTGAAGTTAAAAGGGAAGTATATCGAGTACCTCGAGAAATACCGTGATCTCCGAAGTCATCTTCGTGAGGGTGCTGATGTGCAAGCGCTGATGGAAGACTTGAAGAAGAGGGACAAAGAGCTGATGGAGGTCGTAGAAAAGTGCAACATCCTCGAGGGGACGTTGAGGAGCAAAAAGAGAGGTTTGAGCTTAGTAAGGGCGTGGAAGCCCAATGTAGCGACCTTCAAGCTATGGTGTTCCAACGGCGAGGCCAGCTTGAAGAGTGCCAGTTCCAGGTGGAGGCTCTCAGGGGTGAGATTGCCGAGAAGTAGGAGGAGCTTGAAAAGGCGGAATCTTATCGATTAGATGCTCGGAGGAAGGTGGAAATCCTTGAGCTGGCGAACAAGACTCTTCGCACTGAGCAAGAGAATGATCAGTTGACAGCGAGGGCCAAGGAGGACCATCTTGAGGAGAGGATCGGGGAGTTGGACAGGGACAACTCCGAGCTATATGATCAAGTTGCTGCTCTAGAGGCTGAGAAAACCCAACTGCTCGCGCGACCATCTTCGTCTAATGCTTCTGAATTCCCCAACATCCCTCGGGAGCTGTATGAAAAATGGATCCATGCTGAAGCCCGACTGGATGTGTTCAACGATTTGTATGCAATGGGCTCCACTTGTGAGGCGGCTCTTGAGGATGCTCTGGTCAAAGCTCGCGAGCTTCGACTTGCCTGTGGTTATGATCCTGCTATGCCTCGGCCCAATGATGAGGATGAGAAGGAGGGTGTAGATCAGCTTGAGAAGGATGCTTGGTATGATTCCATGTATCCTCAGGGCGAGGTTGGAGAGTATGGTGATGGCCGGGATGATGGTGGCGCTGAGGGTCAGGGTGACATCGTTGAAGGCCGAGATGGTGGGGGTGCTGAGGGCCATGATGGAGATGGCCAGTAGTTTTTTTTTAACTTTTTTAGTGTATTTTTGTTGGCGTCTTTGAGCGCCTTCCTAAAAACTCTTCAAGTATGAATATCAAGGTTGATCTTTGTTTTATATATTACCTTTTTTATTTGCTGTGATTTGTTTCTGTACTTGTATGTTTTGCTTTTGTGTTTGCATGTCTTGCTTCTTTACCCTTTTTACTGTCATCATCTTCTAGCTGACCCCTAGCCTTTGAGTCGAATATCCATGGGCCATATCGGCCCTTTGTTTATATAGGTCGAGTATGTCTCTTAGGTTATATTTGGTCGCACGCCGATAGGTGTTGTTGGAGCTGCTTGGTCGAACTTGACCTTTTGTTAAGTCGTGGCCGAGGCCGATAGGTGTTGTTCGAACTTGGCCAAAATCAACCTTTTGCTAAGTCACGGCTGAGAGCTGGTAGGTGTTTGTTCGAGCTTGGTTAAATTTAACCTTTTGTTAAGTCACGGCCGCGGGCCGGTAGATATTTGTTCGAAATTATCCTTTTGTTAGAGCAGTTTTGGTAAGTGTGAATTTCTATTACTTTGGCGTTGTTGCTCTTATTACATAATTAGAGAAAATTACAACTTTCGGGAGTTGGCTAGCATTCCAGTCCCAGTCCCGGTATATCTAGTTCCTTCATTGTTCGACTTGGAGAATCTTGAGGAGTCGGGCAATGAAAAAGTAATCAATCAATCCGTTCTTTGTATACTTCGACTCGAAGAGTCCCTCTCGTTGCCTCGTTAAAAACCTTCTTGAGAAAACCTTAATGGGACAAAACTCAGGTGAGGGAAAAACGAGTACGACTTGGGGGGGGGGGGGG